>VZSR01002741.1:788509-831895 GCA_013398615.1 Brachypodius melanocephalos | reverse complement strand
ACACTGCCTCACTTGTCCTTCTTGCCCAGAGACTGGAGTGCTACTCTAGGCTTGAGCTCTGCTGCTGCCACTCCTCTGAGCTGCTGGGATCCTGGAGGAGGCTGCAAAGGCCTTTCTGCTCTCCTGTCTTCCTCACTAGGGCTGAGGAAGGGGCAGCCCCAGCCCTGACAATGCTCTCAAGCTGTTGTTGGTACCTGTGCTGATGCCCAGTGCTGTCTAAAGACAGTCTCTTTGTGGTTTACAGCTGGGTATGGATGAACCCCTGTGCATCCAGAGGAAATTCCCACCAGCTCCCAGCTGGGCAGCTGCAACAGAGGGTGGGAAAAACAAACCAATGCCTTGGGTTCTGGGCTCTGGCTTCTCTCTGCATACTGGTCCCCAGGTGGGCACTGGTGGAGCTGGGCACAGGCACATCCCTGGTGCTTGCAGGGCAGGCCAGGGCTCAGCCAGCCTCTGCTTCACCCCACCATGGCCCCCAAACATCACATGACTGCCCACCCAAGCCTGGGAGAGCACCGAGGGTTGGGAACAGCCTGGGAAGGAACGGCCCTGGGAGTGGGGAGGTTGGAGCCCACAGCCCCGGGGTGTGCAGGGAGGAGGCAGCAGGGTGATGGAGCCTGCAGGAGACATGGCCAGCTCAGGCCAGCTCTGCTGGTGGCCCTGGGCAGCCACTTGGCTGCTGAGGGCTGCAGAGCTGTCTCCACACTCCCACACCAAGCCCGTGGCAGCTGCCTGGCTGTCCTCGTGTCCAGCCTCAAGCTGCTGCACACTTTGCTGGGGTGGAGCAATGCTGGGGCGTGAGTAATCATCCAAACCAAACCAGGACTTGGCTCTTCTGCCTGCAGGGAGTCTCTGGTCTGATCTTGCTCTGCCCTCTGCAAAGCCTTTTTTCCACTAGCACACCCCTCAGGACAGAATGCAGGAGTGGTTTGCAGCATTTTAAGCTCAGTACAATGTTAAGACCAGGCTTAATGCAAAACTTTTGAGGATGTTTTACCCACCATGCCACCAGCTGCTCTTCTGAGTCAAAATCTTTGTCCCACTGCTGAACCTTCTTCATAGTGGAGATTGTCACCTGCCTACCTTGACCCCCAGTGGGACCTTGCTGTAAGATCTTGCTTTAAGGTACACTGGCAGGACAAAGGGGAATGGCTTTAAGCTGAAGCAGGAGCGATTTAGACCAGATGTCAGGAGTAAATTCCTCCCTGTGAGGGAGGTGAGGCCCTGGCACAGGGTGCCCAGAGAAGCTGTGGTTGCCCCTGGATCCCTGGCAGTGTCCAAGGCCAGGTTGGACAGGGCTTGGAGCAGCCTGGGATAGTGGAAGGTGTCCCTGCCTATGGCAGGAGGTGGGATGGGATGAGCTTTAAGATCCTTTCCCACCCAGACCATCGCGGGATTCTGTGATCTCCTGAGGGTCCCTCAGAGCAGAGGGTGGCAGTGGACAGGGCCCGCTCCCCTGGGCAGTGCAGGGCAGTCATTTGCTCATGGGCAGCTGCCAGACAGGCCACCCCCCCCGGGTGGGAGCATCACCCTGAGGGGCCAGCTCAAGGACAGCAAACACACCCTGAGGAAGGTTTGCTTGTGGGAACATCTTACTCTGAGGTCAAGGCAGCGGGTGTCTCAGGAGCCCAGTGGATGAGGAGGTGGCCATGGCCTCCAAAGCCCCAGGACCCCATGGGGTCATCTTTGAAAGTGGCTGGTCTTTGCTTGCCTTGGGCCTGCTGTCCACACAGAACAATGATTGTTCTCAAGCATCTCCTGGTCTGGGCAGCTCAGCCTGGATCATGCCATGGGCTGCCTTACCCTGCTGCTTACATGGATCATCCATCTTTGCTCCAAGGCCTTGGCAGGGTGGGCAGAGGCTTTTCCCCAGAAGCCTGTGGAAGCCAATGTCAAGGTTTCTCTTGGCATCAGTGCATTTCAGAAAAGATCTGTAATTGCTGCTCAGCACTGTAAACCTCATCTCTCTGCCTTGGACAGAGCATCTCCCTGCTCAGGCTCTCAACCTGAGCCTGCCTGCCTTGGACTGGGAATGCCGTGGAGCAGAAGAACATCTGCATGTCCTGTTTGCTGCAGGGCTGCTCCTGAGCACTGCAGCCAGACATCATTCGATCAGCACAGTCCCAGCCTGCCAGCAGCAAGGCTGCTTGGCTTTGGAAGCAGTCTGTGCCCTGGGATCTGGCAGTGCAGCTGCCTAGAGTCCCTGAATGCTGCCCTGAGTGGGTCCTTCACTGCCAGAGTGGGCAGAGCTAATGCCAAGGGCTGGGGGCCTGGGCAGCCCCAGCCACAGAGGGATGTTGTGCTGGAGAAATGTGGTCATGCACAAGAGGCAGCATTAGGCAAGAGATCTTCATGTGGTAGGAAAGCAGCCCCTGCCGTGGCAGAGAACATTATCCCAAGATCCAGCAGTCTCTGAGGTGTCCCTGGAGCCAACCCACACACTGTCTACTTGGATGGGGGCAGGGATGCTGCAGGATCTGCATGCATTGTGCTGAATGGGTCTTGCCATCGTAGGAGATCTGGCCTGCAGCTGTGCCTCGCTCAGCTCTGGAGCCTCTGGCTCCATCCCCAAACCATGGGCTGATTCCCAAAGTGACTCTGCCCTCATCTCTGTGGACCTGTGCAGTAGCTCCAGGCCTGATCCTGCCCCTGACTGTGGCTCAGTGTCCCAGCATGACCTCAGAGATGCCCCATCCCACCAACTCACTCAGCCAGACTCCTGCTTGAACTTGGCCATGGCCTGCAAGTCTTCCCTGCCTC
The DNA here is from genome assembly GCA_013398615.1 of Brachypodius melanocephalos. Lineage (NCBI taxonomy): Eukaryota > Metazoa > Chordata > Aves > Passeriformes > Pycnonotidae > Brachypodius > Brachypodius melanocephalos. Next base: position 829,135 of record VZSR01002741.1, on the reverse strand, counting down.
CCACAGGGGAGTGATGATCCTGCCCTGGTGTGCCCCCAGTTCCTGGCCCTTGCTGCACCCCAGCACTTCCCACTGCAGCCTGCCAGCAAGCTGGGAGAGCTGCCTGGGGCTGGCAGCAGCCTCATCAGCATCTTCTTCAACAGAAAGCTGCGAAACCACAGGGATCACCTTCCAAACACTTCCAGAATTCCCAGTGTCGTGGGAGAGAAGGTCCTCGTGCTGGGCTGTCGCAAGGTCTGCCACCTGGAAAAGATGTCTCAGGTTTGCTGTGGTCTCATCCCTACCCACAGCTGTGCTGGACACTGAGGATGAACACAACTGGCCAGAGAGCAGTGCTGAGGGGCAGCTGGAGCAGAGGGTTCTCCACATCAGACATGGTCCCGCCTCCTCGAGGTGCAGAGAGCCAGGCCACCAATGGGAATGAGCACCTAAAGGCTGCATGGAACTACATGGATGGCCCCATGATACCTGCTGCCTACTGCATCCTGCTGGCCTCCTCAGACAGGACCTGCTCTTGCCTCTCGCCTTGGACGGGAGCAGGAATGCTGCTGGAGAGGCGTGGACTGATCCTGCTGGAGCAGATCTGGAGTATTCTGGCTTTGCAGATGACAGAACATCCCAGGGAGCACAGCCAATGGACAGGGGATCCCACCTGAGCTCTCAGGGCCGCTCCCCTTGGGCCAAGAGCTTGGGAGCATGAAGCAAAGAGCTGGGGGTCCAAAGGAAAGCAAACACTGCCAAACTCACGGTGACTTTATGGGAAGGAGCCTGTCCTTGTTGGGGAGCACAGGGTACAGGGAGGGGGCCCAGGGCCCCGCAGTGTCATCCTGCAGAAGGTGCTGCTCTTGCACCACAGAGCTCTATCTTGGGGGTCTGGGGGGTGTGGAGAGGAAGTTTCTGTTCCTCACTGTGATGAAGGACCAGACCACCCCACTCCCTTCCCACCTGCTTGGGGCAGAGGGACTGGTCCCTCCAAGGCCACTGCAGTGCTCTTGGAGCAGCAGTCCTGAGTGTGCACACACAGGGCAGGCTGGTATCTGCTCTGCTTTAATAATAACCCTTGTGGAGCTCTCTTCCCACAGTCTCCTTGGGAGAGGAATTTGTTACTAATGTGCCTGTGAAATGAGTTGAGTGGTGTTTTTACTCCCCATAATTTATATGATTGTGGCAGTGACAAGCAGGAAGGTTTGGTTCCCTCAGGAGCAGATCTTCCCGTGGCACAATGAATTTGTGCCCCTGGCAGACAACAGAACCCCCAAACCTCCAGAGACACCCTTGTGCTCTGCTACACACACTGTGAGAGGGGCTGCACTTGCACATATGTCCAGGTCAATAATCTGGTCAGAAAGAGTAATTACCTGTGCATTGGTTCATGTGTGTGTGCACACACTTGCTTTTACACTAGAAGCATGCCTCTTTTTTTTTCCTTTTTTGCCTCTTTTTTTTTCCTTTTTTGCCTCTTTTTTTTCTTTCCTTTTTGCCTCTTTTTTTCCCCTCTTCAATAACTGAGAAAAAACCCGAAGATGATTCTTTTGTTTTGTTTTGTTTCTACCTTTAAAGAATGAAAACCCATAATTGTTAAAAGTCTCTTTGTTCCTGAAATTAGGTTCTTTATATCTTTAAGAAAGATCCAAAGGATCAGGTTTTCCCTCTTATTCAGTGTCTCATTCCAATTGGGATGTTGCATCTGTTAGTTCTTAGGAGTCTCTGTGGTTTTTAAGTGCTCCCATTGCCCAGGATTAAGCCAGGAGTGAAGACAGAGGCGATGAAAAGACATCTCACCTGTGGGAAGGTTCAGCAGCTGGGCTGTCCTTGAGCCAGGCAGGGACTCTCACACTCCTGTCTGTTTCCTGGTCCAGGATTTTCACCAAAGACCTGGAAAGTGGTGGGTTCTGGTTTCCAAAGGCACAGGAGAAAGGTTTCTCCCTTCAGCTGCTCTGCTGCTGCAGGACACAGTGACCCTGTGGTCCCAGCAGTGCTGGTGTGCTCCAACCTGGCATGGGGCTGGACCCTTGGGGCCACTGCTGTCCTCAGCCAGCTGAACAAGGTGTGCACTGGTTTGCTGGGTGTTCTCAGGACCAGGAAGCTTTACCTGAGGAGAGGTGGTACTTCAGGCCACCTGTGCTCATCTAAAGATTTCTTGGAGCAGCAGGTGGAGGTATCCCCCCTTGGTCAGAGCAGGAGAGATGCCTCTCACCTGGCTGTTGGCCCGACTGCCAGAATCCACCTGAGGCCTTCTTTGTTCATCCTGGGATGTGCTCTCTGGGTGTCTCGTGGTGCTCCTCGGCTGTGATGGATGTGGAGCCACTGGCCGGCACAGACCACGGCCCCCAGCTGTGCTCTGTCCAGTCCTGACTGCAGGGGTTCACTTCTGGATTTATGGGCTTTTCTGACATTTTCATGCTGGTTTTCATGGCCTTTGGCTGCTGTGTTGGAGGAAGCTCCTGTGAGCTCTTCTCAACACAGCCCAAACACTTTCTGCCTCCTTCCCCCAGCCAAGAGCTGGGCATTACCAGACACCTTCATCCAGCAGGAAATGCCTCCCTCTCAACCCCTCTCAAAAGGGGTTTTCATGCCCTTATTCCTTTCTCAGGTGCCTGTGTCTGCAAACAGGCTCTGCTTCACCCAGCTGGCTCACCTGTGGGACAAGCAGAGAGCAGTTTTTTGGGAATCCCAGCATGAGCCACAGGCTCTGTTCTTGAGTCACTGCTTTCATGGTGGCCCACAAGGTCTGCTCTGGATGTAGCTGTTTCATAGCATCCTTTCTGCATCCCTGGGTTGGTTTTGGTCTTGTCAAGGCCCTTGGGACACCCTGGCTGTTAACCATTATCTGCACTTGGGCAGGAGTGGTCTGTGGGCAGGAATGAGTGGCTGCCCTGAAGATGCCTCAGCTCCCATGGCTGAGATACAGCAGCTCAGGCAAACTGGGATTGTCAGTTCCTACATTTCTTCAGCACTCAGCCCAGTGAGAACAAGATTTTAATTTAGGCACATCACCTGGCCACCCTAAACCTGCTGAACCCTGCAGGACTGTCACCTCACCCCTCCCTACATGTGGTGCTGACTCTGCCTGGGCCCTCATTGCTCATGCAGAAGATTTGCTCTGCAATTTGTTTTGTTGCAGTAGCTCTTGCTCTTAATAACAGGGAACCTGCAATCAAAGTGAAAGTGTCACAAGCCTTGTTGCTGCTCTTGCCTGTGGCAAGCAGCAATGGCAGCAAGGCAGCTTCTGTGTCCCATCCCTGGAAGCGTTCAAGGCTAGGCTGGAAGGAGTTTGGGCCAACGTCCCTGCTCCTGCTATGGTAGGGGGTAGAATGAGATGAACTTTAAGGTTCTTTCCAACCCAAACCACGCTGTAGTTCTGTGATTCTGTTTCCACTTTCCTTTGCTGGTCAATGAAAAGTGCAGGAAGATCCCTTGTCCTCCAGGCTCTCCTGGATCTGGGTCATTGGGACCAGCTGGGAACCAGGCACACACCTTTCCCAGGGTGTTCCCACCTATTGCCTTCACAAGCACCTTCACAACAGCTGGGTGAGAAGAAAATCCCATTTCCCCATTAAAAGGAGCATGCAGATGTCTGAGTGCAGATGCTGCACGTCCTGCTGCTGTGTCTGCAGCTTCCCAAGATTTGAGGTTAGAGTAATTGATGGGTTTAGTTCAGCCTGGAGTTCCCACCCAAATCTCAGCTGCTGAATCGTCCAGTGCTAACCACAATGTGTGGGGATACCCAAAACCATCTTGCTGTGAAGGTGGAGAACCAAATTTATCCAGACAACCCAAGTGTGGTGTGTGAAAGCAGCGTGTGCTCAGCCATGCTCTGCTTGCTGCCCCTGGGTACCAGCCTGCCTTGCCTTCCTCTGATGATGCCTCTGAGAGAGGAGGAAACGGGAATGGAAATAATGGCTCATTACAGTTCTGCACAAACAGAACTTGACTGCTGGGTAGCTGCAAGATAATGACCAAAATTTGGTGGTGGTATCATGTGGAAGCATCTTGCTGTTATAGATAAGGATCCACGACAGCACCTCCCTGCCACTGGTGCTGGGATCTCTTCAGCTTAGCCTGTGAGCTACAAGGCTTATCTCAATATTAACACTGGTAACGATGAGTGTTTTTAAATCCAACTTCAAACACACCCATGGTTTGTAGTTCTGTAGTGCCTTTCAGCTGAGCCAGCTTCAAGCTGTCAGCAAGGGGGGAGGCAGAGAGTCCTTGTGCTCCTTGGGAGAGGAGGCAGGTCTGCAGCAGGGTGGGGATGTACTCAGAAAACCCATACAGGTCTGGGGATGGGATCCCTCCCCTCTGCCATGTAGGGCTCAAGTATTCCCCACTTGTAACACAGCAGGAGTGAAGTCATTGGATAGAGCAGATGAAATAATTCCAGATTGAAGTAGAAATTACGAGTGCAGCCCTCAGGTACCTAGAGTGGCTCCAAGAGAGCTGGAGAAGGACTTTGGACAAGAGCCTGGAGTCATAGGACAATGGGGAATGAGTTCCCAATGTCAAGAGTGGGGTTAGATGGGATATTGGGAAGGAATTGTTCCCTGGGAGGGTGGGCAGGGCCTGGCACAGGGTGCCCAGAGAAGCTGTGGCTGCCCCTGGATCCCTGGAAGTGTCCAAGGCCATGAGCAACCTGGTCTAGTGGAAGGTGTCCCTGCAATGGGATTGAAACCAGATGATCTTGAATGTCCCTTTCAATTCACTCCATTCTATGATAGATGTTATACTCTGGGTGTAGGTTTATCCTTGTTTCCCAGAGGTGAAGCTGGAAAAGGCTCCTGAGGATGCTCTGCTCTCTCCCCAGTGCCAGGGCTGAGGCTCAGGGGCTGCCACTGCCCAGGGTTGGTCTGCAGGCATACTTTGTCCCTCCTCACACGGGCTGCCTCCCTGCTGGGGATGCTGTGTGGGGGTAATGAGGTGGAGGTGGATTTAATCAGTTAAGCCCTGCCTGGCTTCCCTGTTGCAGGCAAATGGATTTTCAGCTCCAAAAGTATGTCATGACTGCTGGGACACCCCCATACTTTCTCCTGCTCTGTGGGTGCCAGAAAAAGCTTTGTGTAAAACAGCTTCCCATCAGGGAAGGATGGGATTCAGCATGGCCTCAAGCACCAGTCTGCAGCAGGACTGAGTTTTGCATTTATTTTTCATCTTCACTGAGCATCTGCTCAGATTCTTCTCTGAGGTTATCAGACAGTAACTGCTAGCTTCTCCAAAATGGGAGCACGTCCCTGCCTTGAATGTCATGGAATTCAGGTTCCACCCTGTTCCACACTGACCAGCAGCTCCTGGGAGTCCCAAAATGAAGGGGGGACAGGATGACAGAGGGCTGATTACAGAGGGTAACTCTCCTGTAAATAAGTGCTTTGAGACCCATGCTGGATACCAGGAAATCCCTCACCTCCCTCAGTTGGGTCTTTATGAAAGCAGGTGATGGTTTTGCTCCACAGGGAATGCCTGCAGCCAGCAGGGCCGGGGTTGTCCCTGCAGCAGCCATGAGTCCTGGGTGGCTGGAATGTCCCCACAGCACTGGGACTGGAGCTGTGCAGTGTTTTCTCTGTGCAGAGGGCTTTCCCAGCCAGTGCCATGGGCTGTGCTGCAAGGGGCTGGCCAGGAGCAGGGCCTGGGGCCACTGAGGTGGCATCGGGTTGCCCAGGAATGGGACAGAGCCAGATGGCTGCTTTGGAAGTAAAGGCAGGGAAATGTGCTGCTGCCTGCTGGACACCCACCTCTCCTGCCCCAAATACCCCCAAAAATGAGCTGGTCCTCAGTGCTCAAGGTGAGGGTGGAGCAGTGCTGCAGCACCCAGCCAGGAGCCTGGATAATTTCAGGGTTATTTTATGTTTCCCAAATACTTTTCAGCAGAGGTTCCCAAAGCACATTTCAAATAATAGGCAATCTTTCTTTTTACTGCCCCTTTCAGGCTACTAAATGGTATTTTCCTTTTCCACGGAAGCAATTTTGGGCACACGGAAGCTGCTTGGCCTCTGCAGACACGCAGTGCAGCCGAGGCTGGGAGAGTCATTCAAGAGTCCCAGGCTTGAGTTCTCCTTTTTATGCTGTTTCTGCCAGATTTGGGTCTACGATTCTCCACAAAAGGTAGCCAAGACAAAATAAATGTGGAATTAGACAGTACATGGAAGCAGACTGGGTGATGGGTCCCAGCCAAGCTCCAAATCTGCTCCTGATGCCAGGGTTTATGGATTGCTGTTAATCTGAGAGGTTGCGTTGTACACTTAATAGGTGTGTGACTGATGCTGGTGCCAGGAGATTGGCTGTTCTCGTCAGGTCATTCTTTATTTATAACCTAAAGCAGCTGGAAGTTTCCTCCTGGAGGGAGCAGAGGTCCCGGAGCTGCACTGGCAGGGACATGGCAGGGTCGGTCCTTCTGTTGTCACCAGCCTGCTGTGAGTTGGCCTCAGGGCGAGTCCTGGAGCCGTGGTGGCTGGAGCTGGGATCGCCTTCCCTCTGGCGTGGGGAAGGAGCAGAGAAGCAGCTTTGGAGAAGGACCTGCAGCTCCTCTCAACTCATGGCCTCTCTTGCAGGGAGAGGCTGTGCTGAGAGAGACAGTGCTCAGGATGGAGAGGGACTCCCCTCCCTCTCTCACCCAACCCTTTCCCACCCATCTATCCGTTTAAAAATAGCTGGTGGGGGTCTTCTTAATGCCAGAAGCCTCAGGCTGGTGGTGAGACTGGTTGGGAAGGAGAGGGAGCGATGTGCCTGAGCGTGCACTCAGGTCAATTAACCAGCACCGTGTCAAACACCACTAAGCTTCCCGTCCCCCTGCCCGGGCTCAATTAGCTCTCCCTTTAATGAGAGCCTGCCTCTTGCCTCACTCAGCTAATTAAAGAGCCCATGCCAGTAAGCCGTGGCACCAGGTTGACGGTGGGGAGCTTTTCTGAGCAGGATGTGAAGGGAAGAGGGATCACGCTGGCAGCAGCTGCTTGGCTGGGGGCCCTGTGGATTCAGCTCACCCCCACCGAGCTACTGGAAATGGAATATCAGGTTTTAAACCCTGGTTATAAATACCAGTGCGGGAGCTGATGCAACCCTGGCAGAAAGCGAGGTGTTTGGAAACAGGAGAGTGCTGGCAGGGCAGGCAGAACTGCCCCACTCCCCCACTCCGGCTGGGAAAGTGCTGAGGGGGTCCCTGCGCCCCCCTCCCACCACCACCACCGACTTGGGGCTTCACTGAGGGAATTAGCCAGGGTAATTTGTGGCTTCCATTGGCTCCTGGGTCTCTTGCCCCCTCTAGTAAGTTATTTAGCCTGGAGAAATCTCCGGTGAGACCTTAGAGCCCTTAAAGGGGTACAAGAGAGCTGGTGAGGAGCTTTGGACAAGGAAAAGGTACTGGGAGTGACAAGATAAGTTTCTGAAGCACTTGGGACATCTTGGTTCCCCCCTGCAAGAGCAGATCTGTGCCAAAGTGGGTCAGAGAGGGACTGGGTGGGACTGAAGCCGAGGGCAAGGTGTTCACAGAATCCAGAATGGTTTGGATTGAACGGGACCTTCAGGAGCCTCTCCTGCCACCCCCCTGCCATGGTTGCTTCAAGCCCCATCAGCCTTTCCCCGTGGGAGAAGTGTTCCATCCCTCAGGTGTTTCAGGACATGCTGAGCCCCGGCAGCACCCATGGGTGTTTTCTGGCTGTGGTCTGGTGTCAGAGCTCTGTCTGCAGCCAACTCATCACTGCAGGGATTTGGGAGTGGAAGTACCAAGCCAAATTCACCTGTGCTTGCTGCATCTGTGGCTGCTCCAAAAACAGAAAAAATGTTCTGCTCTGAGTGGGGCAAATGGGAGTCCCTGTGATTTAGCTGGAGTGAGACCCTTGCACTGCAATCTCTCAGCTGCTTCACAGCAATGACTGTAATTTGTTAGGAATAGACCTTTGTTTGGAATTCAGGAAAGTTTTTTGCACCTGCTGAGTAGTACTTCGGGCTGGTATAGAAGACGCACAGCAAAGACTCTCAAGAATAATAAACTGTAGGTTTCAAAGGAATGTCTTGAGCAGCCTGATGGTTTGATACCTGTGAAGTTCCTTGCAGGACTTTGCCACCAGAGAGTGATGGGAAGCAGGGGAAGGCAGGGCAGGCAGAATCAGAAGTTTTGGGTGTGGGGGCTGCTCTTGGCTCTGTGCCCACACCTGCTGTGTTCGGCTCCTTTCCACCTTGCCTATTTTCCTTTTCAGAAGTAGGTTTGTTCCTTGCCTGAACTGAGAGTGTGGCATCAGCCCACGGCTCTGTAGAGGATAAAAGCAGCCTCCGCTCTGCTCCTGCAGCTTGAGCCCTGCTCCTCACCTTCCAAAGCATCCCGCGCCTCCATCCCTAAGCTCTCGGATGCTTTGGCCAGGTTTGGATGTGTCCGCAAGAGGCAGAGCTGCTGTTTCTGCACCCCCTGGCAAAGAGCTGATAAGGAGATGTTGGTTCATCGCTGCAGCCCCCGCACCCTCGTCCCCTCTGGGGCTGAAAATCGGCGCTGTTCTCGGCGCGTTCTGTGCAGTCTCTGCGGGATTTTAGCCCCAGCTCCGTCTCTCCAGCTTCAGCCGCCCGCGCGTGTCCTGCCCCGGTGCCTACGGCCGGAGGGATGCGGTGGGAGCGGGGATGCAGCCGGGAAATCCTTGCCGTGCACCCGCCTGCGGAGCCCTTTAGATGTCGCGCTGGAGCAGCGAGTCCCCCGTGAGCCCTCGGCCTCCTCCTCCTCCTCCTCCTCGTGCTCCTGGCCGCGGCAGGCTCCGGTAACTCTGTCTGCTGGCGCCTGGCTCCGGACGAGTCACGCGGAGCCGTGACTACCACATCGCCTGGCACGCACGGAGAGGGCTGGCACGACTCTAGGCTGTGGCTTGGAAATAGCTTGGAGATCTGTTGGGATCTTTGGGAGCTCCTGGGGTCTCCCGGGGTGCTGCCTGGTGCCGCTTCCCCCGGCCGTGGGGGGCTCCCGCTGCTCCCCGCTCTCCCGGGGAAGGAATAAATCACTGTCCCTGCAGGAGCCGCCGGGTGTCCGGTTACCACGGGCTCCGAGGCATCCTCCTCGCAGGGCCGGGGCTGTCTCACATGCCGAAGCTTTGCTCAGGGCTCTTGGCCGGCTTTGGGGAAAATCTCAGTTCACTGGCGGTGACACGGTGCGGGCAACGTCTTGGGGAACGTTGAGAACTCCTGGGGCACTCATCTCCTGTTGCTCCGTGTCCCGTGCACTGATGATCGAGCAGAAATCCAGCTCTGGGATGGGATGCAAGATTGGAAGGGGTCAAAATGAGGAGCTACCCCCACTATGCTCCTACCCCTCTCCCCCAGGGCAGGCTGGTTGTGACCTCTGCCATGTCTCTCTCCCCCTGGGATTTTCCCCCACTGTTGTGTTACCTCTCAGCTATCCATTTTATTGGCCTATTTTTTCATTTTCCTGTTCCTTTTGCAGTCTGAGCCTTGGTCCCTTGTCTTCCCACTGCTAGCTCTCTGCTCACCCCTGGGTCCTGAGCCTGCTCCTGGGTGATGCTGCCCCATGGAAGGGGACAGCCCTGCCTGGAGGAGAAGGTGGAAGCTCCAGGGGAATATGGGAGGGGGGATTGTCCCCAAGAGACCCACAGCCCAGTGTGGCACCTCTTTGAACAGAGCTGTCCAGATGTAAAGTAAAATTCTGCTGGCACATTAAATTGCATTTCCAGTCCTCTTAGGGGGCCTCTGCAACCAGAGGAGGACAGGTTATGGACCCAAACTCTTGTGCCCTGCCTGCATTTTGTCTTGGCTAAGCTGTTTTGGGGCTGGTTCATTTTGTTCCTGCCCTGCCATTTTCAGGGTGAGTGACATCAGAGGCTCCAGAGCTGAGACACTGGAGAGGGAGGGATTTGGTTGTGGAAAGATTGGATCATTCAGTTCAAAGGTAGAAGATCCTGCTTCTCTGGAGGTAGTTCAAAAAAGCCTGGAATTGCTTCCAAAACTCCAATTACCTGACCTTGGGCATAAATGCTGTGCTCCCTGCAAGGCACCCCTGCCAGGCTGTGGAAGGGATCTTGTCCCAGCGGGATGCAGCCCAGCCCTCAGGACGTGCTGAGGTGGTGTTTGAGGAGCTGAATCTGGTCACCCTAACCCGATGGCCCTTGGAGCAACCTGGTTTGCAGCAGTCCCTGTGCCAGGTGCAATGCAGCTTCAATTCCTGCCTTGAAGTCTGAGCTCTTCCTCCACCTGTGGTGGCTTTGTCTCTCCTTGGTTCCCACCAGGAGATGGATACAGGGAAGCTCCTTTCTGGAGGAGACACCTTGAGGTATGGAAGGGGCAGGCATTTGATTTTCACTTGTGGGTGGTCCCCAGAAAAGCCACCATGGGCAGGAGGTGTCAGTGCCTGAGTGATGACAAACGTGTCCTCTGAGCCAGTCTGGCTTCCCGCACCAGCTGGATGTCTCCCCCTTGGAGCATGGCTAATCCTCCATCAAAGGTCAAGTCCTGCTCCTGCTCCGTGGGGCTTCTGCCATCCCTTTCAGCAGACAGCAAGTTCTGGGCTGATGCATTTGGGAGATGGAGGAACGGAATAAGTAATTATTATTTATGGATCTTCTGTGGGTTATTTGCTGCTTGAGAGAAGGAAGCTGTGTTGGGTTGCTGGATGGTTCCCAGGGAGAGGAGTGCCTCCATGGATTCCAGCTTCTTTCCACAAGGCTGGCTGTGGTGAAAGGGAAAGGCAGAGAGGCAAGGAGAGGAGTTGCATGGATGCAGTGCCATGAGGAATGGTACAACACCTAATGGTGACCAGTGTGCTCCCAGGGCTGGAGCACAATCCCTCCCAGTGCTGCTGGGCCCTGCTTGGGTGCACGAAGCACCACCAGCAGCCAGATGTGGGTGAAACAGGGAAGACATTCTCGTTCCCTTTCCCAGCAGGCTGGAGGAACAGAAAGAAGCAGGTTCAGTGCTAGGAATGTGGGAGCACAAATGCCTCTCCCCTCCTTTTCTTTCCCCCTGACTTTATAGTACTCTGTGGGGTTTCTCCCAAACCCCTCTGCAGCCCTGCACGGGGAGGCTGCAGCAGCAGGCACGGCTCTGGGACCCGTGCGCTCCCAGGGTGCAGCGCGTGATCCGTGGGAAATGTGGGATGGTGGCAGCAGGCAAAGGGACAGGAGCAGGAGCAGGGTGTCCCCCTGAGTCCCCCGTAGCACTGAGCGTGCAGTGAATTCCTGCTGGCTGGGCTCATGTGAGAGCATTATCCCCAGGATGAGCTCATGCGCGAAGCGCGCGGGTTATCCGTGTGATTCCGGGTGCTGGGGCACCGCTGGCGGATTCCCTGGAGTTATGTGCAGTTGCCATTTCCACGCATTCCTGGGTTAACAGCCGATCGGGTTTCGCTGTTCACATCCCCATTGAGTGCTCAGGGCTGTGGCTCCGACGCTGGTGATGGAGCAAAATCCCTTGGCTGTCTGGCTTTTGCTTTCCCAATCCTGGCCTTCTCCATTCCTCTTCCTTGATCTACTCATGGCCCTCCCTGCTCTCTCCCATGGCATTGACTACATTGCAGGTTCTCCATCCCCTCCCTCGTTTTAAGTTGGGCTTTAGTTTGTGATGCTGCTAGAACTTGGGGCCATCGCTGTGTGGGATTCTTGGAGAGCTCCTGTCCCCTCGCTGGTGTGTGGGTCAGGCTGGTGATGAGCCACCACATCCATCAGAACCCTCGCTCTGCTCCAGTAGAGTGTCCTGGCAGAAAACCAGAGTCTGGAGCAGGGTAATTCCCCCCTGTCCCTTTGTCTCTGTTTCCTCACTCATGGGAGGACCTCAGGGAAGGTGGACAGCTGAGGAAGGAAACCTGGCTGTGTTCGACCAAGAGACTTGACTTTCTGTTTATCATTCAATCTCCTGTGGGTCAGTCATGGGACCAGCCCTGGAAGGGTGTTTGTGAGTATAGTGAAGTCAGGTCATCTCAGCCACTCCCACCCAGGCCATGAGAGGGTCTGCCAGGCTCTGGGGTGTCTGCACATGGCTGTTGGGTACCTGTGGCAAAGGACACTCTTGGATTTGCTCAGCTCTTGGCTCTTTCCCTGCTGAGGAAGGAGTGGGTGAACCAGGACGGCCATAAGTTGCAGAAAATTACGTCTTCTAGATTTGGTGGGTGTCCATGTGCAGTAAGGGGCTCAGGGCTGAGACCAGGCTGGGCTGTGTCCCAGCCCACAGCTCACTGTTACAGTCAGGGTTGTGGCCCCTCACCTACATCATCCAAGGGAGAATCCTGGGAGAGCCCGGGTGTGTCTCCAAAGGGTGAAGCCAATGCCCGTGGATCAATGTCCATCTCATTAGCATCATCACAAGAGTGGCTGGAGCCTGTTCCTCTGCTTCCCAAGGTCACCCCAGTTTTGAGAGAGAACATCTGCATGGAAGCTCATGACTATGCTGGCATCTGCCCTGTAACTTCAGGGTGTGAATTTGCTGCCAGTCCATAGCACAGATGACTCTGCAAGCCCTGGAGTGACCTTCAGAGCCAGGGCCAGCCAGGGAGACCATGGAGGTGATGATGGGGAGATACCACTGCTTAGATTTCCCTGGTTCCAAGTCAGGGAGTGAGGTAGGTGAGGAAAGAGCCTGATCACCCAAAATGGGTTTCCATGATGAATCCGGGACCCACAATACCAGGGTGGAATGAGCTCATCCCATGGGACTCTGCAGGGGAGTGCTGGGAAAGAGAACTGTGGGAGGGCTGGACCAGCTGGAGACCAGGTGAATTTTCTGCTCTGCTGAAAGTTGAAGGTGTTGGCTGAGTGTCGGCGTGGGCAGGTTCTCTGCAAGTGTAAGTGTTGGTGCTGGCTCTCGCAGTCGTAAGCTCATCCCCTCTCTCCTACTCACCTCTGCAAGATGGGAACTGTATCCCACTACAGCAGAGAAGAGCTGCTCTGGATGCTCGAGGAAGTAGCCTTTTAAAAGAAAAATAATCCATGAATCGCCCTTTTCTGGAGAGTTCTGTGCTGCCAGTTTGTTAGGACGTGAGCAAGAGGCATTTATGACAGCAGCCTCAAATAAATTGCTGAAACTGTCTGTGCAAATGGGGGAGAGGACTAAACTCAGAGATTGATTTTATTGTTTTTCCGTCTTCTGTGCCTTAAAAAGCAAAAGATGGAGTGACGTGAATAGATATAAAACACGGTAATGGCCAAATTTGGAAAAATCTTAGAAAAAACTGGAAGGACACAGCTGTGATCATGGTAAATGTGTGTGCTGCCTTCTCCTGTGCTGATCCTGCCCTGTGTGGATACAGGCACTGGTGTGGTCCTGCCCTTCTGGGGAGGGGTTGGTTTGACATGCTATTTTAAAAGATATTTTATATACATCCTAGCTGTGCATTGCAGCTCTGTTATTGTTGTTACAAGAACCTTTTTAATTTCCTGCCCCCCTTTTTTTTTTTTTCCCTGTGCAAATATAGGATGCTGTAAGTGAAGTTCCCTTTGTTGGTGTGTGGAGAAAGAGGGAGGGCTGAACATGAATGATTGGAAAGGAGATGCTCCCTTCCTTGGGAAAGGGACCTGGGGAGATGGGGGTACACTGGACTCCCGCCCTGGAGTGATGGAGGGGAGTGAGATGGAGAGAAAACACAGCCAAGAATCGAACACATGAGTGTGCACTGAGCTGTGCTGGTTCAAACCTTCTACTTGTTCAGCAGCAGTGAGGTGAAGGGTGTTGACATATTAAGTGGTGGCAATTAGGCCGGGAGTTAACACCTTATTAAGCGGGACTGGGGGCAGTTGGCACCTCCAAGCCTCCGTGTCTGCAGGCTCGGCAGGGACACAGCATGGAGAGACTCGTTCCCGACCACTGGGGCTGTGCCAGTCGTTTCTGAGATCCATAAAACTCTTCTGGCTTATGGACGAGACAGCAAACCCAAGGGCAAAATGGAAGTCTTTGGGCTTGCTGTGGGGCTGGCAGCCTGGAGGAAGGGCTCATTCCTCAGTGACTGTAAGAGGGAGAGGAGACACCAGTCCATGAAATGCAATAAATCCTGTCATGTTGCACTTTTTATCGTGATTACGGGAATGCATATCCATAAGGGCCTTTCATGAGACCCAGGCCCTGTATTTGCCAATTGGCATTTACTGGCCTTGTCTGTCCTGCTCCTGATTCAGCCCATCTGAGAAATTCCAGGGATGCTGGGCTTTCTTGGGTTGTTGCCCCATTTGGAGGGTGAAACCCCAGCCAGTCTCAGGGGTGGCAATGGGGACGCCCTTGGAGCCTGGTGTGGAACAGGACATGGCCCATGAGCCTGAGGATGTTTTGGAGTCAGCATCTCTTCCAGCTGGGCATGGTGCAGGAGGAGTTGTGCCTGCTAGGACATCCCAGGACATGGCAAGGGGAGCTGATTTCCCTACACTGGTGTTGGCTGGCAATCCCAGGTGTAGCTTCCAAGATTGCTTCCAACTCCTTTCCTTGCAGGTTCCTTCAGTGGGATGACTGCATGGCCTGGGGATGGGGTGAGGTTAGTCCCTGCTTGGACAACCTGGGTGCTGCTCTGCACCAGCCTCTGCTGACATCACCGGTGCAGTCAGCATCCCTGGAAGTGTTCAGAAAACGTGTGGATATGGCATTTGGGGACAAACTTCAGTGGGGCACCTGGCAGTCCTTGGTTAGTGGTAGGACTCGATGATCTTAGAGGGCTTTTCCAGCCGTAACGGTTCCATGATTCTGTGATGTCCACACCATCCTCTACCTCTTCCCCTGCTTTCTCCCCTTCTTCCCGTGCTTGGGAAGGGGTTAGGTTTGCCAGCCTCTGTGAGCGGTGATGTCACTGCTGTCACCGTGGCACGAGAGGGTGATGTCACAGCACTGTGATCCCAGGGAGGAGGAGGAGGCGGCTCCCGGCGGGCGCGAACACGCGGGAGGGGCTGCGGGGGGAACCACTGAACTGAACCGGGATGGAGCAACGTCAAACTGAGCAGGCGTCAGAGCTACTCCACTGTCAGAGCCGTGGCTTTAGTGTTTGCTTTTATGTGACAGCTGCTTCCAAAGGCTGGCGGCTCTCCAGGAGCCCGGGCGGGGCGAGTGGTGTGGCCGGTCCTCCGGCAGCGCGCCCTGCCCTTCAGAGAGACGGGCTCCGTGCTGCGGACAAGAGGCATTTTTGTGGTTCTTGTGGTTCCCTGTGTTTTTTTGTGAGAAGGGAAGAGGCAAGTGGAGCACAGACTCTCGGCTGGAGCGCACTCTGGGTCAGGCCAGCAGCCCCGGGGGGTTGCAGTGCCCACAGCCCAGGGTGCTGCCGTGGGTGCCCGGGGACTGCAGCCACGTCCCCAGCGCTGCCGGCTGAAAGGGAGGTGTGTGCTCCCCAGTGCCGTGTCCCTGGGCTCCTGTGCTCACTGTGCCCACCCTGTGAGCAGTGGCATGGGGTAATAGCCCCTGCCTCGCCTTCTGGGCCAGGGGAAGAGCCCAGGGTAGCCCAGGACATCGAGGCTTTGCTGTGGCCTGGGGTTTCCAAGTCTGCTGCTTTGGCACGGGGCTGTGTGAAGGCATCTTTTACCCTGACAGCAAACCCATGGTGACAGCTACCGCGAGGGGTGAGATTAAAACCAGATGCACTCCTCTCTCTCAAACGCTGGCGAAGCCAGAAACAGCCCTCTGGGGACGGATAGTCTGGGAAGGGCTTGGCTGTGCTGCTTTGCCCCTGCTCGGCCCTGGAGCCCAGAGGCACCGCTCAGCCCCGGGCCAGGGAGTGCCCAGCCGGTGCTGCTGGGCAGGAGTGGGCACCGTGGGGCCCTGGCACAAGAGGCAGCGTGGCCTGGAGCACGTGCGGCCGTGGCTAATGAGAAAAGACATCGTTAATTAGAACAAGGCAGCGCGTCGTATGTGTGGCGCCGGCTTTGAAAGGGCTTTGCGTGTTGTCTTCGTTAGGGGTGTGAGAATGCAGCTCATTCGCTTTTTCTTTCTGAACAAATTAAGGACACATTTCACCCATCAGGAGATGAAATAAAATACGAGCAGGGAGGGAGCATGCCTGGCGAGCTCCCTGTGCCTGTCCAGCCTCCTGTGCCCCATGCTGCCCTCGTGGTGTGCAGGTGCTGCCAGACCCTGCCTGCCCTGGCAGCAGCGTCTGCTGGCCCCTACTGCCATCACACGTGGCCTTGGGACCTTCCCAGCTCACCTGGGGTGGGCAGGGGGACACGGTGCAGTTTGGGGCTCCCGTAGGCTTGGCAGGGTAAAGGTGCCCATGGTTGGAGCAGCTGGTGGAACGTGAAGCCCTCAGGATGCCCTGGCCTCGTGGCAGACCGGAGTCTGTTCCACGGTGGGATTCCTCTCCTCAGTACTGGCTCTGCTGCTGACACTCCTTAAATTATTTTTAAATTTTTCTGCTGCTGGACTTCACCTCCCCAGAGAAGCACCATCACCATCGCGGGGTCGGGAGTGGAGGATGAGGTGTGGGCTGGAGGAAGAGACAGAGAATAAAATACAGCTGTTCCTGTGAGCCACCATGATGTTAGCATTCTGCAATTAATGGTTCCAAGAGTCACAAAGATGCTCCGAGAGCTGGAGCCCCTCTCCTCTGGAGCCAGGCTAGGAGATCTGAGAGTGTTCATCTGGAGAAGAGAAGGCTCTGGGGACACCTTAGAGCCCCTTCCAGTGCCTAAAGAGGCTCCAGGAGAGCTGGAGAGGGACTGGGGACAAGGGATGGAGGGACAGGACACAGGGAATTGCTTCCCACTGCCAGAGAGCAGGGTTAGATGGAATATTGGGAAGGAATTGTTGGCTGGGAGGGTGGGCAGGCCCTGGCACAGGGTGCCCAGAGAAGTTTCAGGTGCCCCATCCCTGGAAGTGTTCCAGGGTGGGTTGGACAGGTCTTGGAGAAACCTGGGGTAGTGGGATGTGTCCTTGCCTGTGGCAGGGGCTGGAATGGGATGAGCTTTAAGTTCCCTTAGAACCCCAACCATCCTGGGATTCTGTGAAATTGGCACAGACAGCTGCCAGCCCCTGAGGCTCCGTGGGAACCTTGGCCCTCGGAGCCAGCAGGGATGTGCTGGGCAGAGCACGTGGGCTCTGCTGGGAGAGGCCCTGTAGCCAGCACATCTGGGGAGGTCCATCCAGTCTGGGGACACGGGTCTGGCCAAGCAGCCGTGAAGAGACTCCAGTCCCCTGCACCACTGTCCCGCTCCTCGTTTCAACTATAGAGCATCAGAACTGCTGGAGCCTGAGAAAAAAACCCCAATGCAGCCATCCCTCCCCCCCTCAGTAATCCATTCCCTGAGCTGGATTTAGGGATTCACTGTGGCATTAAATGCAAATAACAGACGAGTCGGTTTCGCCCCAAATGGGGGAGGAAAATGAGTCTGGGAAAGGAGTTTGTGTGCGGTAACGTAACCGTAGCTCGGAGGGGCCCACGGCTCCACGCTCTCTGTGTCTCTGCGTGCCTCTGTTTTACCCCTAATACTCGTGGACTGCTGGCTTGTAACGTGACGACTTTTCAACGTCAATAATGTATTGAATAACACTGTCAGAAACAGGGGAAGCGTTAACTCTTACCCTAGGCTGCAGCTCACTGTGGGAGCCTCTGCAGAGGAGCTGCAGTCCCGTGGGCAGGGCTGGGGATATTCAAAGCCAGCCCTGGGGGATTTCTTGTCCCAAGATCGTTCCCTGTGCCCCAGGCATAGGGACAAGAACATGGGAACCTGGTCCCTTCTCATCTGATGGTAGCCTGGCTGAGGGGTGTAGAGTGTGGCACATTTTACCACAGAATTTTTGAATTAGTTAGGAATTTACCAGTTAAGTCACATTAACTGACAAGGCATTGCTTGCTGTTAAATTTGGCACATCTCTGATTTTTTCCCTGTCCTGGTGACTGAGGAGCAGCTTTTAGCATTTCCAGAGTGGCTGTTCCCCACATGGGAAGTGCCTCTGCCTCTCGGCTGTACCAGCCCGGCTGGGACCACTTCCCACCTCACACTGGTACAGACTCCTGCCCTGTCCTTGGTGACATTTCCTGCTCACCAGGACAGCTTTCTTTTTTCTCATTCCTTGGTGAATGTAATTTTTTCCCATCACAGAGACTCCCCTGCTAAGGCCAGCAGGCTGCAGTTGCTTTGTAAGCCATTAAGCACAGAATCATAGAGTCATACAATCAGTAAGTTCAGAAAAGACCTTTAAGATAATCAAGTCCAACCATTAACCCTGCACTGCCAAGCCACAAGTGGCACATGCACACAGCCTTTAAATCCCTCAAGGGATGGGGACTCCACCACTGCCCTGGGCAGCCTGAGCCAGTGCCTGACCACTCTTACTGTTAAGAAAATTTCCCTGTATCCAATCTGAGCCTCTCCTGGTGTAAGTTGAGGCTGTTTCCCCTTGTCCTGTCCCTGTTCCCTGGAAGCACAGCCTGACCCCCCTGCCCCGGCTGTCTCCTCCTGTCAGGGAGTTGTGCAGAGCCAGAAGGGCCCCCCTGAGCCTCCTTTTCTCCAGGCGGAGCCCCTTTCCCAGCTCCCTCAGCTGTTCCTGGTGCTCCAGCCCCTTCCCCAGCTCTGTTCCCTTCTCCGACCCTGCTCCAGCCCCTCAGTGTTTTTTCTGTCTTGAGGAGCCAGAATTGACCCCAGGGCTGAAGGTGCCTCAGCAGTGCCCAGCACACATCACTGCCCTGGGTCTGTGGCCATACCATGGCTGATCCAAGCCAGGTGCCATTGGCCTTCTTGCCCACCTGGGCACAGCTGGGCTCAGATTCAGCTGCTGTCACCAGTACCCCCAGGGCCTTTCCTGCTGGGCACTTTCCAGCCACTCTCCCCCAAGCCTGGAGCTGCAGGAGGTTGTGGTGACCCAAGTGCAGGACCTGGCACTGAGCCTTGTTAAACCTCATAGGATGGGGCTTGACCCACTGCTCCAACTGTTATAATTGTTGAATCTGTGCTCCTGTAATGCAGGCAGAGAATTTCAGCTTTAGTGTTTGCAGCAGACACCCAGGCAGGAGGATGCCCAGGCTGGCAGCCCCTCCCCTGCTCACTCTGCTCTCACCCCATTCTCACTCTGCTCACACTCAGCTGCAGAGCAGCAGTGCCACAGTTTGCCCTGGGGTGATCAAAGTTAAATTTCACAGCTCTTCCCACTCTGTGTACGTCTGAAAAAGACCTGTTATGGTGAGGGCACTGTGCTCACTCCTCTCCTGCCGCCCCCAGAGTCCCTTGGCACGATGGACTGATGTGCCCACATTGCTCAGCACTTGCTCTACATGGGACAGCCCAGCACTGTCCCCTTTGCCCTGTCCAGGCTGGCACCTCTGCCCCATGGGCCTGTGTGCTTTGAGCTTTGCTTTAGTAAACCATGCAGCTTCCCCAGCCAGCTCGGAGCTGTTTGGGATTTGCAGCTCTGGGGCTGCTGTTGAGGAGATGGAGCAAGAGACCAGTTTGGGGGGTGTTGGTCAGCCAAGGTAAACCCCACCCATCCCTGGCAGCTGGGGGTCCTCACTGCTCTGTGCTACTTTTCCTGCTTGGGGACAGGGCTCAGCATGTCCCTCTGTCCCAGTGTTTTGGAGAGTGAGCCTGCCTTCCAGTTGCATTGTAGCAGAGTGGGATGGCATGGGATGGAGGATTTGGATGCTTGGTGACAGCAGAGAAGCTGTGCCCTCCTCCTGACACCATCGCATGGCTACCAGCCCTGCTATGGGGTGGTGTGGATAGCAGGAGCCTCTGTGAAGGTGACAGATGGGATGCCACTGGCTCGTTGGAGTGGCACAAACAGGGCTCACTTCAATCCTCATGTGGGTCATTTGCTGAAGAGCTGGACTCGATAATCCCTGTGGGTGCCTTCCAACTCAGAACATTGGGTGAATCTGAGTCCACTCTGCAGCCACGCTTGCTGTGCTCACACCATGTAGGGGACAGCCTCCTTCACGCTCCTTGGAAAGCCCCAGAGCTCCTGAAGTGGCCATGGGGTCACACGAACATGACTGGTGTTATCCCTGGAGCTGCGCTGTTCTTCCTCTCGCTTGCTGTTCCCAGGGAAGTCTCTAAAGAGGGACACCCTGTCTCCCTGAAAATGGAACCTGGTGGTGCTTCCCCAGCTCCTCCAGGAGCACCAGTGGTTTCCACGAGTCAGGAGCAGATAGT
This sequence comes from Brachypodius melanocephalos, assembly GCA_013398615.1. NCBI lineage: Eukaryota > Metazoa > Chordata > Aves > Passeriformes > Pycnonotidae > Brachypodius > Brachypodius melanocephalos. Next base: position 809,114 of record VZSR01002741.1, on the reverse strand, counting down.
GTCCCTGTGTGATCACTGCTTTGCACCACAGTGTCACCCCACAGTGTCACCCCACAGTGTCACCCCGCATGCCCTGCCCATGCAAGGGCTGCTGTGGGGACGGGGCTGCAGGAACATGGCTGGAAATAGGGCTGGGAATAACTGCTTTCCAGCCAATGCAACTTTGGCTAAGTGCTGCGGGGGACCCCCTCCTCCTGTTTGGCCTCAAGGAGAAGAGGGAATTTAAAAAAAAAAAAAAAGTTGGTTTTGTTTTGGCTGGGGAGCTGGAGCCACAAGGAATGTTGGGAAGCCACAGCTCGGGTTACCCTGCTCCAGCGCACGACATGGTGCTCTGGCAAGGCGGCACAAGGGGCTTCTCCTGCCCTGCCTTGCTAAGACAGAGCACAAAGCCCAGTCCTGGCCTGCAGGAGCTCTGTGGGAAGAGGGATCACTGCTGGGAAGTGGCAGCATCCAGGCAGGGTGGGGGTTGCTTTCTCCAGGTGGCAAGCAGGGCTCTCTGCCAGGAGAAACCAGTGCAGGTGGCACCGGGAGAGCAGTGCTCTCTCCACTGTCTGATGTGATACACACCCTAAAATAGCCAGGGCTCTCTTTTGACTCATGGTTTTGAGGGATTTGGTCATGGGTCAAGCCTCTCAAGGAAACCAGAGCTACTGGAGGAGCACTAAGGCAGGAGATGTTCTCCAATGGGTGTGTATGGGATCTGAGCCTCTCAAAGAACCACCTTGGAGTCAGTGGTTCCTGGAGTGATGGTTGTGCTTCTGGACACTCTATGCCGAGCTCCCTGACCAGAGCCAGAGCTTGTACCAGTCAGGACCCTTGGAGATGCTATAGGTGGACACCAGTACCACAGGACACAGGAACCTTCACCTTTGGCTGTTGTCCCCCGTGGTGCAGGGACCTCACCTGGCCAAGCAAAGGGCTGAAGGCACTTGGTCTGTTCAGCTGGAGGGGGACTGAGGTCAGATCTCATTAGTGGCTACAGCTTCATCCCAAGGGGCACCTTCTATCTCTGCTCTGTGACCAGGACAGGAGCCAGGGAAAAGCTGGAGCCATGTCAGAGGAAGTATAAGTTGGATATCAGGAGAAGGTCCTTCCCCCAGAGGGTGCTGGGCACTGCCCAGGCTCCCCAGGAATGGACACAGCCCCGAGGCTGCCAGAGCTCCAGGAGTGTTTGAATACACTTCCAGGGATGTCCAGGGTGGGGTTGTTGGGGTGTCTGTGCAGGGACAGGGGTTGGACTGGATGATCCTTCTAAGTCTCTTCCCACTCAGGGCATTCTGTGATTCTGTGATTCTATGGAATGCTCAGAGACAGCTACATGCAGGATCAATGAGAGCTTGTGCAGAGCCTTAGATATCCCACTGCGTCTTTTCTGTTGAAGAACCAGAATTTGGCACAGGACATAACAAGAAACCTGTTTTTCTGGAGTGTGTCTGAACACAGAGACACTGGGAAGCAGGGCAGGAGGAGCAGTAGTTGTGCCTGGTCCAGAGCCCTGCGTGTTCACTATGCAGAGCCTTGAGCTGAGGGACTGGTTCAGTGCCAGAGGTTAGAGGAGGGTTTTACACCAAATACTGTAGGGTTTTTCCATCATGATAACCTTAATCCAGTGCAGGTCACCTATGGCACACCTCTGGGGCAGGTGAGGTTTTAAGGACACAGTAGCTGTGTGACCCAGGGCAGAAGAAGCCCTGAATTCTTGTGCTGACATGCAGGCACAGTGTGTCTCCATCCAGGTAGGCTGTGATGTGGAGAGGGACCTCGTGTTGCGGGTCTGGGCTGTGTCACACACAGTACATGGTGTGACATGTCAGGTGACAGCGGTGACCTGTGGGACAGCTCTCCTTGTGCAGTGCATTGCTGGAGGGCAAGAGGAGTTTGCAGACAGGAACAGGACCTCATCTGCTGCTGCCCATGGTGGGTGAGCAGGAGGGGGTGGAGCTGGAAGCACTGGCAGGGGCCCAGGAAAGTCTCCTGAGCTGTGGGATGTGGCATCTGCTCTGGGAATGCCCAGCCTCGTCCCTTGTGCCACTGAGAGCTTTTGGAGTGTGATAGGAGGGACCTGAAAGCCCCTTTTCAGAAATGGAGAAGCAAATTGTTTTATCCTTCGGTCTCTGAAACCATCCACTTCGGAGGGGACAGCTTAAGAGGAAGGAAGGAAGAGCGAGCTGAAACCAGAGCAGGAAGTTCCTGAAAGGCGAGAGCAGCCTTCATCCCGATGTGCTGAGCTCTCCCCTCCAGCGTCATCGCCTGAGCACTGAGAGGTGCTAAATCCTAACTGCAAACCCTCCTCAAGTTCACATCCTCCCTCCTGGTAATGAATCCAGCCATGGCCATTGCTGAGTTCCTCATGTGTCACTTCCGAGTTTACCATGTCCTCTGACCTTCGTTTCTGTGGGTCTGTCCTGACTCTCCACCACCGTGTGGTCCCCATGGATCTGCTGGCAATGTCCCTGCAGAGGAGGCTGAAGGTGCAGAGCAGGGTGAAAGCCCAGGAGCTGTGAGCTCCTGGGAGGAGCAGAGCACTTTGGGCCAGGTCCTGCAGGTTCTCTTGGCTCCTTGGGTGCTGTGTCTGAGCACGTCCCCACTGTGGGACAGGGGACACAGCCTCCTGCAGTGCTGACCCATCAGCATCAGGCACGGGGTGGGAGGCAGGGAGGCAGCAGCACTCAGCACAGGGCCCCTGTGCCTGGGGCTTGGGGTGTGCTCTGGGATGTTCCCTATGGGGACAGGGGGCATCCGGACAAAGCAATTCAGCACACGAGTGTCCTGGGTGGGGAGGACAGTGGTGACATTTGCAGTGCCCAGGCAGGATGAGAAGGCCTTTTGGCCATTGAGGTGTGGGTGGCAGGACAGTTCTGTGGCCATCGAGGTGTGGGTGGCAGGATGACGCCGTGGGCAGTGTCCCCACCGCCAGTGTCCCTTCCCATGGCCAGCAGGGTGCTGGGCTCAGCTGAGCTGTGGCTCCGGGCCTGGCTGATGCCTCCCAGCGCTTCTTGCTGATTCAAGGGCAGGCAGGTGTGAGGACTGGCTGGGGTGGGAAGTTTTGATAAAGATAGCCTGGTTTCCAGCCCATGGATTAGGCAGGGGCTGGATGTGCTCCGTGTAAGTGCTCCCGAGCATGTGCCTTTCCCAGTATTTCCCAAGGCCGGAGCTACTGTTGAGTGAGTGTGGAATTAAAGTATCGTTTGCAGTTTCTACATTCCAGAGCAGTGTCGGGTTTTGGCAGAGGGCAGGCTGCGTGTGTGCCTGTGCTTCCCTGGCCTGCAAGCCCCCAGATGTCCTGGAGGCCATGCGTGTCACTTTGGTCCTGGGGACCTCCTGCTCAGGGGAGTGTGGAAGAGCCAAAGCAGGGAGCCCAAACTCCCAGCAGCTTGGCTGCACAGCCAGTTACTGCCAGACTAACACTTCCAAACCAAAAACTTCACCTCAGCAAGATCGATTTATTTTCCCAGGACTTTGAACCACGGGAAGATTGGAATCCAAACACACACGAAGTGTCCGTGGCTTCAGACAGCTCTCCCCAGCATCAGGAGGGGGGATGTCTCCAGAAAGGCTGCCCACAAATGTAACTGAAATCCCAGTCTAAACCCAGTTAACTCCAGCAAAAAGAAAGAAAGAAGCTGTTTCACAGCAGCCGATCCATGTGCTGCCCCTTGGGGGGGCTGGGGGGCAGTGGGAGGGCAGTGGGGCAGTGGGAGGACAGTGGGGCAGTGGGGCAGTGGGGCTGTGTGGGAATGGAGTGGGGCAGTGGGGCTGTGTGGGTTTGGGACCCTGCCTCCCTCTGCCCACCAGGGTTAAACAAAGACCATCCCAGGATTTACGTGGTGCTGCAGGGGGGGATCTCGGGGAGTTTGCAGGCTGGGATGAATTCAGCCTTGCTGGGGCTGGGGTGGGATGGCACCCACAGGCTGGTTTGCTTGTGCCATGGGGGAAACTGAGGCACGGGAATAGGAGGGATGGGATTTGCCTGTCCAAAGAGAGATGTGGGGGTGTCTGGGCTGGGTGTCTAGAGTGCCATCGTGGGTGGTGGAGGGCAGTGGGTGCCACCAGAGTGCTGTTAGCTGGTGTGGGTGGGGGTGTGAAGCAGGAGAGGAACATGTTTGGATACCCCCGTGTTGCCACAGGCTGGAGAAGATGCCTCTGCTGCAGGCAGGGAAAGGAAGATGGGCCTGGTGATGTTTCCCAAGTGACAGGAGAAACGTCCAGCAGAAGCAGAAGTGGGGCTTGGCTCTGTGGTGAGCCCTGGGTGTGTTTAGTTGTCTGACTCCATTGAGGGCTTGGCCAGCCCCCCCTCAGCTTTGAGCAAGGAGTGTTCTGGTTGTTATGGAAGGAAACTTGCAGTGGGACCTCTGTGGAGGCTCTTACAGCCCATCTCTGTTATCCCTTATCCCACACATCCATGATCCCCACCTGGGCCCTCCTCTGTTCAGCTCTGAAGTGTTTCCTGGAAACACTCAAACTCAACAGGGTGTGGCCTGGAGCCTCAGCTGGAGGACTGGATTGGTGGAAAAGGTGCTCCTTTCTTTCTTGGGAACCTTGGGGTTGCAAGGATACAAAGAGAAAATTTGAAGCCGGCAAACCCTTGTGTTTGTGCTGGAGCAGCTCCCGACACCTCCCTACCCCGTGGGAGTCATTTGTAGATACCAAAATGCAGTTGTAGGTTGTGAGGCTCTTGCGAAGAGTTGATCAAAAGTGAGATTAACTCAATCTAAATGAGCAGTGGTTTCTGTCTGAATGAGGGGAAAGAGAAAAGTCCAGCCCTGTCCAGTGGAGAGGGATGTGCTGGGAGCAGATGTCTTGCTCTCCTCTGCTGGATGAGGGATCCATCTCCAGAGGCTTCCTCCTCACTCTTCACATCCCCTGACTTCTCCAGAATTAGACAGGACACATCAGGTGTGGAGCTGCTCCCATGACACTGTGGGGCACTCGTCAATATTCCAGCAGTCTCTGAGGCTCACTGAAGATGGAGACATCCCTAATCATCATATCCCCCAGACAGGCACCTCTGCTATTTCCTTAATCAGCTGTGTGGCTTTGAAGCAGCCCAGATGGTATCTCCTGGGCCTGCCTGCCTGGTGCTGGGGCTCCTGCATGGGAGGGAGGTGGTGATGGTGAGGAGGTAGTTTGTGTATTTTTATATATACAAATACAGACACGGCAGTGCTTGGGGAAGGAAATGAAATCCAGCAGAACTTTCCTCCTGGTCCTCTAATTTGGGAGGTGATAGAGTATTTTTGATGACAAGGTTACTCCACAAGTGTCCTCTCTGTGGAGGCAGCCTCTACCTGGCCTGCAGAGCCACCTGCCCAGGTCTGCTCTGAACTGCTTCCCTCTGGTTGAGGTTCTTGGATCTTTGGTGCTTGGATGCTCTGGGACTTCTCTGATGAAGAAAAATAAAACAAAGACTTGCTCTTCTTCCCCAAAGAAGCTGTAGCTGCCCCATCCCTGGAAGTGTCCAAGGCCAGGTTGGACAGGGCTTGGAGCATCCTGGGATAATGGAAGGTGTCCCTGCCATGGCACTGGATGGGCTTTAAGGTCCCTTGCAAGACAAACCATGCTGAGATTCCGTGAGTCCCAGAGACTCTTGTTTTTGGAAATGCTGAATAGCAGTGAGGTTTTCCTCCAAAAACATCTTTTCCATGTGGGTATTTAGAACCTCCCTCATGCATAACCCAGTGTCTTGTCAGACACTGGGAATGTTTTCTTATCCCTTTGGTATGTCATTCATGGCAGGATGATGAATCACTCTTGGGACACGACTTTGGGGAAGAGCTTTGGTTATCTCCAGGCCCATCCAGCAGTTCCCTTGGGATGCTCCCTCTGTGCCTCTCCCTGGAGCACCACATGCCCAGGTCTGACCCACCAGGGTCCCTCTAAGGAAGCCCATGAGCTCACAGCCCAGGGTGCTGAGCACATGCTCCAGACTCTTGACTCATTTCCCAGGACCGAGGCACACAGCCCACAGTCTAACCCTGATTTCCCCAGCTCTGAGGGGAACAACAGGAAGAAAGGACCCTCTTGGCTTCCCTCTCTTGGTATTTTTCTCAGTGTTTGTAGACATTCTTGCTGTTTCTATTCTGAAATTGTTTTCTTGTGCAATCCATGTGGGTCTGTACTGCTATATTTAATGCTTTGCTACTATCAGATTTTGCTTTCAAGGTCTTTTAAAACAAAACCAATAAAAATAAATCCTCTTGTAGGAGGTCACTGAGGTGGAATGGCTTTTTCCCAAGTGCTGACATGCTTTGGACTTTTCCCTGCTCCCTCTCCAAACTTATTTCCCCTTTGCCTAGAGGCTCTTTCCCCCCCATCAGCTGTCCCTGTGCTGGTGAAGGAAGCATGAGATGTGTGGTGCTGTGTGTGTTCAGGGCTGCCTGTAGTGGAGGGCATGGATGACACTTGTGCAGGGCAGTGACAGAAATACCTGTCCTTAGTCTGCTGCTGCTGCAAGACTTGTGCTTCCAGGGCCCTTGGTTCTGGGAGCTCACTGATGCCTTGGCATGAAAACATCTCTTTGTTTCTAACATCCAGGTTTTGGACCATTGTGGCAAACAGGTTGCCCAGAGAAGCTGTGTCTGCCCCATGCCTGGAAATGGCCTAGATGAGGTTGGATGGGGCTTGGAGCAGCCTGGTCTATGGAAGGGGTCCTGGCCTGTGGGAGGGGGTCAGAATGGGATGAGTGTTAAGGTCCTTCCAAGACAAATCATTACATGATTCTATGAAGTCCGTCTCCAGCTTCTTCCAGGCACTCTTGTTTCTGCTGGGGAAACTGGTGGGTGTGATGGACCACTGAACTGCCCCAGCGGGCCAGCCCAAGCAGAAAGGATGCTATTCACAATCCCAGTTGGAACTGTCCCATCAGGAGTCCTCCAGCCCACTGCTCCAGAGCTTCTGCCTTGAAGCTGGGGCAGAGCAGCTCTGGCAAGGTCCTGCTGATGTCCTGGCCTGCAGGAATGCACCTGTGGTACCCAGAGCTCTGGAAGGAGGATGGTGATCTTGGCTCCCTATGTGGCCATGCGAGTTGCTGGGCATTGTGCAAGTGACTGGGCTGTATTCTGAATTTTCCAAAGTTGGGTGACATAGGAACCAAGGCTCCCACTGCTCTGTTGTATTTTTATTAGCCAGACCATTTAACCAGCAGAATTGTTTGCAGAAGCAAAGCACTTTGGTCCCTGAATCGTTGAGCTTCCGCTTTCCATCCGCTCTCAGTAGGACAGTGATCGTGTGCTAAATCCCAATTAATCATGAGAAGATATTTGAGGTTTAACAGCTATGTTATAAGATACAGTTTTTACTGGTTTTGACCTCAGTTAAATATGTTTTTAATAGTGGATGGTTTTTAATTAAACATAAAATAACAGAGGCTTATTAAATCTAGAGAGACCTTTCCTAGTGATGGATATTGAATGTTAAGTAAATATCACTTGGTCATTAGAAGCATATTCAGAGTGGTTTCACAGCTATGTAATAGGCAGGTATCTGATTACCCATCTGCCCAGGTCCAATGAATAAGCTCTTAATAATCAATTGCCACTCATTTAATATATCATAATAACTGTCCTATTAGACCTGAATTAGATCCTTGTAAGAGCGAACAGAGGCAGCCTGGTGCTCACTGGGATTTTGAGCAGATTTTGTTTTATTTCAGGTTGATGGTTGATTGAGATTGGGGTGGTTGGAGATTGGATGACACTGGGCTGGATGATGGACAAGAAGGTTTCACGCTGTGTTTTTGTGGGACCTGCCCAGCACCATCACCCCTGCAGTCAGCCCAGAGGGGGGCACGGGGGTGGAGGGGCTGGTGGCAGCACTCAGGGCTGGGACCATCCATCTGGGATGCAGAGGCTCCCAGTGCTGCACTGGAGGGTTGGTGGCACTGGGGTGGTGACACCGTGACTCCTGGTGTGTCCCTTGGGCACTTGGTCTTTCTCTAGGGCAGGACCTTACACCAGGCTGGAAGGAAGGAGATGCAGCACTGCCACACGTTCCTATTAACCTGCAGAACTTGCTGCTGTGCAGCACCTTCAAAGCCTAGTCATTAGCTGGTGTCAGGGGAGGCTGAGACTCGTCTGGGGGTGATACGATCAGAAAGAGGCACTTAGGGCACAGTGATGTTTCTAATTCAGGGCTGTGTTTAAGGACAGACCAGCAGCTGACCCTGTTTCTCAGGCTGATTCCCATCTCACTGCTCCATGAATCCAGGTTCTAGTCCCTTGTTTCTCCAAGTTTTTGTGTCCTGTGTATCAGCAAAGTACTTTGCAGGTTGCCAAGTGTGTGGCTTGTGGGTGGACAAGGACCCTAAGAAGACTTGAGACACTCTCTCCCAAGCTCAGGAAGCAGGGTGTTGGGTGCAGGAGGCTTTTGCTTCATTTTGAGGTGAAATATGATTTATTTTGCAAAGCCCAGCAAGCGGTGCCTGTTGACACTGCTGTGTGGCAGGAGCTGTTCTGGGGTGGCAAAAGGGGCTGGAGTGGGACTTTCTCTTTACGTGGGAGAGATGGAGAACCCTGGCAGCCTGGCAGCTAGAGGTGATCTGGAGAGTTTGAGAAGGGTGGTTGTCACTTGCCCTGAGACAGTACTTTCTCCAGGAGTTACTGTTTTCCTCATCCTTCAAAATCTCGTCTTGTACTTTTGGAGGAAGTGATAGACCAGGACTGTGAGCATGGGAGCTGTGGGAATAGCGTATGTTTGGGCTGGAAAGACTTTAAAGCTCATCTCATTTCACCCCCCTGCCATGGCAGGGACACCTTCCACCATCGCAGGGTGCTCCAAGCCCCATCCAACCTGGCCTTGGACACTGCCAGGGATGGGAAAAGCTTGAGATATCTGTGTGCAGCACACATGCAGCCCAGCCAGGGTGGGAGGAACAACCAGACCTCGTCATCCAATTAAGGTTGAACATAAAAAATTATAAATACAGAGGTGGCAGGTTTTAAGCAGAAAGCAAGCTGCTGCTGCCAGGCACAGTGGCCCTGTGAGGGGCTGCGGGTTTGGATTTCTGGGGGGGGGAAGCTGGAGCCCAGAGCGCTGCTTTTCTGGGACTCCGTGGGTAGCCCTATTAGCTTGCTTACAGCAACACCTCTTTTTTGATTTCTCCGTGCTGCTGGATTTCACAGGCCACAAGTTTTGCTGGCTGCCATTGTTCCCGGCGCAGCAGCACTGACTCAGCGCTGGAACAATGCGCGAGCAGCCGGAGCGCGGTGATTCAGCTGCGGCTCAGAGGATGAGCCCGGCTCCTCTGCTCGCTTATTAATCTCTGCTGGTGCGTGAGTCAGGTTCTCCTCGCCCCCGGGCAGGAAAGCAGCCGCGGTGGGATTTAACCAGGGAGCCGGGAAGGGGCCCAGGGGAGGGTGACAGGCAGGGGCTGCTGCCGTGGCCAGCCTGCCCCCGGTGCTGCCGGCTCTGAGCCACCCGGTGCGTGCAGAGGGAACGCGGCTGTGCCGGCACCGAGCACATCTCTTGGTAATTCCGTCCTAACAAGTGCCTGTCTCGCCAGCTTGGGGGTCTTGCTGCCTTCCGATGGATTTCCCTGGGTGATTCGCAAGGTGGGCTCATGGCCAAACCTGCTTTGTGCAGGCTGTGCTCTCCTGCTGCTTGTCACAGGTTTGGAGGCAGGGAGGTGATTGTGCCCCGCTCACCCCTCTTGGGTCCTTTTCCCAGCCCGGACACGTCCAGGTGTGCCCTGACACCCACTCCCTGGCCGGTGTGTTTGGCAGTGTTCCCTGCAGGCTGCATCCCTCGGCAGCAGCCGCGGGAGCCGTAGGACAGTGCTGAAACCAGGCAGGTTCATCACATGTGCAGCAGTGCCGCAGTGTGTCCCAGCAGCGTCCAGGCCTCCAGAGCCAGCAGGATATCAGACCTCCAGGGTCAGCCCCGGCCCCAGGACAGCCCAGTTACAGCTGTGCCAATTGCCAGCAGCACAGGCCTGTGACAGCAGGCAGGCTCCAGCCTGGCAGGAGGTGAAACTGTGAGAGCAAAGGTGTGGGAGCACCCAGGTGCTGCCTTGGGCTTGGCTCTGGACAGGCAGGCAGTGGAGAACCTGCAGGAATTCTCGTAGCCTTCAAAAGAAACACACCTGAGGTTGTGGGACAGGAAAAGTCACCACGGCTGTCGTGCCATGCTTCCTCATCCATAGGGTGGGTGCCAGGGCTGCCGTACCCATCCAGCAGCTGTGGGGTGGGCTGGGGGCACAGGGGGCAGCCCCACATTGCAAGTCCCGGACGAGGGGCACCACAGCCTGACCCCGGGAGTTCGCTCTGCCTTCTCACTTGGCTCTCCACCCTCCCCACAGAGCCCTGAGCCGACCCAGCCGCCTTGGCCAGGCTCCCCAGGGCCAGCAGAGCCATAAAACGCTCTAATCCGAACAGGCTGGGGCAGAGCCGCCCGCTGCCATCGGGACAGCTCTCTGTGTGTGGTTCCCATTTAGTGCAGATTTATTTCCTCTGGGTCGCCGGCTCTGCTGTTGCTCACTCCTTGGCTCTGCTTCTGGGAGCATCCAGCATTTACCTTCTTGCAGCAAGGGGCTTTGGGGGACTGTAACTTCATTGTACGTGTCAATTAGGAAAACACCCTCAGGAATTTCCTTTCCGATGCTGCCTGGCTCTACAATAACCTCTGTCTCCGTGGCTGCCGGCTCCCCAGAGCCCGTCCCGCCAGAGCAAACCGGGGAGCTGGGAGCGGGCTCGGCTCTGCAGATGCCTCCAGCTCCTGTTCCAGCTCCCTCTGAGCGCCGAGCCCCATCTCGTTTCCACTTCTCCTGCACTCCTCGCTCCCTCTCTGGGCGCTGGGGTTTGGAGTTGTTTTGGAAACCGCTGCGACTCCGGCATGACGTCACCAGGGTTCTGTAGTATCTCTGTCTCCATCCTAGTTAGGCGCTTCCTGCTCCCTGGCTCTCACTCCAGCTCGCCTGGCGTGTCTACGCTCTTTCTTCTTCTCCACAATTCCCCAGGGATTTCTTTTCAACTTTTCCCCCCCTTCCCTTCATCTCTTACATAGCGGTTTTGTCTTTCATTTTAAAATTTTTAAAAAATTATATTATTTTCTCTCCTCCTCTCCAAAACCGGTCCTTTTGCCCCAAAACTGGCTTTCAAAAATTTTCATTTTTTGTAGCAGGCACCGTGCCCACTCTGCTGCTGCTGAGAATCCCGAGGTGTTGGGATGCTCCTGGCCAGCTCGTTCCCAAGGTCAGGGGACAGGCAGGGGAGCAGGTGATCCCCAGCCCCAGCAGTGCCATGCTGGCATCGGGCAGGGTCTGTCTTGTGATGGGGTTTTCTGCTGCCCCTCTTATGCAGGGCTCAGGCTGCACCTCCCCTCTTCTCCTTCAGCTCCTCTCCCACCATCCCATCTCAGCCCAGCTTTTCAGGCACAGCAAATCTACTGCTCTACCCCACATCCCCTGCTGGAGCTCCTTGTGCTCTGACACCTCCTTCCCTGTCAGCATCCACTCTGTTCCTGCTGTGAATACCCACATCCCTGTGCCACTCTGGGACCAGCCCGTGATTCCCAGCACCGCTGTCTGCTGCCTGGAAAAGCATATGTGTGGTTTCATCATGACTCTCTAGTGAGTGTTCACTAAGCACGAACAAAATACGATTTATTTCTTTAATTTCTTCCCTCACCACTGCTGAAATGCTGCCTGATTGCAGGCAGACCCCCCAGGGCCATGGCTTTCCTCCCTCCTCTTGATTATTCATCTCGACCCCCAGCCAAGGCAGTACGGGGCTGTGCTTCCCATGGGAGCTGTTCTGGGAACAGCACTATTAAACATAAAACACAAATACATATATAATATGTGTGGGCGGGAGTGTGCGTGTGTGTATATACATGTGTGTGTATATATATATTTATATATCTTTGCAAGGGCGTGTAGTGATAGGACACGGGGGAATGGCTTTGAATTGAGAGAGAGTAGGATTAGATGGGATATTGGGAAGGAATTGTTCCCTGGGAGGGTGGGCAGGCCCTGGCACAGGGTGCCCAGAGAAGCTGTGGCTGCCCCTGGATCCCTGGAAGTGTCCAAGGGAGGTTGGATGGGGTTTGGAGCAGCATGGGATAGTGGAAGGTGTCCCTGCCCATGGCAAGGGGTGGGATGAGATGGGTTTTAAAGTCCCTCCAAACCCACACCATTCCATGATTCCACACTCCATGATTCCATGATTCTGTGATATCCACCTGACCTCCCCCTGCTCTGCAGGAGCTGGGCAGTGCCACACCTGCCCATAATGACTGGGTAAACTGAGGCACATGGGGTGAGTTCCAGGAGGGCCTGTTGTGACACACACCATTAGTTTTCTGTCCCTGGGTGTGCCTGTAGCCTGTCAGGTCACTTAATCCCTGGAGTATCGTTTTAATGTTATTTGGATTAAAGTTGGATTTGGGCAGTGGCTGTCGCTGGCTGTGTAAACGTGTGGTGCCCAGGGGTGAAACCCCAGTGAAGATCAGAGGCTTTAACACAAACTCCTGTTAAGGTTTTGGCTCTTTCTGAAGAGAAATGGGGTCTGGATGCAAGAGTTTCTTTGTCCCAGTTCAGCCAGTTCTTCCTCAACTCTCAGCCATTTTTCCTCCTCACCCTTCCCAAAGTCCTATGCTCATATTTATTTCTAAGTCACTCTCTCCACCTGTGGTCAGCAAGATTTGGGTGCTGTTCACTTGCCACAAGCTTGTGCTGGACCAGAGGCTCCTGCATCCTCCCTGGTGTGCCCATCTGCCACATGGCCCTAAAATACACAGGTGGACCAGCAGGAAGTGACCAGGAAACTCCTTGCACTGCTGGGCAGTGGAGGGAGCACTGGGGGTCCTGGTTGTCCTGCTTGGCAGGTTGTCCTACTTGCTTTTATGGGACAGACTGTGGGAGTGGGAAACACAGGAGCCTGTTGAGGGCACAAACCCCTCCTGAGGTCAGAGGCTGCTGTTTGCAAATCACAGGGAAGCTGGGGTAAGCCTGTGCTGATCATTAATCTGGCAGGGCCAGTGCTGCTGGGCAGGGCTGGGAGTCACACGGGGATAAGGCAAGGGGCGTGATGCCTTCAGTGGCTCCTGTAGGATGGGACAGGGAGAACAATGTCATTTGTTGCTTGTGGACTATGGAGGGTTTGTGGCGAGAGGAGCTGTAGGTTTGCTGTACCTTGTATCAGCACTGTGGGCTTGGTGTCTGCTGCAGCTGGGAATTCCCAGCTCTGCCCTTTGGATGGGGGTTCTGGGCTTTCATTGTGATCACACCAAGGAAGTCAGAGATGAAGTGTTTGTGAGAGCCACAGCCACATATCACATATCCCATCTGTGCCCCACTGCCACCCCCAGCTGTGCCTCTTTGGGGAATGGCTGCACCCCGAGCTCAGGGCTTGAGGCTTCTCCTGCAGCCACAGCCCAGGGCCCTTCCCTGCACTGCCCAGTGCCCCAGCACCCACACCTCGAGTATGGCTGCCAGAGATTGTCCTGTGGGTTTTCACCAATAACCTTTGGATGTGGATGTGGCATTAAAGGATCACTTTGTCTTTGCAAATGTTGGGGTTGTGCAAGCTTTTGGGGTGGGCACTCCAGCCCCACAGACCTGTCTGTGCTGGGTAGAAGCCATGGGGCTGAGGCCACTGAAATGATGTGGAGACTCTGGGAAACACTTAAACCCTTGTTTAAACACTTAAACCCTAGGGACAGGTCGGTGTCTTTTGGTTTCCATCCAAGTTGTTTGGGATCGCCACGCTGCCAGGGTGTGCAGGATGCTCCTTTTCCAAGCCATTGCAGGCAGGAGTTGACAGGGGCAGGTAACCCTGCCTCTGAACAGACATTTCCATGAAGTTGCCTCGAGGTCTGTCATTGCTGCTTACCTGGGACAGCCGCAGAGGCCTGTAATTGTTGGGAGAGGCTGTGGGCGGCCAGATAGGAATCTTGGAATAGGCTGCTGCCCTCCCGGCAGGGAGAGCCTGCCCACCCAGGAGGGAGAGGAGGGAGACAAGGAGGAGAGAAGAAGGAAGGAGACGAGAACGATAGGGAAGAAGCAGAGACCTCTGTGCAGCTCTGAGTACTACAGAGATGGTGAGTGATTTCACATCAGACTAGGGGGTGCCAAAGAGATTTACTGGGAAGAAGCAAAAATGCATTTGAAGGCAGTTGTTTTTTTCCTGAGGTTCATGAAGACTTTGTGGCTCTGGCTGTGGTGAAGGCCAGGTGGGCTCAGCAAGCATCCTGGGGGATTGCTGCCCTGGAGAGTGCAGAGCTGAGCTCTGCCCAGACCCCTGTGTGTGGGAGGATGTGCCCGACGAGGGGCTGTGCCTGAGCAGGGACACGCCAGAGGAGGGACCTCTCCAGTGGCATTGCGGCAGCCAGCCCCGAGCTGCCGTGGCTCTGAGCCGTGGCTAAGTGGGGTGTGGGTTTGGCCCAATCCTTACCCCAGGTTTGGAGGGTTCCCATGCCCTCCAAGCCAGAGCTGGGCTTGGTGGGATGGGGTGAGCACGAGGACACGGCAGGTGCTGCAGGGTGGGACAGGGAGTGGGTGCCACAAGGAAGGGCTGTGGGTGGCACGGGGAGGAGCAGGAGCCCTGCCCAGCCCTGAAAGCCCCAGCAGGTTGAAGATGTGCCTTTTGCACGCAGGATGTGTCAGCTGCCTCCCCAGCAGCTGCTGCATTTCGGCACAGCCCTTCCAACTTGCCTCAGCTGCCGTGGAGGATGCCCTGCCTCAATGTAAGAGCCCTCTCTCCGTGCCTGTTGCTTTGCCAAGGGATGCTGGGCTGGGCTGCCCTCCTACAACAACCCAGCCCAGCTGGAGCTGGCTGGGGTTTTACTGGAGGACTGTCACCGTGCTGTCCCTCAAGTGACAGCGTGCTGCCACTGAGGTCCTGCATGGGGCTGGGCCTCTCTGGGCTCTCCCATCACCCCACTGTCCCACAGGCATTCCTTAGCCTTGCTTGGTTATGGACTAAATCTGGTTCCCAGGTCCTGAGTGGTGGAGGAGAAGGGACTGTGTGGGTTCCAAAGGGGCCAGGCAGCGGTGTGTGCTACCAGGTCTCATGCTGGGTAGCTGCAGGGAGGTGGATTTGGAGCTCTGGATCATGGCCCCTTGGCAGAGCTGGTTGGGAATTTTTCAGGAGAGGGATGCTGGGGCTGAAAGCTCTGCACAGCTCTGACCTGACCTACTGTGAGACAGCACATGGTTTTATAAAACAAGATGTGGGTATGACGTGCTGTGAGCTCTCTGGCAGGATGTACTGAGGCTGTATCATGGGCATCCCTTCTGCTCCATCTGCAGACGGAGTTGGACTCGAGCGCTGTGGCAGTGTTTGTTTAGAGCTCTGCTGTGCTGCACTTGGCCAGACTGACAGTGTCAAATCTCCTTTGCCTGCATGAACAAATGCTTTGTGGTGGTGTGGGGCATCCCAGGGACCCTGTGGTGCCCCACACCCTGCACCCTCGGCCCAGGGACAGGAGGGCACCAGTAGGGCTGGGTATGCCTCTCCCTGGGCACAACTGCCACCATCTGGGCATGATGTTGGATGAGTCTCTGAGGCCAGTCATTGAAAACACCATTTTCTGGAGGCCCTAAAAGGCAAAAATTGATAAAAGGCTGTTGTGTGATGGGTTCTGGTGATACCCAACCCTCTGTGTGGTGTTGGGGTCACTGGGCCCTGCAGTGAGGCATTGGGCTGCTGTTCCTTCACCTGGGCACGCGGGTCCCTCCCTGCACCCTGGCACAGAGGTGCTGTCCTGTACCTGCTGTGATGTGGGGACTGTCCCAGTCAGGCAGTGCAACAGGCACAGGTGCTGTAGCAGGTTATCAAATTCTGAATAAATTTGGAAAGGTTTTCAAGCTCCAAAGAGTTTGTCAGTTGTGTTCTCAGTCTCACATCCCTGGTGAAGCTGCCAGGAGCCTTCACGTTGAGTCCAGAAAGGGGTGGAAGGTGGGTGCTCCCTCACACACACTTCATTCTCCATGCTGACGGCAGGACTGCCTATAAAACAACTTTTTGTTGTCTGTGGTGGTTTGATGTGCTGCACTAAGAGCATGTGGAGCTGTTCCAGCCTCACCTCCCTGGAGCTCTGTGTGAGCATGACGTGTGGCTTCTTGCGACCAGTAAATAGCATTTGGGGAATGAAAAGACAAACAGAAAGGTTGGTTTGTTATTCTTAGTGATATATGAAAGAGCTGTCAACTCCATCTTGAAATCATGAATCCCTGGGTATTCCTGGGACAGGGCAAAGGAATGCATCCTGCAGGGTTTTTTTCACTTGGAACAACCATTTGGCTCTTCTTGGTCTGAAAAGTTAAACTTGGGCTGAGTAACAAATTAATGCCGTCTCTTAGTCACTGTCTGGCCGGGATGGAAACTCTTCTCTGACCTGGTTTATCTGCATATCCATCCTGATGGCTTGGACAGGGCTTGCTGTTGGCTGCCGGCTCCTTTCCAGGGCGCTGCCGGCTCCGGCGCCGGTGCCGCGCGGTGCCGATGGCGCGGGGGGAGCTCGGACGTGGTGCTGCTGGTCCTCATCAGAGCCTCAGGGCATGACAAGAGGTGCTTTCTAGAAGGTTCTTATTTTTTAGGTTTTTTTTTTTTGTTTTGTTTTATTTTGTAATGATTTTTATTAGATTGGTAGAGCTGAAGAAAGTAATTTCTTCTTCAGGCTGCTTCTTTGTAGAATCATGGAATGGTTTGGGTTGGAAGGAAACTTAAAGCTCATGTTGTACCAACCCCCTGTCATGGGCAGAAGCACTTTCCACCATACCAGGTTTCTCCAAGCCCTGTCCAACCTTATTTTGAACACTTTCAGGGAGGGGGACCTGGAAGCTTCAGATCGATGACAAGAGGGCTCTGTGCCCAGCCCTTGACTGGTTTAAAAACTGATGAAAGATGGGCAGTAGCCCTCATTTCCATCTCCTGGCCCAGATTTCCATCTCCTAGCCATCCTTCCTATCTTCTCACCTCCTGCTGTGAGCAGTGGCTCCACAGATCTGGTGGGAGGAATATGGAGCTGCTGGGGCACTCACTGGGTTTTCTGTGCAGGAATTCCAAACAGGAAAGAAAACTTGGAAAGATACCACTTGTGATTTGTGTAGTTCAGGCAAGGAAAAAGCTTGTTGTGCAGTTCCAAACACGACAACACGTTCCTGGGGGCTCAGGAGTGTGTGGCCAGATTCAGGGTCACATCCTGCCTCCCATGTTTTTTGTCACCTGGCCCTCGCTGCCGTGCCCCAGCCCACACCAGTACCATCTGCTCGTGCTAACAGCATTCCCAGTGCTGTGTTGCATCTGCAGAAATCCAGGAAAAAGGAGGATTTTTGTCCGCCTCAGTTCCAGTGCAGGGTAAGGGGGAGCTTGAGATTTCCCGTCTGGGGGTTCCTGCATGGTTGGGTGCCGGGGTCAGCACACACATCCCAGGCTGGGGCTGGAGCACTTCCACAGGGGTCAGGCTGAGAGGACCCTGCCTGCTGCTAGCCCTGCCCTGGGGCATCCTCACTCCTCTGCTGTTCAGGAGATCCCAGGCAAGATGGGCTGAAAAATTATTTAAAAACCCCCAAAGAGGAGATGATTTCCTCGTGTCGGCCAAGAAACGTGACACTGAGCAAATAGTAGAAAATAAAACAAAAATAAAGTTCATATTGGATCTGGAAATGGACATTTAATTTGCAGCATCGATGGTGTCTGCGTGCAGAAATCTCGATTTCAGCTCAGGTCTCACAATGCAAAAGTCCCTGTAAATGATATTCCTGTGTGCACGTTCTGGAGCCCTGTGCCATGTCGTTAACAGAGCACTCCTTCTGGGAGTACATTCTTCCCTCATTTTCTATCCCCATACATTAAATTGATAGTTTGGGGGATTACTGCTCTTTCCAAGCTCACATGGGTGGAGTCCCCTTTATATGGCCATGCTGGTATGTAGTGAATTTGAATTGGCGCAGCAGAAAACTGGAAAATTTGGAACAGATAACTGTCTCCTATCTTTATATGGGAACATCAGAGTTCCTAGCTTTATTCTGGGGTTCTTGCCATTCCAAATATAATTTATTCTTTTATATAACTGTTTTCATATGATACACTCTGAAGAGCGGATAATGGTTTGGGGAGGATATAATCATTTTTCTCCCCCTCCAAGGCTGTCTTCCCAATTAATGAGATTGGGAACACGTTCCAAAAATCTATTTTTCCTCTCTGGGCTTTTTCTAATGTACTCAATTTATTCTGTAGTGTGTCTTGTGCTTCCTTTATGGCGTTTGATTCCTAAATATTTGGTGGTGGTTGGCTGGCTGGAGCCTGTGTAAATGCTCAGGGTATGGATGCAGTTGTGGGAGCAGGGAGGCTGTCCCGGTCCCTTTCCACTTGGGAAGGTGGGCTTGGGGACACAGCAAGGTCATCATTGTCCCCACCTCACTGCTGACCTCAGTCTTACTGCCAGATGGGGTGGCTTTGTGGGAAGCTGTGTGCTTTGTGGGGTGGAGGGGTATCCTCATCCCCTGGCTCCTTCTTCCCTCCTGTCTGGATGGGAAATGGGTGCCCAGGACTGAACCAGGGCCTCTATCCCTCAGGAAAGGCTGTTCCAAGAGAAATGTGCAAAGCTCCAGGGGGTCTTTCTTCTTAACCAAAATAGATAAAGTTCTTGTAAGTTTTTCTCTGCTCACATTGGTGATGCTCCCAAAAACCTGTGGCATATTATCCTAGAATTACGGAGCAGTTTGGAATGGAAGGGACTCATCTCCAAGGGGCGTTAAAGCCCATCTCATTCCACCCCCTGCCATGGGCAGGGACACTTTCCACGATCTGAGGTTGGGTTGTTCCAAGCCCTGTCCAACCTGGCACTTCCAGGGATGGGGCAGCCACAGCTTCATATGAATTTCAGAGAGCTTGCTGCTCTAAAATGGGTTCGTTGATATGTTACCATATTTAGCCATATTTAAATGAACAAACAAACAAACAAACAAACAAATACCTTTAACTTGAGAGTAAAAGTGAATTTTTAGGCCTAGAGGAGTTACCTTGGGACAGTGATAGTGGCAAAGGGATGCTCAGAACAGACCTTTCAGTGTTACCCAGGTAGAGAAGTGGTTCCTGCTATGTCTAAGCAGTGGGTTTGCTCTGTATTGGTGGAGCTCAGGTGCTCCCTCCAAGTTACATCTGTCCCTGTCCTGACCAAACCATATTTTATCTCCTGTTGGCTTGGGATAAAGCTGAGGCAACACCTCAGGAGCGTATTGTAGCCTTCTGTAGCACCCAGCTTGCCCAGCCCCATCAGCTCCCTGGGGATGAGCAGTGCAGGAGGAGAAGGTTTCCCATGCACTGGGCTCAGTGCTTGGTACTGAGGAGGAAGAGGAGGATGATGAAGAGGCAGGCTGTGAGGAGCATCCTTGTTTTGTGGGAGGCCTGTCGTTCTGCAAACAGCCCTGCTCCTCCTCCAGGCCTAGGAAGAGTTAAGATCAATTTGTGGTGGCAGCCACATTCCTGGGAGTGGGGATTCACGTTTACACTGATTGAGTCAGATGCTGTGTGACCTTGGGGAGCCACTTTCAAGGCCAAAATCATGAGAGAACTGCTCTCCAATGGTGTTTGGAACTCTGGGTGGATGTTGTTGTTCAGAGAAGCTGTGACTGCCCCTGGATCCCTGGAAGTGTCCAAGGCCAGGTTGGACAGGGCTTGGAGCAGCCTGGGATAGTGGAAGGTGTCCCTGCAGGGGATGAAATGAGGTGAGCTCTAAGGTCTCTCCCAGCCCATTCCAGGCCTGTAGGATTCTGTGTCTTGTGTGGGGGCTGGGTTCTGTTCATGTCCCTGCAGGTCTCCTGTGTGCTGTGGTTGTTAATAACTCCTGGGTGGGTGCCCAGCCAGGTCCCCATGATCCCTGCTCTGCTCAGATCCTTCCCGTTTTCCACAGGTGTTACCCCAGGAGTGTTTTGATGACAGGGGACACTTCCTGAGGGTGCAATGCTTTGTTGGTCCTGGTCCCACTCACTGAGCTGAAGGCTTTGCTGCCTGCTCGGGGGTCTGTGGTGCCCAGGCTCCCCTGAGGAGCAGCAAACTCCAGGCAGTGGAGGTGGAACACCCCACTGTGGGGCACTGACATCTGTCCCTGTTGAGGGGCTGAAGCTGCCGGAGCAGAGGGACATTCCCATGGACTTGATTTTCCAGGCAGACTGGAGGGGTTCCCCCAGACCCAGTGCTGGGGGTGTATGAAGGCAGCAGGAGAGAAAAGGGAGATGCAGAACTCTGTCCAAGGAGAACTGGGGTGGCTGCAAGGACAGCAAGGATGGGATAGGATGGGATGGGATGGGATGGGATGGGATGGGATGGGATGGGATGGGATGGGATGGGAAGGGAAGGGATGGGATGGGATGGGATGGGATGGGATGGGATGGGATGGGATGGGATGGGATGGGATGGGATGGGATGGGATGGGACCAGACCAGCAGCCTGGCTTCTGCAGTCGGGTAGGGTGAGGGTGGGGGTGTGGTGGCAGGCCTGCTCCCTGCCCAGGTACCCCTGGGGGAGTCAGGGCCCTTGGACAGCCCCTGACAGTCTCCTGGAGACTCTCATCCTTGTGCTGCTCACTGGTCCCCCTGCGTGCCTCGGGAAGGACTCCCCCAGCCCGAGCTGCAGCCCTGGGTCCTCTTGGTCAGAACAACAGTGGA
>VZSR01002741.1:747929-780685 GCA_013398615.1 Brachypodius melanocephalos | reverse complement strand
CCATCCCCCCAGGGGCCCATGGGGAGGCTTGGCCTCCCTGGGGTCTCACAGGGGACCGTGGCACAGTCCATCTGTGCTGCTCTCAGACTTCTACTCCATCGTGCTGGGGGTGGAGTTGGAAGGACGGGAGCCTGAGCGAGTGTCGGAGCTCTCTCTGCTTCCCAGGTTTGCATGTGCTTGTGGCCTCATGTGGTTTTCTTGGCAGAAGAATTTTGTTGTCCTGCTCCTGACAGGAACTCTGGGCCTGGGTCTCAGCCCCTCTCCTGCCATAGGATCTTTGCAGTAGTGGTGGCTCAGCCCCTCCTCAAAACCCTGCACTTTGTCCTCTTTCCAGCTGGGCAGACTTGAAAGGACTTGAGTCCCCTCCTGACACAAGGTACCACACTTCTGCAGGAGACATAGACATGCCTGAGTACATTGAGTTCAGATCTAATGCATCCTCTCACCTCTAGTTTAACTCTATATTTTTATATCTTTGGCTGCTGCAGGCTCTGCCTATGGCTGGAGGTCCAAGCTGTCTTGTCCAGCCATCCCACTAAGACCCATCAGGCAGGAAAACAACAGACATGTGCCTTCAGTGCTTCCCCACACATCCTCATCAGTGATACTTGCTTGGCAAAGGATTACAAAAATAAATACATCTGTCTTTTGTGTCTTTCAGAGCCTGGGGTCAGCGGACAAGAAGGACTTTTACCAGCCAAAGTAAGTGCCAGTAACAATGGTGAGTAATTGCGTGGAAATTCCCGGCTGGTCCATATTACCCAGCAGCTCCATGGCTTGCTAAGATTAGACATTTCAGTGTACAAGAATAGCTGCTGCAATTACACAAGTGAGGATAACAGTGGAAGGGCTGTCAGTCATGCTGGCTTCAGGGCATATGCAAATCCTTCCATCAGGTCAGAAGGAACCGTGACAGCTTGACTGAGCCTGGGGAACAGAGCTGGGAGAGGGGGGTGCACGGGTGACCTTTTCCCCCCCTGGCTTCCTCTGCTCCTGGTTTGCACAGCTGAGCTGCTGTTGAGAATCGAGGGGTTTTGCTGTGTGTCACACGGGCTGGTCTCGGAGCGCGGCTCCCACAGCTGCGCAGTGACGCCGGTGCCCGTTGTCTTCCACTCGCTACAGCACTGTCAGCTGCAGGGGGAGAGGAGGGCAGGGGGCTTTGTTAGAGCTGTGGGCATGAGAAAGTTACTGCAAACCCTCCACCAACACAAGCAGTTGTTACTTGGTGTGTGGATTAGGTAAAAGAACCTTGCCACAGCATGGCACCTTCCAGGGAAGAAGCTTGTGCTTGCTGGAAGGACAGGTTTGTTCCCATCATCATTTGGATAATGGCAAACTCTGTTAAAAGTCCTGATGAGAGGTTGGGTTCTGCCCTGGCACTGAATTATGTGTTGTGCTGCTGAGCACGTCACCTGTGGGACCTTGTGTTGCTCCTGCTTTGCTTGGGAAAGTGAAGGTCTTCAGGTCATCTCCTTTCTTCTGAAAAAAAACCCCAAAAATATAGGTGGATTTGAAGTTGTGGGACAGTGCTCTGATGGGCGGGATTGTCAGGGGAGCATGGCTTTATAAAATTCAGAAGGAATTGGGTTGAGGGTATTTCTCCTCCAAAGCTCACTGTCCTGCTCTTTGCTGCTTTCCCAAGCATTCCTGCAACGCTACATCCCAGACATGTGAGCAGTGTGGCAGCATCCTTGGTCTGAGTTACGCTTGGCCTCAGAGGGGGCATGTCCAGGGCTGACAGGCTGTGTCAGGGAATGCTGTATGGATGTGCCTGCTCGCTGTCTGTGGTGGGAGAGCAAGTGTGGGGTGTGTGTATGTTCTTCAGGTATCTGCTGATTCCTCTTAATGCCACCAGGAGTTTTTAAAACTCGGTGCTAGTTTCTAAGTCCATACTGAAAGCCTGATTTGAGGGAGCTCCTCTGCCTGTTCACCCCAAGGCAGTGTGGCTCATCAGTTTTCCAAGACCTCAGGCAGATAAAGACTTCTTAGTTTTCTAAGAAATACAGAATATCTGTTTAATCCAGCATGGCTTTCTTAGAGATCAGAGGAATATCACAGGAGGTCATGGAGTCATTGTGGATGCCACAACAACATGAACACACATTTGGCAAAGAGCTCATGGCCGTGTTTTTGTGACCTCTCCCAACAGCTGGCCAAGATTTTGGGGCTCCTGAGCTGTGTTTGTGAGGAGCAGGTTTAGAACAGATCGAGGCATCTCCCATCTTTCTGTTCCAGCTGAAGCTTTGAGGAGGCTTGAAGTAGGAGATTTGGAGGAAATGTGTAAAGAGCTCTTACAGATTTCCTGTAGTTTCCTGTGGTTTTGGTGGTTGGTAGCAACAATTAGTGGTGCTGCATTTATAACTCATCTCCTCTGAGAAATGAGGAATGTTTCTCTACCTTGAATGGGAGAACATGGGCTTCCCATCTCGCTGAAGGTGTGGAGCTGCTGGGTCAAAGTGGAGGGTGCCAGTGCAGGAGCTCCTGTAGATACAGGATGTTTTATGAGTGTTTGTTTCTCTGTGCCACAAGGCCATGGGACCTCCATGGTTTGGCCCAGCAGCTGTGACTTGGCTGGTCATAACACTGTGACTTTGGTTAATTCCCAGCCCATTTACACTTCTCAGTGGCTGTTTTGGGGTTGTGATGGGTAAGTTTGTGGCCATGATGTGGCCTGGTACCACTGCCCCTATCCCATCTGGCTTTTTGATTCACCAGCTGATGCCACACTGTGTGTGTTTGAACCCGTCTGCAAGGCTGGACCAGGTGCTCTCTGTGGAGCCCTTCAGTGTCTGGCAGGGCTGGAGCTGGTCTTCCTCAGCAGAGAAAAGTTGCTGGAAAATGCCAGAGGTCAGGTGGCCCTGCCAAAGACTTGAGACAGCTCAGCTCCTCTGCAGCAGCTCCACAGCCCAGATTCACAGTTCCCCGAGCCCTGGGCAAGGCGGTGGCGAGCAGCCAGTGCATGGGAAGCAGCTGGTTCCCAGAGCTGAGCCCAGCTGTGGTGGTTCCTGGACACATCTGTGCAATGAGGCTGGTGAGCTGAGAGAAGTCTGGCAGTGTGTAGCTGGTCCTGCAGCTCTCATGTGCCAGAGCAAACTTGACTCTGCTTCTGCGTTTCCTTTTCTGGCTTCTGAGGCATTGGCTCACCTGCCACCAAAGCCTTGAGCAGTGGGAGCAGGGTTGGAGCCACCCTGCTCTTGTGTCAGGCTTTGGGGCTCTCCCACAGCAGGTGTTGGCCCTGAAAGCAGAAAAAAGAGGCACACATGCCAGAAATCTCAGCAGTGAGTTTTGTCACTGCTTGTCCTGGGATTGACTCCTGCTCTGTTCCTGCCATGTTCAGCTTTCTCTAATCAGGTGCCCTCCTCCTCAATGGACATCATACATTCCATCTGCTGAATTTCCTTGTGTCTCCCAAAGTGCCTCCTTTCCATCCTTTGTTGCCTCTTCCCTTCAGAAATGGAAATACTGTCCTCAGCCCACAGTTCCCGTCTGTCTCAGCCAGTGGGCGAGCGTTTCCTACGCTCCTGGAATATCCCAGTGCTGATCAAGGGCATGGAGATGTGTCCACCCATCAGCCTCTGGTGGCCCTTCCCCTCCTCCCCATCTGTCCATGAGGTTTGGAGGTACAGATCTCTCCCTGGGTTGCCCCAAGATGCAGTGGAAAGCACCCAGGGAGGTGTAGCCAAGGTGGATCTTTGCTGTGGGATGTCAGAGGTGCCCAGAATGGAGCTACTGGAGCTGAAACGCTGCTGCTGCCTGCTCTGGGGGATGCCCTCCTGCCTGCAAGGGCTTCAGTGATGCTGTTTATGGATATTCCTGCAAGAGCTGGCCATGTCAGGAGCTGGATCTCCTGGCTTTTAGTCTAGGAGGTAATGTTCCCTCTTCCCATGTTAAATGGAAGGATTCAGCCTGAGCTGAGAACACTGAAGCATTAATCTTAAGAAAAGTTACATCAACTGAGAACTGAAAGGGGTAGAGACAGCCAAGGAAGGACCAGCACAGGCACATAAGGAGCTCCTGTAGCTGAAATACTTGGGAGAGGCACCTGGACTGATGGGAATGCCACAAGTCCAGCTGTTAGTCAACATCTGCACAGGCATCCTCACCTGCACTGACTGCTCTAGCCATCCCACAGGAACAGGTACAGGTGCCGTCCCTGTGTTTCCCAAACAATGTGTTCAGACATCCAAACGGTTTGTCCTGACCTGGCTGCAGCTCTGCCCTGTCTGGGATCTGACCAGGGTTTGCAGGGATCAGGTAAGAAACATGGGGTGGTATCAGTCCAGCCCCCGAGCTGCTTACTCCTTTGTCACCCCACTTCTGGAAGGTGCTGATACAGCTGGAATGCTGTCAGAATATCCAGGCTTCCAGAGGTCCTTCCAAATTTCTGGCACAGGGCCCTGACTTCTCAGTCAAGACAGCAAGAAACCACTGGCTGAGGACCCAAGGGCAAGGACACCATGCTCAGAGACAAGAATGGGCTTTCCTGAGACAGGAGGTAATAACTCTCCTGGCAGGGCTGGGTGGAAGTGTCTTGACAGGAACTGAGGTTGTCCAGTGTGTTTGCTAATTGCCCCTGGCACATATTTGCTCTTCAGTGTCAGGAACTCATTTTTTTTAAAGCAGAAAGAAATGTTGGCAACAATGACACTCATAAACTCCCCAGCAAATGCAGGCTGAGATGCCTGGGCTCAATGGAGTGTCGCTGCTTTGCAGTGGGAGCTGTCCTCATCCCCCCGTGCTGCCTCTGGTGCCCAGGGCGATGCTCAGCTGTCAGGGAGCTGTCGGGAGCAGGGAATGTGTGCTGGGCACTCCGAGGTGTCAGGACAGACACGGCTGTAGTGACACACACTGCTCTCCATTGGGCCCGGCTGTCCCAGAGCCCGTCCTGCAGCACTGGATCCCGCAGCCCTTTCGGGCAGGCACCTCGTGGCTCTGTCTCCATCTCCCATTTAAAGACTGTCCCCGCCCTCTGCCCTCCAGCCTCAGATGTGCAAACACCGAGGAACCTTTGAAACCGCCTCTCAGAAAGCAGCAGCTCCTGTTTCTTTTGCCTCGAAGTCATTACACAGAGCTGTCTCCGCAGCTAATTCTTTGTCACCTGGCCCTTACAGCAGAACATTTCATCTCCCAGACTCCAATCTTGCCATGCCAGCACTTAGATGAAAGTGTTTCCTTGCTGAATCATTATCTCATAAAACATTGGTGGTTTTTAGGCTCTAGAAATCAGTATTTACATTTTGGAAGCATTAAGGCCCATGATAATAAGTGCGATGTGTTCCTAAGGCAGGTTTTCATTTCAGTACCTCCTTCCCTCCGACATTATTGCTGTAGTAATGGTGATAATCACACACATATAGGCTGTGTCTGACTTCCTCTGTGGTGGCTGAGAGTTGTTCAGCTGGGAGCTCAGGTTCCAAGTGCTGAGCAGAGGGAGGAAGACACACATGGGAAGTGGGGAGGAAGAGATGGTGCCAGTGACACCAGGGAGCTATGGGGTAGGAGAAGCAATGCCAAGACCACCTCTCCGTAAAGGATACTCATTGGGATACTCAGTGATGCAAGAGACTGTCCCAAAACCACCTGCACAAATCTGGAGAGTGCTCATAGCTTTGGTTGTAGGAAAGGATGAAGCACCACCACCACCACCATCTCTGGTGGCAGTGGGATGGCAAAGCCCTGGAGGGTGAAAGAGAAGTGTTGGGGTCTGTGGGGTGGGTGCTCTTCAGGCAGGTGTGGGTTGGAAGCTGAAGGGGAGTGCAGCCCTCCAGAAGGGATCATGAACACGGACTCCTCGCTTCCAACCCCAAATCCTGGCCAAGGCAAATACCTGGAGAGTTGAGGACTGATCTCCTTTGCACACAACATAATTAAAGAAGATTCTGGTGCTAGTTGGGGTATCCTGGCAGTGGGGCTGAGCCATTGAAACTGTACAGCAAACTTATAAAATATTTCCCCTGGAGTTTGGCCAGTGGATTCAGTCTGAATGGAGGTGGAGGTGGAGGGACTTTAATACATTGGAGTGCAGAGAGAGGCAGGGAATCCTGGAAAAGCACTTGGGAGAAATTTAGTCATTCAACAAATGCCAGTGTGGGAATGGAGAGCAGAGCTGACCCTGGGCAGCCTGGGAGCAGGGAGTTAGGAGAAGCAGGAATGAGCAGTGGGAAGCAGCAGGGAGCTGGGGATTAGCAGAAGTGGGAATGAACTGGGGGCTATCTCATGGCATGGCAGAGGCTTGCTCTGGACCTTTGCAGTGGGTGCAGGAATTCAGCTATCTCCTGGCAGTTCAGCACAGCCAGGTCCAGGCTGTTCCTCTGGGCTTTGGAGGGAATGGGACAGGGCCCCGAGGAGGAGCGGTGCTGGCAGGGATCCGGCAGGAGCTCAGGCGTGGAGGAGCCATCACCCCGCTGCTTTGCACTGTGGCCTCTGGGCTCCCTGCCCAGGCTAACATTGCTGTTTGCTTGGGAAGCTGGGAACTGGTACCAGTTTGTACCCGGGATGAGAGCAGGGCCCCCTGCAAAAGGCCTGGCTGTCCTGCTCTCGTCCCCTCCCCACACAGCCTGGGAGGGCAGCCCTGCATGATGTGCCTGGGAGGTCTTGCTGAACACCATGGTTCTGCTGAAGTCTGGATGAACACTGCTCTTACTCATTTTCTTTTTTATTGCTCCTTGGGTGCGTGCCTGCCCCGGGCTCCTGTGCCCACTGGGCCTGGAGGATCATGGTGGGATGCTCTGCACACAGAATGGGTCCAGAGGAGGCCACAGAGATGCTTCCAGGGGTGGGCCCTCTGCTCTGGAGACAGGCTGGGAGAGCTGGGGGTGTTCAGCCTAGAGAAGAGAAGGCTTCAGTGACACCTCATTTCAGCCTTCCAGTACTTAAGGGAGCTTATTAAAGAGAGGGACAGTGACTTTTTTTACTTGGACAGACAGTGGTAGGACAAAGGGGAATGGTTTTAAAGTAAAAGATAAGAGATTTTGATTCAGTATTGAGGAGAAATTCTTGCCTGTGAGAGTGGGGATGCTCTGGCACAGATTTCCCAGAGAACCTTTGGCTGTCCCTGGATCCCTGTTAGTGTCCAAGGCCAGACTGGACAGGGCTTGGAGGAACCTGGGATAGTGGAAGGTGTCCCTGCCCATGGCACGGTGTTGGAATGAGGTGAGCTCTAAGGTCCCTTCCCACCCAAACTATTCTGGATCAGCAGGAGGAGTCGTTGGGGCCGGCTGAACTCATTTCATGCCGCAGTGGGTGCACAGGCCATGGGACAAATGGACCAACCCCGGGCCCTGGGTCTGCTCTTCCCTGGGAAGGGCCCTCCTATATCTGGTATAAAATAAAGTTTTGGATTTCGTTGTTTATCTGCAGCTTTTAACATGTTAAGTGAGGTTGCAGTGTAGGCTCTTACTGTTCCCGTAGTCAGAAACTTGCAGGGCTTTTTTCCCTGATCTCCCAGCCCCTTTCTTTACACCAAAACAGGGTTGGATTTTGTCCCTTTTGTAATTTCCATTCCAATTAAAAACCTGCCTGGGCCTGATTCCCTATCTCCAGCACTGCCACACAAAGAGTAGAAGTCCTTCTGTCACGCTTCCTGTTGTCCCAGCTGAAGCGCGTGTGTTCCTCTGCACTGTGCACTCCCCATAGCACTAAGGGGGTTCTGTCCCCATGAAATGCCAGCAGGGATTGGGGCTCAGCCCCTGTTGCCCTGCAGTGCCTCTGGGCAGCACAAGACTCCTTGCTCACCATGGGCTCCCTCTCCTTGCTGCTTTTTCCAGAAGGAGGGATCAGAGTGGGCACGGTCCCTGCATGCCCAGGCACTGGGGCTCCCCAGGCCACTGGTGGGGACATTGGGATGGCATCTGCCTGCCCTGCTGCTCTGAGCCCGGGGCTGCCTTCCCCTCTGGTGCTGGGAGGATGATGCTGCCAGCTCAGCACTCAGGCTGGCACAGGAGCCACCTAAGCACCAGCTGCAGCCCTGCCACGATTGCGGAGCCTGGCATTAATCATGGAAAGGGAATTGAGCGTAGGAAGATGGGCATTTTTTAACAAATAACCAAGCCTGCATTCTCCCCTAAGCAGGAGAGCAAACTGTTTGCTGCAATGAGTCAACACAGAGATGCTTTAGCCATGGGAGGTACTGCTCCCACCCACAGCAGCCATCGGTCCCAAAAACAGCCGGGTACAAAGGGGAGAAGTGGGGAGAGGTGTTTCCTGAGCTGCTCAGCCAGAAATCCCTGCTGGGCTTTCTCCAAGACAGAGAGATCCTTTCTCTCATGCTTTGCTATTGGCACAAGACTTGATGGGGACTCCTCAGAGGTAGCCGGACTTCTGTAGCTCAGAAATTTTGCTGTGAGGAGCTTGGTGCCACCCCAGCTCCTCATTGCTCCAAGGCCAGGACTATCTCATAGGGTCTGAGAATGGTTGGGGTTGGAAGGAACTTGAAAACTCATCCAGTCCCACCCCTTGCCATGGGCAGGGACACTTTCTACTATCCCGGGTTACTCCAAGCCCCATCCAACCTGGCCTTGGACATTTCCAGGAATGGGGCAGCCACAGCTTGTCTGGGCACTCTGTGCCAGGGTCTCACCACCCTCCCAGGGAACAATTTCTTCTTAGCATTTACTCCACATGTGCTCTCTGTCAGTTTAAAGCCATTAAACACCCCTCCTGAGCCTTCATCCTGTGCATGGTAGGAGTCAGCCCTGGAGCTCCAGTTGTCTGCTGGGATTTGTTTGGGTGGGATTTAGGTCCATTAGATCCCTCCTTTGGCCTCCCATATGCTGCAGGGATATGAATTGCCCACGAGCTCCTGGAGAGGTTTTGGTTGCCTTCTGGGAGTTTTCTAATCCTCTGAGTATCTCTGAGATGTATCTAATCCTGACCCAAAACTCACTAGAATTTGCTGGGCTCCTTTTCCCAGTCCCTGCCTCCTGGCACACCTTGCTGATAAAAGCAGTTGGCACCACTCTGGTTTTTTGATGGGTGGCAGATTTTTATCAATAAACTCAATATAGCTCAAATCTTTTGCAGCATGATATTTTCTCCAGCCATTAGATCAATTTTGTGACTCATCCCTCCAGGCTCTGCTGTTTTAGTGTCCTCTTTAAACATGGACACTTTAATTGCAGAAGTGGCAGCGGCAGTCCCAGCAGTGCAGTATGTGCAGCTCTCCTGCTCTCCCCCAAGAACTGCATCAGCTTTTTTCTTCACAGCACCACATTAGAGCCTTGTGCTGGGCTGCTCAC
Organism: Brachypodius melanocephalos; assembly: GCA_013398615.1. Lineage (NCBI taxonomy): Eukaryota > Metazoa > Chordata > Aves > Passeriformes > Pycnonotidae > Brachypodius > Brachypodius melanocephalos. Next base: position 771,449 of record VZSR01002741.1, on the reverse strand, counting down.
CCGTGGTGACCCCTGACCCTTTCTGGAGGCTCCCTCTTGTCTGGGATCCAGTCCCTGTTCAAAAATACGGCCTGAAATCCCTCTCCGGAGCTGTGTTATCCCGTGCTGGGCTGCATTATCATGTACAGTGTTTGAATGGGCTCAGCATTACCAGGCAGCCCACATTTCCCTCTCTCCTCATCAATATTTACCATTACATCAATCTTCCTGTCATCCACTAATTTTTCGAGTGAGGATTTTGTGTTTTCATCGTGATCATCGATGGAAATATCGACTGGCGCGTTCCCCGTGGAGCCTCGCCAACGATTCCCCATTGACACCTCCTGTGTGAGACCTGTCAGCCGGCTCTAAATCTATTTAAAGTGCTTGATTTGGCCTGCACAGCCCCATCTTCTGCAATCAGAATGTCAAGGAGCGCTGAGAGCCCTGCCTGCGCAGCCGGGATGTGCACGGGGCTTTCTCCTGCGAGCGAGCGTTCATTACAGAGTGACATCAGGCTCATTTGACAAGATCTCCTCCACCAAGACACACCGACCGACTTTAATTAGAACCTACATCCTTTAATTATTTCTTAATCTAATTCCAGATGAGCCCTGCCTTCTGGGTCCTATATCAGGCTGACCATTTGGTTGTAAACTAGGTCACCCTTACTGCCGGGTGGGAATGTTGGGGGGAAGGAGCCATTTCCATCTGGATGTGGCAGCCTGAACTTTGCTCAAAACAAGCAGCAGAGCCCAAAAACTTCCCCCTTTTTCTGGTGTTGGCTGTGCTGGCTGCTTGGTGCTATTTGGCCACATTTGATATACGTGGATGCTAATGATTTAGGAGAGCTTCATCTCTCCTAGGAATTAGTTTACTCACATTTTTTTCCCAAACACAGAATAAATATGGACTATGTCTTCCTTTTCTGCATCATTTGAGCAGTCCTATAAACTCTGCTTTAAAGTAGACCCAGTGCTCCTTAAAACCAGACCTACTGCTAGCCTTTGCCTCCCAATAGCAGATTTTCTATGTCCAGCCATGCATTTTCCCCTTCTTTAGTTTCCCTAATAATTTTCCTGTATATTGTAATATTTCATTTGTATTGACCACTCTATTCTGCACTCCATGGCAGGAGGCTGGAACTAGATGAAACCCAAACCCTCCGATGATTCCATGATGTTACTGCTGGCTCTGTGAGGCTCCCAGCATGCTAACACATTATTTCTTATCAACTGGGAACATGCATTTAAGGCTGAGCTCCTGCAGCTGGCTTAGCTAGGATGTGCTGTGCCTCGTCCCAGTCCTTGGAGAGAAGGTAAATATGTGTTTATTCAAGCACCGACTGCTAAAAGATCTGTAATTCCAAAGAAAAACATATAATGGTGTGTATTGTAAGTGTGCAGTGCCCTCCTCTTCACTCCCTGCCACCCTCCCACACAGGCACTGCCGATCACGTACAGCAGTTCCAGGAGTGCTGAGTGCCTTCAATTCCTGCTCCTGAGGGGAAATTCCCCATTCCTCATTCTCCGTTCTCCACCTTGCTGCCTCACATCATCTCAAGGGCTTTGTCCCTCAGCACAGCACAAGGAGGGCTCTGATACAGTTTCTTGGAACAGCCACAGATTAATCCAGGCTTTTTATTCAAATACCATTGTGGTATTTTCTCAGATTGACAGCTGGGCTGCGGCACTGGAAAATCACACAAGGGTTTGTGTTGGAAGGGACCTTAAGGATCATCTAGTTCTACCCCTCTGCCACGGGTAGGGACACCTTCCGCTGTCCCAAGTATCTCCAAGGCCCATTCTTGGAACACTTCCAGGGATGGGGCAGCCCCAGGTTCTGTGAGCAATCAGCCGGATCTCCCGGAGCTCCTCCGGCTCGTTCTCTGGGAGGGATCATCGGGCGGGATGGGGCTGTGCTTGGCAGACTGCAGGCAGACATGGAGATAGTGCTAATTTGCTCAGGGAAAAGTGTGACTAAGGGTGTTAAAGGAGGAAACGCGCTGTCTTTCCTGCATCCTGGCAAAGCCGTGAGCATGGAGGGTGATCCAGGGATTTCAGCTTTCCTACAGGTTTCTGGCACTGACAGACACAAGATTTAGGGTAGTGCAGTGGCTGTGTGCTGGGAAGGGATAGGGTGCTTATTTGTCTCTTCAGGCTTAGGATATCCTGTGAAAGGGCACCGTGACCACCATCCAATCTAATTTATGGGGAAATGAATTCTTATCTCCCCATGGACTGCACAGGGAGCCTGGACACAGTGCACAGCTCTGCCATCAGTGCTGCCACTGGTGGCATCAACACATCCTGAATGTAGGATGAGCTGACAATAATCACTGAAGAATCATGGAATCCCAGAATGGTTTGGGTTTGAAGGGACCTTAAATCTCACCTCGTTCCACCACCTGCCATGGGCAGGATCACCTTCCACTATCCCAGGGTGCTCCAAGCCCTGTCCAACCTGGCCTTGGACACCTCTAGGATCTGGAACGATGAATAATGGTATTTACACCTAAATTAAAGACTTGACTGAATCAAGCTGTGGACAGCCTGGGCAGACTGACTTCAGGCAGACTTTGAAGCATTTTACTGAAGGATTGTGGGAGATCAGCTCAACCCCTAGCCACAGGAAAACACCACCTTGTACCACAGTAAATGGAAATGTGCATGGCACTTTGAGGAAATGGGCTGGAGAAGCAGATGAAAGGAACTCTAGGACCTGCAAATTCCCATTTTTAGAATTGAAATAGAAAAGCCTTCCCAGTGAATACTTCAAGAACACCTCTGGAGCTTACAGTTCTCAAGCAGGGTCTGCTGTGGGTTTTCCTTTGCAGTTTGAGGTAGGAAGGAAAAAGCACCCAGGGAGAGAAAGCTCAGCTGCACTCATTGTCCCCTTGGATGTCAGAAGTGCTTTGTTTTCCAGAAGTGCTTATTATTCATGCAGTGTCTCACCAGGCAGCTGGAACACAGCTCCAGCGTGGGGCTGGTCCTGGCGTGGGCTCTGCCCTGGAGCTGTGCCGTGGCTTTTCCCTCCTCGTGGGACATCCCACCAGAGTCAGCAGTGGTGCTTGGTGCCTGCCTTTGGCACCACTGCCAGGGCTGCTTGGGTCATCTTTTCCTCACGGTGTTCCTCTTTTGTCCCTCTGCATCCTAGGCCACCATCTGGCAGATGTGGGGGCTTAGTTTTGCCTGTCCTGGGATGCTCCCAGCAGCCCTGTTCCTGCAGAAGGCACAGCACAAGAGCTGCTGTCTCCAGATGTGTCCAGGCAGCCCCTCTGCCTGCACAGCATCTTCACTGGCTGCCTTGGGTCCCAGTTGTGCCAGATCCCTATTGTGAAATCTGTCCACTTGGCTTTGCCATTTCCATCCCAATGGAATGGTTCTGAGGATGGGGAATGGTTCTGCTTCTGGGCTTTTATCAGGTTTCTCTGTTCTCTCACCTCCCCTCAGCTGGAGCATGTTGCTGAAAACTCTGGTGTGAACCAGAAACCAGAGTCAGACTCCCAACCAGTTTCTAGCCATCTCAGACTGTCTTCTAGCCATCTCAGAATGGTTTCTAGCCATCTCAGTCTGGTCTCTCACCATCTTGGCTTTGCTGCTGTACATCAATGGCTTCATGAGCCATGAAGATGATCTCTGGAGGCTGGGAGGAGGAGCATGGCTGCTTCTGCAGACATTGGCTCTGCTTCATTGAGTGTCCTGTGTCCCCTTTCTTTGGGATTTTGTTGGCTGGCTGGAGCCCCCAGTGCTGTCCCCAGGAGGGACCACGTCCATCCCAGCAAAGGTGATGGATCCCACCTTCTCCCAGCAAAGGTGGAGCGTGGTCCTGGGGGATCTCCTGCCCCACGGGGACACCGGAGGGGGTGTCAGCCACAGCGAATGAAGAACTGTCAATATTTGTACACAAAGGCCACGCTGAAATCCCTGTCCCAGTCCAGACATCAGAGGTGTCAGTTTTGATTTCCCAAACACAGAGAGAGCCCTTTCAGCCCCAGCCTGCCCAGACACTGCAGCTTTAATGTCCAAGCATCCAGCGTGTTTCCACTCCCCTCAAATGCATCAATCAGGTCTCGGTGAGGCTCTGAAAGAGCCAGTTTGTTAAACAAACACACTTAGTGTAAAAAGTTTATTCCAGTTAATTGGGACTTCATTGCAATGGAAACAAATTACCCAGCTGTCATCTGCCAAGGCAAACAGCAGCGGGGGAGAGGGGGTCCTGGCCAGGCAGGAGACAAACAGCCATCTCAGGCAACCTTATTTATGGCCTTTTTATGTATTTCTGTATTTATTTGGACATTCCTGAGCTGGAGAGCTGGAATTGCTGTTGCCGAGCTGCGTGCCCCAGCACTTGCACAGGGCAGGTTATCTGCCTCTGGGGCTGCTGGGCAGGGAGCGGGCACCGGCCCGGGTGGGCACTGCCGTGGGGACCCCCGGGCTGGGGTCTGTGCCCCTGGGTGGATCCCTCCAGGCACAGCCAGGGCTCTTGCTTGACAGCCAGAGAAGAGGCGCTGGATGGGAATGCCGGGGCGAGCTGCTGGTCCCTGGAGGTTGGAGATGTGAGGGATGTCAGGGTCCCTGCAGGGAGCAGCTGGGCAGGGAGGCACCCAGGAGGGCAGGGGCTGGTGGCCACTGGGAACTTTGCTCCTGTGCTTCCATAGTTCCTTGCCCAGCCCTAGACCTACTACACCCTGGCAGGGCTGCCCTGTGTCGGCACTGACCCCACGGGCGAGTCCCCAGCCCCGCTCCAGTCCTGTTCTCTCCCAGCCCAGGGAAGTGCTTTGTGGCAGGAGAGTTGGGAGCGCTGCCTGATGAGGCTCCCACTCATTCCCAGCTCATGTGATTCAACAAACACCCTTGTCAACACCCCTTTTCCCCCCCTGGAGTTTTTATGCCGAGGAGGGAGCGAGGCGCGGGGCTGGGGAAGCAGGCGGGGGCAGGCAGGGAGCAGCGCTCGGTGGGGCCGTGCGGTGCCCGGGAGCCGGGCACGGTGGGGCTGGGTCCCGCAGCCGGCGCGGAAGTGACAGATAAAGCCGTGGGATTAGCAGCGTGTATCGTGTCAGGAGAGCAGCGTCCCCTTTCCTGCAGCACTCGTCACCCGAGCTGAGCCGGCCTGGGGGAGGCAAGGGCAGGACATCGAATTACCTCCTCCCCGGCTCCTGTCCCTGCTCCTGGGTGGCCTGTCCTTGCCTCATGTCCCTCCAGCTCTGCCCTTCGAATCCGGGGGGCTGTGGCGTGGCTGGGGTGGGGACAGACCGAGGACGTTGCCCCAGAGCACGGGTGGGTGCAGCCCCCCCATGGCGCATCTCTGCTTGGCCGTGGACGTGCCATCCTGTTGTAGGTGGCAGCAAGGGGGGTGGGGGTGACACGAGCATGAGGGGCTCTCCCAATCCCCCTTGGGTTGCGTCCTTCCCTGCTGGCCTTGGGGATGTGGAGGTCAGGAGCAGCTCTCTGCCCATGTGCTGGCATCTTCCAGCAGGCTGGGAATTCTCTTGTGTGCCTGGTGAACAAACCCGAGGCTCTTCCACCCTGCTGACTTACCACGTCCAGGCCAGATCCTTCTGGTCCTGTGAAGTCCTAAAATTCACATTTGAATTTCACATTGCAGTTGAGTTGCCATCAAGAGCCTTTTATCCACTTCCTAAGAGTGTTTCTGTTACTTTAAGCTGTGAGATCATGGTGACCCGTGCTCAAGGGTTTCACTCTGTGATGGCACATGTTCAGGGGTGGAAGGCCTGGATTGGGATATGCATCCTTGGAGGGATCTGGGAGGGGGAAAATAGCAGAGCCAAGCACTGATAGATACAGAGATGTGCCCTAAGATTAGACTGATCTTACCAGAGGGATGTGGGAAAGATGGTGACCAGAACTGGAAAGGACACAAGATTTGGCTCCATTTCTGGAGCTTGGTATGGAACCGAGGAGGGACTGGGGAGTTTGGCTGGAGCACCTCAGTTCCTTGGAGTCAGCTGGCCCATCTGGAGACACAGTCTGAAATCACAAAGGTAAAAAACAACAGGGAAACAATACCACGCTTCCCTGTATGGGGAAGCTGGTCTCTGTTGGAGGCAGAGGCAGCGATGCCCCCTCAGTCCCAGATTCCTGTGCCCCCACTCACTGCAGGATCCTTGGTGGGCAGAACCAGGGCACAGGGTGCCAGGCATCTCCCTCCTCCACCTGGCAACCCTCTATTATTAGGGATTTTAGCTTTCTGTTTCTAGATTGATTTGTTGGTGGTGGTTATTTTTAGCTCCTCCAGTGCCTAGCAGATTCCTCGAGGGATTCTTTCCTTGCCTCTCCCTCCCACAGGTTTGTTTGTAATGGAGCTGAGTTGATTTGAGCCACAAGCAAGACGTTCCAGCGCTGGCAGGGGCTGTGCTGCTGCACTCCGGGAGCAGCTCTCCCTCTGTGGTTTAACTCAGCTTGATGTCTCCATGGGGTGCTTCCCTGTGCTGGGAAGGAGCATCGCTCCCCCCTACAGCCACCGGTGTGGATACTGTGCAGTCCCCACCCGAAATCACTGCCAGAGCACACTGGGTGGCTCCTTGTCCCCTTGCTCCTCTCAGCACTGCCCTCCCTGAGAGTTCTCTTTTCACTACCCATGGGGAGAAATTCAGATCAGCATCACTGTACATGGAAACAAACCCCAGGCTCCTCCTGCAGCTCCGCAGCCAGGCTGGATGGAAATTTTTCAGCATATTTTAAAGCCCAGCACAAAGTAAATCAAAACAAGTTGCGGGTGTATTTTGGACTCTGGCAGGGCTGTTGTTATCGCCTTGCTTCGCCTGCTGGCTGTCCCAGACAAGGGCTCACTTTGAGTGTACCCTTCTGCTGAGCAGGGGGCAATGTTTTCATTCCTAATTTAGAGCATCTGTCCCATGGGAGTCCAGCCCCATCTCCCACTGAGTCCAGCACAGCCAGGAGCCCGGGGCTCACCTGTCACCACCAGCTCCAGGGCTGCATTAATGTTCCCTAGAAAATGTGACTCTCTTTGGGCTCAGCTGCTTCTGCTCACCCCAGGTTGACACTTGGTGGGGCATGTGTGAAGGTACAGTTTGTGCTCTGTTTTTCCAGGATTTTTGTTATTTTGTAGAGCAGAGTGAGTGGTGCTTGTTTTCAAACAGCTAAAGTATATGTTGATACCCAATATAGGTTTGCTGTTTTTCCTGGGGAGAGGCAGCCCTGGGAGGTCTCATTCAGGTAGGGCTTTGATGGTGGCGTCTCCACACATCCAGGAAAGTTTTTCTGGAGCACTGATCTCCTCAGGCTGCTCTTACCTGGGAGATGAGCACATGCTGAAGTGTTTTGTTGGACTTGCTCCTGTAAAAGCAGTCCCTGCAGCGGCCAACGAGACAAAGCCTGAAAACCACTCAAGTCTTCAAGCAAACCTGAAAGCCACTTGCAGGGCCACAAACGTCATGGTGTGGCAGCTCCTCTTCCTCTCTGTGGATTAACCAGCTCCAAGGAGGCATGAGGAGAGAGGACACCGGGGCCACTCGTCCCCAAGGAATGTGCTGAAAGAAAAGACAGGGAATCCATGCCTGCATGGTGCTCTTAGTGGCTTCCAAACCATGGTTCAGCTCTCACCTGCTTTCCATCAGGATCGTGTGGTGGCTGGCTGAAATCATACCCAGAATTAGCAGAGGGCCTTGGGATAACTCTGTGATGAACCTAATGGCAGACTCTGCTTTAATGGAGCAACCTGGTGCTGGAGGTGAAAGTTCTGGAATGTGGACCCAGAATCCACAGTGACTTTCTTCTTCCTTGGCTGTTTTCCTTGGGGTTGAATGGCAGCTTTTCTAAGGTTGCAGTTGTCATTGAGGTTTTCCTGGTCTTTAATTTTATAACTTTCATTAGCACAGTTCCTGTCAAAGAACAGCACGTTCCCTCCCTGTGCTGTCTCCCTGGTTAATAACCCTTTGCTGCTTTGGCTCTTTTGGAAAAAGATACAGGAGCTTTGGGAACGACTCCTGGTGTAATAGACAGACATCAGCATTGTCAGATCTGAAAAGCAGCGTTAATTCAAAGGGAAATGACTGCAGAAGGCCCAGGGTACGTGTTGGTGAGCATTGAGGCAACCAGTCTCAAACCACGGCAGTGCCTGTGTGTTCCTCCAGCTGCTGGGAGGTGCTCTGAACCCACATGGTTGCTTTTCCTTTCAGGAATGGCCCATAACAGCATCTTCCTGCTCCTTGCTTCTCTCCCTGAGGTTCTGCTTTGAAGATGTCCATTCCTAAGGCTCATGGTGCAATGAAAGGGCTCCATCAGGGTTGCGCAGTGCAGGAGAAGACCTGCAGTGCCAGAGGCACGTGTAGGAGGCACATGCTGTGCTTTGGCTGGGCTTGGCTGGGCTTGGCTGTTTCTGAGCATCTGCTCTGCTCCTGAAGCCCCCACCATTCTCCTCAGTCGGGTTTTATCAGCTCTGAGGAGCAAAACAGAGGCTCCAGACTGAGGTTTGAAGTGAGCAGGGAGAGCCATTGCAAGACCACAGTGCAGACCTGCTGCCTTGGGAGAGGTGGAGCAGGTGCTGGCACTGCGCCCCAGATGCCCAAGGCCCGTGGGGATTTCCTGGAGTTTGGGAGCCTCGGAACAGGGAACTGGTTGTGTCCACTGGGTGGTTTCAGTCAATCTGGATTTAGTTCCAGGGGAGATCAGGATTGCTCTGCGAATTTGACAGTCAAGGAAAATGAAGCAAGAGGCACCAGCATGAAGTCTTAAATCTTGGTAGGTCTTCAGCTTACGTGCCCTGGCTTTGACCATTTCAGGGTGCCCTTTCCACTGCCTTTGAAGGCACAGCTGGCCCGGAAACATTCCAGTCACTCTTCTCCAGAGCAGAGGGCTCAGCTCTGCAAAACCAAGGTGTTTGTCTGTAGAACTCAGCTCTGGGCTCCAGTGGCCTGTGGACCTGTTGCCTTATCACACCAGAGTGGTGCTGAGGAGTTGAGAGTCGCTGCTCTGTGACAGCCTGGATGGAGTGGCAGTGAGGTGTGAAGAGTGCTGTGTCCTGGTGACCTGCCTCCTGTGGTGTTCCCACCCCATGGGCAGTGTTTGGCAAGCACCAACCTGTGGTTTTGGCAACAACATGCAACATGTTCTGCTCTGGAGGGGGAAGATGCCACAGCTGGAGATCATCCATGGAATAGCATCCATGCTGCTGTTGCCAGTGTGAATGCTCCACCTCTTCTTTGTTCTTCAGGGCTGCAGGTTTTCCCCAAGGACAAACTCTCCTGTGGTTTATCTTATCACTCATTCCAAGTGTCAGAAACCAATTCTGAGGCCTTCGGGCTCATGGCAGCCAGCAGAGCACACGATGCTGGGGTTGGTTGTGCCAGCTGGTGCAAAGTCTGACACTGTGGGTTTGTCACACAGTTCTGTATCGTGCTGTGTTGGTGGGCAGGTGTTGTCCCATGCCAGAGACCTTGCACAGCCATGGGCAGTCTCATGCTCTGGCCTGTGAAGCCCAAGCCCACGATACAAAGCAGGTAGTGAGAAGGTCACCTGCCTGGCTCATGTCTCCAGTGCTGGCTTTACCCAGGTCGTGGTCTTTGCTGCAGGATTCCTTGGTTGGAAATGAAAGTATCTCCTGCATGACTCTGCACTCAGTGCAGAATGACACACAGCCTCTCACATCTCTGTGCCCCCAGCACTGCCCCTGCAGCCCAGGGCATTTCAGGTGTGGCAGTTCTGCTGATGGGCAGTGCCTCCTCTGGAGGGTGTCACATCACATGCTGCTGGTTCTCCTGCTGGGAGGTGACTCTTGCATGAAGAGTGTCTTGTGCCAGAATAAAGTGCTTTTCAGCAGCCTGGCTGGCACAGCTGCTCTTCATGGGCTCAGAAGAAGTGGGCCTGGAGGTGATTTAATGCTGCTGGTGCACTGTGACCAGCTGGCTTCTGAGTTCAGCTCCCTATGGGTGTGCAAACAGCAAAGGCCAGTCCTCGCAGCCCTTGGGAATAGGGGGATAATAGGAGTTTATGGGGAAACTGAGGCACGGAGGTTTTAGCTCACAGGCAAGACCATACTCCAGCCAGGTTCCCAGCCCTGGAAATGACTTTGGCCTGTCCCTCCTGGCCTCTGCTGCAGTGCATCCCTCTTCCCAGCCATCAGCGCCTGGTTTTTGGGTTGCCCTTCCCTGGGTGCCTCTCACTCTCTCGCTGTGGTGCTGGAGTCCCTCGTGCCCCAGGCGCCAAGGAGCTGTCCTCTCACTTGGCTGCAGAAATGGGCTCAGCATCCCAGAAATTCAGGCTTTCGTGCCGGAGCCAATAGTCACACAACCTCCATCCAGAAACCATCATTATCGGCTGCTTGCTTTTCCTCGGTTTCTTTGAACTACAGCTCCCAGGATGCCTGAAGATATGCAGACATCCCGAAGACAGTGGTTTCCCATAAACTTTTGGGGTTTCATGCTTTGCAAGCAGGAATGTTTTTATTGCATCGCAAATCCCTTCAAGTCCCTCAAACCTCCACAGCAGCCCTGGGGCCGGAGCCGGCTGTGGGGGAGGCACGCCAAGGGCTTTGCTCTCCTGCATTTTCCCCCTCCTTGCAAGACAGACCTTTGTAACTCCCTGTCATGCCTTTTCCAGGGAAATTTTGGACTGGGAGGAAGTTTGAAGAAGCCGTGGTTTGCTTGTAGGGATGTTTCTCATTCTCCCGGTCCCCATTATTTCAAGGGCTGCTAAGCAGCGTCCTGCGTTCCCATGCATATTGAAGTGCCTTGGGCAAGGTGGGGAAGGGTTTTCACTGAACTGGGAAGAACTGGGATGCAGGAAAGAGAAAAAGATGCAGATTCCTGCACCAGTGCAATGAGCCCAGGAGACTGGGGTTTAATTCCTGACGTGCTCACAAGTCCTGAGGGAAAACCAGAGAGGGAGGTTTTTGTTTAGCATGGACAGATGTGGTTGGAACTGTGGCCTGGAGGATCTCCACTTCCCAACCCCCAGCCAGATCCACCCAGGGGCCAGGACAGAAGTTCCACAGGTGTCCACATAGCTCTGCATCTTCCTGCAGCCCATCCTGGGACCAGGAGGTGCTGGCAGTGGAGTGGGCTCTGTGGTGTGAGCCCAGCTGTCCCTAATAATCACTTACTCTCTGTAGGAGAGGAACCACAGAGAGCAGAATAGTGCTGTGGTAACACGGTGGCATTTTATGGTCACATTCTTCTGACCATTAAAGTACTTCAATGAGTTTTTTCCTATTTGATGCTGGTGAACACCAGTGTTACATCTCATAATCAGACTTGTGGTATTTTGCCATTCTCCTTTTTCCCTTTCGTTGCCCAGGATCCTGTATAGGTTGGGATTTAATAGATCTTAATTTCTTTGATAGGTCTTTACCAGTCTGAGGAACTTCATGAGTGAAACACAGAGGTACTGGTTGCCCTTGGGGGTCACCAGAACCCCCAGCTACCCAGATCTTGCAGAGGCAGCAGAGCCATGGGTTAGGCTGTGTGTGCCATGGGATCAGGGAGGGGTTGGAAGGCACCTCTGGAAATCATCTTGTCCAGCCCCTGCTAAAGCACAGCATCACCTGCAGCAGGTCGTGCAGGATTGTGCCCAGGTGTGTTTTTCACGTATCTGGGGAAGGAGACTCCCCAGCACTTCTGGCCAGCCTGTTCCAGCGCTCCATTGCCCAAAGGGACATGTCCTGGCCCTGCTTTGTACCATTCCTGAGCACTGAGGCCAGTGGGATTCTGAGGGGTCCATTTCTGGGCAGCTGTCCGGGTGCCTCCGGGGTCTGGGCTCGTCCTCTGTCACCTTTCTCCCGTCCTTCACCGTCCCTGCAGGTCTGTGCCAGCACACCTGGACACGTGAGCGCTTCAGCGTGCCCCAGCACAGGCAGCTGCTGTCACCTGCCCGTCCCCATGGCGCTGGTGGCAGCGCTGCTGGAGGAGATGGGTGCCAGCCAGGAGCTGAGGCCATGGAGGCTCTGTGGCCTCAACCACATCGCTGCTCCGTGCTCCTGGAAGGGCCCGGCCGCCGGCAGCCCAGAATAACAAGCTTTTCCATTCCTGCGCGCAGCGTGGGACGCGGGGCCATGGAAAACAAGAGGCGGCTGCAGCGCCAGGGCTGCACAGACTAAACAATGGCACATCCCCCGGGGCACGTCCCCGCACGGGGAGGGAGGGCAGGCTGCAGGCACAGGCACCCGGGGATGCCAGCACGGCGTGGGGCTGCCTCGCCGTGTGTGGGCTCAGCTGCCGGTGCTGGAGAGAGGTGAAGGTCCCAGCGGGACCGAGCCCTCAGGAGCCTCCTCACCCATCCCTGCTGATTGCACACCAACAAAGAGATTGCTTCGATTTCGTCCTTTTCTTTATTCTCCCTGGTATCTTTTTAATTAGAATAAAAGCTGTACTTGGTAGTAGGGGGAATTCTGAAAACCTGGCTCCTGGCAAGACAGGAGCAAGTCTGCACGTTCCTCTGACTTGGCACAGGGACAATCCGTCATGCTCACACAGCCCACTTGGAAGAGCCCAAGCACTCTGTCCTGCTGCTCAGGAAGGAGTGATGGATATCTTCATTAAAAACAATCACAGACGGAAATGATAGAATTCTTAAAAACAAGAAAAGTGATGGGGATTTTGCCCAAGGAAAGGAATTTTTGACCATGTTATTTTGTAGGTTTTATTTATTTGTTGTCTGTATATGGATGGATTTTTGGGTTTAAAGTAGACTGTTAATTTTGAGAGTGAATCACACTGGTATATGCCAGTCATGAAATGGTCCTTTTCAATGATCTGGTTCATGGTTGGGAGTCAGAAAAAGATCCTTGCTTACATACAATCATAGGATCATGGAACGCTTTGCATTGAAAAGAACCTTAAAGCTCATCTCGTTCCACCTGCCAGGGACACCTCCCACTATCCCAGCTTGCTCCAAGCCCTGTCCAGCCTGACTTTGGACACTTCCAGGGATCCAGGAGCAGCCACAGCTTCTCTGGGCACCCTGTGCCAGGGCCTGCCCACCCTCCAGGGAACAATTCCTTCCCAATATCCCATCTAACCCTACCCTCTGCCAGTGGGAAGCCATTCCCTGTGTCCTGTCCCTCCATTCCTTGTTCCCAGTCCCTCTCCAGCTCTCCTGGAGCCCCTTTAGGCCCTGGAAGGGGCTCTGAGCTCTCCCTGGAGCCTTCTCCTCTCCCGGTGAGCACCCCCAGCTGTCCCAGCCTGGCTCCAGAGCAGAGGGGCTCCAGCCCTCAGAGCGTTTCCATGGCCTCTTCTGGATTCACTGCAGCAGCTCCACATCATTCCTGGGCTGGGACTTCAGGGCTGGAGGCAGCTCTGCAGGTGGGGGTCTCACCTGAGGGGGCAGAGTCCCCCCCTCCCCTGCTGGGGCTCAGCCCAGGGCATCTCCAGCTCTCAGCCAGCAGCACCCCCAAATCCTTCTCTTCTTTTCAGCTACTTTACAGCACCAAATGGCGACAACAGGATCTTAATGTGACAATGGCACAGGTGTGCAGATCCTCGCCTAAATGTTGCTTACAATCTGGAGAGAGGAAACTTTCTGGTCGTCTCACATTGTCTTCAGGATCCCACCTTTTCCAAGGTCCTGTAGCCCCTTTTCAGACCACATTCATACCCCTGGGCTCTCAGCAGCACATCGTGCTGCCTCCCTGCTGTGTCCATCCTGGGGTTGCTTCCTGTGGGGATGGGTTTGCAGCTGGAAGGTGTCTGCTCAGGTCCAGTCCCCCCAGTGGCACAGGCATGCTGGGGTGCAGAATGACTCACCAGGCTGGGGCACGTGTGCCCAGCATTTCTGTCACAGCACAGATGTTGGTCAGAGAGGGGATGGTTGTTATTGTCAAAATGCAAATGAGTAAAATTATTGTTTTGAGAGAGAATTTTTAGGGGAAGGACATGCAAATTTACCTTCCATTCAGATTGTGCATTAGTATTAAAATGCAATGTTTGAAAGCCAAAACAAAGGAACATTTTAATTTGGGACTCATCAGATGGTTCCTTCTGCTTGGATTAGCGTCATATACTTTGCATCAAATGCCCTAAGTTTGACAAAACTCTGGTTTTCAAAGAAAACAAAAAGAAGTTCTAAAAATGCCAGCCATTTCCAGGGATTCTGGCTGTTGTCAACTGTCCTCAAGTGGCTGGTACTGAACACTGGACAGGCCGATGGGAATAGGCTTTGTGGAGTTCAAACAGGATGCGTGGTTGGGTTCCCTCCTGCATGCTGCTTTAATCTGGCTTCTAAATAGCTTAGAAAAGATGGGATGTTAAGGCAAATTTCTTCTCTGGAAGAAATGGAAGGGTGCTCAGGCATTGGAAAAGGCTGCCCCAGGGCTGTCTGTGGTGGAGTCACCGTGCCCAGAAGGATTTAAAAATTGTGTGGATGTGACACTTAGGGACGTGGTTCAGCGGTTGCCTTGGCAGTGCTGGGGGAATGGTTGTATTTGATGGTATGAGAGGAATTTTCCAACCTTAACAATTCCATGAAAAGCTGGGCCAAGGTTCTGCTCTGAGGCACAGGACCCACAGGTCTGGTGGGAGCCAGAGCTCTCCTGGAGGGTGCAGACAGCCCTCACCATTGGGGAGTGAGCGGTGCAGGGACAGGAGCTGCCTGCAGATGACTGATGGAGGCTGTGCTCAAGGGGTGGATTGTGTTTCTCTCCTTGGCTTTCCATATAAACACCCTCCAAATAAAACTCGCCTTTGCACAGCACTTGGAAGCAGCTGTGCTGCTTATTTAAACACACTGTGAGGTATCTCCGTCCTGCTCCCCCTGCTTCCCTTCTCCTTCTTCCTTGGGATATCGACCTGCCTCGTGTTGCAGACCAGAAATAGAGACTGGCCACTGACTTGCTAATTGTAATGCAGCCTGATAATGCCAGCTATAATTAGATCAAGGTATCCAAGTGCTTTTGCTGGCAGACGTTTCTGTGACCCTGTTATCATACTTTAAATAGAGGATCCCGTCTGCTCTGCCTGGCTTCTGGCTGCAGAGCCAGGTCCTGCAGAGTCCAGCCTGGTCCTTCCCAGGGAAGCCAGCCAAGCATCAGTCCTGGTGCCTGCATCTGCTCGGCTCGTGAAGAGCCAGGCTTGGCACAGCAGCACTCCCTGACAGGCTTTAAGCACTGATTATGCCCCCCAATATCTGGCAAATGTCAGTGACCACTGACACTTTTGTTGTTATAAAAATTCCTTCCCCAAGTCCCCAGTGACCACAGCTGTGTTGGGCCAATGAAAGGGGCTGCCCTGGGCTGTGGTTTTTGGGGGGTTGCACTCTGACCCATCTTCCCTTTACTGTTTTAGGGTAATCAAAGCAATGGCTCATGCTGAGGTGACCTATGGCAGGGGGAGGAATGGTTTGGGGTCTCAGGATCAACTTGCCTAGAGCTGCAGCCTCGTATCCCAAGGCTGTCAGATATCTCTCCTTGTTCCCTTTTGATGAGCCCTCTACGTTCTTTCTTTACCCTCTCATGCAAGTCCTGTCACTCTTTCCCCATCTGCAGCATCCCCAGCTCCATCTCCCTGGCCTTGGGAAGCCTCGGGCTACTGCCCAGCTGTCCTGCCCTTGAGCACCCTCCTGGCTGGGTCAGAACAGGCATCCACAGCTCTGCTGGCTTCCAGACAGGCTGGTTTGGGTGGGAAGCTGTCCTCAGCAAGTGGGTGAGCCAAGGCTCTCACAGAGCTCATCCCCTCAGCACTGCATGAGCCTTTGGCTCCTTCTCTGCAGCATCACCCAACCTTGGCACATCACACAGATCCCCATCCCTCTGCAGTACCCTCGGGGGTAACTGATGGAAAAGTTTGGTTGTGTGGATGTGCCTGAATTCATCAGCTGCTCTCAGTGTGGCTGCCCACAGCTGCTCTGACATGCTGTCTGATCTGTCCTGAGCTCGTCAGTGAGGGAACTGAGACCCCCCTTGAACACCAGTGTGCCCTGTGAGGAGAGAGGTTTCCTAATGTCATATCCTGCAGGCAGGCCTGGGGCTGTCACAGCTCTCACCAGCTAATCACATCTGAGTCAGCCTGAGAACTGGGACACTCAAATCCCAAAAGAAAACCAGGGACTTGAAGAAACTGGATAAACCAATGTCCTGTCCTTTGGTAGGAGCCAAACGTCCTGAGATGTTCTGCTGCCTTGCTAGCCCAGCTGAGCTCCTGTGCTGTTTCATGGGGAAGGCACCCCACTGCTGTGTTCTGGCAGGACATCATCCCAGATTCCCATTTCATAGAATCCTAGAAATCATAGAATGGTTTGGGATGGAAGGGGCCTTCATGGTAATCTTATTCCACTCCTCTACCATGGGAAGGGACAATTTCCACTATCCCCAGTTGCTCCAATCCCCATCCAGCTTGGCCTTGGACACTTCCGGGGACCCAGGGACAGCCACAGGTTCTCTGGGCACCCTGTGCCAGGGCCTCATCACACTATAGGCAAAGAATTTCTCCCAAACATCTAATCTAAATTTCCCCTCTTTTACTTTAAAACTGTTTTTCCTTGTCCTGTCACTATAAAAAGCACCCAAGTAAAAGGGCATGCTGCCTCCATTTCAATCCTGGGCAGTACCTGGGGGGTGGGGGGTGAATGGGGGTTGGGCCCCCAGAGGTGCAGCAGAAGGGCAGTGTCCCATACAGACACGGGAGTTCATCAGCAGAAGCCCCAGGTGGATGATGCTGCCAGGCAGCACTGGCCATGTGCAATCAGCATCTGTCCCCAGGATAAGGAAACACGTGGGGCATCCTCAGGCAGGGTCCTCAGCACTTCCCAGCTCACCTGGAGCTAAGGTTTGGGCCTGGGAAGTCCCTGTGGGCAGTGTCCTGTGTTGGTCCCCAAAACAGTGATGGGAGAGCTCAGTCTGTGATTTGTGTGCCTCAGCCATGGGCACTGCTCACAGATTTGGGAGATTGAGTGGGAGGATGTCAGCAAAGTGGAATATGTGGCTGTCTGCAGCTCACCAGATTGCCTGCATGGTCAACCATGAGTCCATGAAGGTTGGAGACCAGTGGCCCAAAGCACTTTCCCGAGTGCTGAGGGCAGGAGCAGGACTGCCTGGCAGCGTGGGGGCTCTTGGGGCTTCCTCCTCCAAAGCTCACCTGGGGACCCCAGAGATTTTGGCAGGACTCAGAGCAGTTTTCAGCATCCCTGCCTCTGCTTTCTCCCCTTCTCAATGGGAACAGGTAGTGAGGCAGGGCCATGCAGGGTGACAGGGGCTCATGGCGATGCCAGCAGGGTTTGGTGACATGTCATTACATCAGGAGTGTCACAGCAAATCCAAAGCAAATGCAGGTGAGGCATCGCTGCCTGCTGCCTGGTAGACCCTCCACAGCTGAGCCTGATACTCCTCACCTGAGCCTGATCCCGCTCACCTGAGCCTGGTTCTCCTTGGCTGAGCCCTGTGTCCCTGCCCCGAGCCCGGTACCCCCATCTGAGCCAACAGGCTCCTGGTTATGTAAAGCCACGGCGAGCGCAACCAGGAGATTCTTCAGTGTCGGAATCTGAGTCACATGGGGCTGCTTTATTTCCCCCTCTGCTAATCTCGTTTCTATAGAAACAAGATTGGGAGGAAAAAAAAAAATAAAAAAAGAGCCAAGCACAGAGCAAGTGAGAAACCTGAGGTGATGGGTGAGGGAAGCGGAGGTGGCAGCTGAGGAGGTCAGGCAGCACGGATGGGAGCAGAGAACCCCATTCAGGATGGGAGTGTGCACAGAGGGGACAGGGACTCTCCCGAAGAGATGCTCTGGGATGAGCTGCTGCTCTGGCAGTGGGTGAGCTGAGCGCCAGGAGCGAAGGGAGCAGAGGCTGTGCAGGTGAGTGAGCATCGCTCGCGTGGCTGGCGGGCATCTGTCCCTGTCCCTGCAGGGCACAGCTGGGCATGGCTCACTGGGGTCCTGGCCCCGGCTGCTGCTTTGGAGACTCTCGTGACTGGGACTGTGGTCAGTGGGAAGCGTGCCACCGGTGAGCGGGGCTTGCCGGAGCGGTGTGCGCAGCCAGCGCTTGCCTGGAGGCTGACTGCGTGTTCATGGCCATGAGTCTGTCCTTTCCAAACCCTCTCTCTCCCAAAAGACTGCGAAGAACCTTTCCAGCTTTGGTTGTTTTTTCTCTATTTCATCCTATTGTACCTGTGCAGATAAGCCATTGACGGCAGCCAGCCCCCCCAGGTGCAGGAGGTGCAGGGCTGTGTGCTCCCAGCGCTGCTCACCCCGGGCACAGCCACCTTCCCCAGACCGGGATGCCGGGATGCCGGTGGGGCTAAGCCCAGCTCAAAGCTGTTTGTGCAGGGGCTGCTCCCCAGGGAGGGAGGACCGGCTGAAACACTTCTTGTTTGCCTGGGCTGCCTGCAGCCCATGGCTCATCCCAGGACTGTTGCCTGTGCTGATGGAAGAGGCTGGGAGCTGCTTGCCCACATCTGGGTTAGTTCAGAGCCACAGGCACGTGCTGGCTGCCGAGTCTCAGGCTAAGGAGTGTGCAACAAGTGGGAGCTTTTCCTGCCTGGATATGATATCTTGTGGGATGGATGGCTGGTGTGTGTGTGGTGGCGAGGGCTTTGGCTGGGTGCATTGGTGGAGCAGAGGTGTTGCTGGTGCTGGTCATCATGTGCTGGTGCCTGGGCTGATCCTCTTGTGACCTCGGTCATCCCTCACCCGTGGCTCGGTGCGGCTGTGCCTGCGTGGCTCCTGGTGTCCCCGGCCGTGGCAGAGTGGTGCTGTGCCAGCAGGGCTTGAGGCACCCAGGCTCCTGCGGGCACACGCTCACCCCGGCGGCCGGAAACTGCCAAAAGGCTTTTGGCGGATCCCTACAGGGGAGGGAGGGATGCGGAGCCGAGGGATCAGGATTTTGCTTGTCATCACTTCCCAGCTGTGGTGTGGGGAATGCGGTGGTGATTGCAAACCCCCGGCCGGATTCACGCCTGTGTGTGGCGGGTGAAGCCGGAGGGTGAATCCAGCGCCCGTGTATTTCTGTACTGAGCTTTGGGAAATGTCACTGCTCATCCGCCTGCCTGGCCAGCGAGGGGGTGGAGGGCGGCGCTTCAGCCCCTTGTCCTCATCCCAGGGCAGCTGAGGGATTTGAGTGCTGCGGTGCCGTGTCCGGTGCCGGCTCAGCGAGCCGCCGGAGGCGGATGGGGACAGGCTGCCAGCCCACCGTGTCCGTGCTCTGCCTGCCTTCCCACTGCCTCCGCAGGCTGGGGGCTTTGACAGTCACCCCTGTGGGGTGAAGGGATGGGTTCGGAGTCGTGTCACACAGAGCATCGGGGCAGCGGGAGCTGTGCCCTGTGCTTAGCTGGACTCTTCCCCCTTGGCCAGGCTGGGGTCCGGGTGCTGCTCTGGGCACTCTGCTTATCCTGGCTGGACACTCCCAGACTCTCAGCACACACCAGGCTGGGGACAGCGCTGTCCCTGTCTCCCTTTAGCAGCAGCCTCTGCCTGTTCAGGGTGCTGGGTGCCGTGGCTGATGCCAGAGGGGAGTTTGCTGTGCCAGACCCTGCCCCTCCCTGTGTCTAAAACAGAGGGCTTAGGGGGGACATGTCCCATAGAGACTGTGCATTGGTG
This sequence comes from Brachypodius melanocephalos, assembly GCA_013398615.1. Lineage (NCBI taxonomy): Eukaryota > Metazoa > Chordata > Aves > Passeriformes > Pycnonotidae > Brachypodius > Brachypodius melanocephalos. The sequence continues at coordinate 751,972 of VZSR01002741.1, read as the reverse complement.
TGCCACAATGGTGGTCCTGCCCTCTGGGAACGCCAGGTCTGTTCTGTCCAGAGCTTCAGAGGGAAGGGCTGAGGATGGATATTGCTGCAAGAGCCTTCAGCACTGATAATTATTTCTGGGAAAAGATGCCGTGTTCTGACTTAAATGCTGACATGGGACTCTGAACACGTGTAATCTGGCTGACAGATGGCAAGTCATAGAGGTGTGATTTATGATACAACACAGTAGCTGAACAACCTTCTCTGGTTGTCAGGAGACAATTCTTCCCGGTGCTGCGGTTGACGTTCCAATTGATGGCTTTTCCCACGTGTCCCCTTGGTGTGTGGGGATTGCTTTGGCAGGTGCCAGCTGTGTCCACCGTGTCAGCCCTGCCTGCTCCGGTGCTGAGCTGCTGCAGAGATGCTGCCTCCGATGGAGGGCTGGGCAGGTGAGCCCCGATGGGCCTGGAGCAGGGCCGTGCACTGGCAGGGCTGGGGGAGCAGTGCTGGCCTCGTCCCTGTGCCATGCCTGGGATGAGGCTGGCTCGAGATGACAGTGGCACCTGGGGCTGCCTATTCCCCACACCAGCACTTGTGGGGCTGCGTGTGTGGTCCTGATGGGGGAAGGCATCGAAATCTTGCCCATCAGATAAGCGCACAAGGGGAAGGATGTGACAAGCACAAGGAGTCTGACTTTACCTGCATGCCCTCCCTGTGCCTCTGCTTCTACTTTAAAATCCCTAATGCTGATCCTTCTTAAGGGACAGGGACATCTATTATTGTTTGGAAAGCACTTGGGAAGTAACAATGTGGTCTGGACAGCATCCCCCTCCCTGTGGGGAGGCTCAGCCCCACTGCCACCCACAGAGCCCAGACCCAGCACAATTCCCAGCACTGTGGGATCATCCCAGCCCTGAGCACACCGTGCCTGTGGGAGCACTCTGAGCCCAGGGGAGCGGAGCAGCTCAGCACAGGAGCTCGGAGGAGCTGACCCAGCTGCAGGGCCCTGCTGGGGCGGGGGGCAGTGGGCCGGCTGCGCTCGCTGGAGCAGCCACAGCAGAGCAGGTATGATTCATTCGCCCTCCTGCAGCACGGTTTATGTAAAGCAGCTCTGTATAAATCTCCAGATGATCTGTAATGTGCTCCTGGCTTCTAATTAGTGACGCTTCTGCTGAAGCTTTGGGGTCTGGCAGAGGTGAGGGAGGCTGGTTCATGGCTGGATGAGTTGCTGACAGCTCTCAGGGGGGAGGTGTAGGGCTGTCAGAGCTGTCACAGCCATTCCTTTACCTGGGCTGTAGCAGCTGGAGGTGCTGGCTGGCAAGTTTTGGGGGGTGAAATCAGCACCCTAAGATTCTTGGTCAACTTCTGACTCATACATGGACTGGCTTGTCTGTCCTGCATCAGCCAGATCTGGGCAGCACCTGCCCTGGGCTGGAGAGCATCCATTCCCTGTCTCACTGTGCCTTCCCCTTGATGGCATGACTGGGGACTCACAGCAAGGCCACATTTTCCTGAGCACCCAGGTGGCTTCCCCAGCCCCACCAGCCCACTCTGCCCCCAGCTCTCCTTCATCCCTAACCCTCATGACATGTGGCACATTGCCCTGTTCTTGCCCACCAGCTCTTCTTGGCAGATGCTGTTGGGTTTATCCAATCTGAAGGCTGCGGTGGCTGCTCCTGCCATGCTTGGGCAGGTGTATACATCCAGGTAAAGCTCCTGGGTGTGTAATTGTCCCCGTGGTGGTCATTGCAAGGGCCATGTACCACCAACACCACAGAGGCACTTGTCACAGGGGCTGCTGCCTTCCTGCATCTGTGCAGGGCATCTAGGATTTCCCAGCCCTTCTTCCCTGCTGGGGACCAGTTTGGGAGGGGTGGCTGTAATGGTGCAGGGAGTGTAGCAGAGGTGGGATGAGCACAGCAGACAGGCCAGGATTCTCCAGGCAGTCCCCAGATCTCAGGAGATAAACACCCCTGGCATCCTTTCAACTGGGGCTGGAGCCCTCATCCCTGCAGGGTGGCAGGAGTTCCTCCTGCACAGGTGGGAAAGGACAGGAACAGCCAAATGCCACTGAGGAGGAGCTGTAGGGAACTAGCAGCACCTCTTCCCACTGCCCAGCTCATCCTGGTGTTCACACCATGCCTGGGGCTGCTGCAGAGCATTGGCTGTCAATGCCCACCTCTCACCCCTCCCTAAATGGGATCTTCTCCATCCCAGCTGAGCTTTGACAACAGATCAAAGGGGAGTGAGGTGGTGGGGATGTGTTGGTGTGGGGCTCTGCTCTATGGGCACCAGGATACCTCCTCTTCATCACCTCTTCCTCTGGCTGTGAGCAGGGGAAAGCTGGGGTTTGGGTTTCTTGTTGGGTTTCTTTTAAGGCAAACCTCATCCTTTACATCAAAGTAGGATTTTTTTCTCAAGAATGTAAAGAATGACCCTGGAAGGTCTGAATCGCATTTTGCCGGGTGGGGACTGGAGAGACAAGAGCTCTCTCCAGAAAGCTGTCTCCACTCCGTCCCCAGAAACAGCAATTCATAAGCTGAAAAATAAATCAATAACCAGTTAATTAATTGAAGATGTCTGTGTTTAAAACGTATTGGGGAAAAAACTGTTAGCTGGTCAGGGCTGGCCTAATTACTGTGAGGAAAGACAGGGAGCTCTCAGTACTGAGAAACAAATTCTCTTTTTCTCTTCCTTTGGAGGTATTTTGTTAGGAGAGGAGAGGAGATTGGCTTTAGCAGCGTGCGTAAGTTCAAAATTCCCCCCCACTCTGTCCTTTATCCCCTGGCACCTCTGTCAAATCACTCCTGTCCCCTTCCCTGCCCAGCCTGGGGCTGGCTGAGCAGTGGGAGCAGGTTGTGCTGGCACATTAAAGGAGGACAGGAGGCAGTGGCTGTGACAGTGTGTGTGGCAGGGCTGGCACACAGCCCCAGTCCCTGGTGGTGTACCCGAGTCTGCGTGTCCCAGCTGCCCAGGCTCATCCTCCCTTGCTCCCTTGCTGGCAGCAGGGATAGGCTGTGGTTCAGCCCCAGGCTGGGGGTGCTGCTGTCAGCACGGGGGGCTCTGGGGGCTCCGTGTGCCAGAGGGAGGCAGAGGGCTGAGGGTCTCTGTGGGGCAAGCGCCTCTTTAGCCAGTCTCAGCTGTGTGCCACTGGGCTTGGGGACAGGGCAGGTGTGCCCTGTGCCAGCAGCTCTCCCCTGGACAGGGCTGGGATGGATGGGAATGTGCAGCATGTCCCAGAGCCTGTGGATGTGCTTTTCCCAGATCCCAGGGGCTGGCAGTGACACTGGAGCACCCCACCTGTTGGGAAGGGGTTTTGTCATCACAGACAGGTCCTTCCTTGAATCCATTTGCTCCCACACATTTCTGTTTCCTCTGCCAAAACCTCTCCAATATGGGCTGATTTCCATGTCCATCCTCCTCAGGGAAGCTGTTTTGGTGTTTGGGAGCCCCAGCTGGGAGGCCACAGGGGCTCCAGGGTTTCTCTGAAGGAGTGTGTGGCCTTTGATTCAGTCTGCTTTGGTTATCTCCACCGATGTGTCCCTGGTTGTTCCTCTGGTGCTGGCTGTCACCAGTTGGAGTTTGGGGAGGAATGCACAGCCTGGGGAGGTGATTTTGCTGCACAGGGAGCAGGACCTGGCTCTCTCAGCCTGCCAGGCTGCAGCTCCAGTGTGGCTAACATGGACCTGTGCTGGTCCTGGCCTGCTGAGCAATACCAACCTGCTGCTGCTCCTCCACTTCCCACCCCCAGGACTGGTGCCCCTGGCCCCTCCTTTCAGCACTGAGCACCTGCTGGCGTTGTGCCCTGGCTGTGCCCCTGGAGGCAGGGCTGCAGTGCCATTAACACCTTTCCTCTCCCCTCCAGGTCGGAGAGCAGCCTCGCTAGGTTTGCCCACCGCTTGTCGGTGAAGCAGAAGCAGGAGAAGAGAAGGAAAGCCGAGTATGGCTCGGCCGAGCTGTCTGCCTTCCGGCCCAGGTCTCTGAGCATTGAATGGTAAGAGCTGCAGGACAGGGCTGGGGGAAGAAGCTTCTGCCTCTCCAGTCACCCTCCTGTCCCCTTTCCCC
>VZSR01002741.1:728541-747829 GCA_013398615.1 Brachypodius melanocephalos | reverse complement strand
CCCGTGGTCCCTCCCTGCCCGATGCTCCTCTGTTGGATCAGCCAGAGCTGAGAGCCGCAGTGGGGTGGCCTCAGCCCCCGGGGGAGCTCTGGGATGTGCAGGGACACTTTCAGGGGCTGCCCTCTGTCACCATGCCTGAAGGAGCAGTGGGAGGGTCCCGGGCTGTTCCCTGACCCACCCTGTGGGGTAGCCCCAAGTCCCAGAGGGGTGCAGAGCTCCCTCCTTCCCTGCTGCTGCACTGCCTGGGGCCCCTCGTGTGAGCACAGGTCTCAGAGAGCTGTCCCCACTCGAGCAGGGAGTCGTTCATCCTGGGTTTCTGAGCTCTGAGGCAACAGTCTTGGAAGCAGATCACAGCCAGCCATCCCAGCATAAGAGGTGACCTGCTAAGGATATTTAAAAGAGCTGGAAATTGCATTGCTTTCTGCTTCCTTAGATGGATAAAGGAGGGTAAACCTTAGGGAAAAAGGAAAAAAAAAGAAAAAAAAAAAGAAAAAGAAAGAAAAATGCTTAGAAATTGCAAGAATGTCGAGTTTGGTTTTCAGTTTCCCTGCTTTTTTTGGAGGTCTTTCTGGCATTTATTGTGCGTTCTAACACTTCAGTGTGAGACTGTGGAACCCTCCTCAAAGGCTTCCTCTATCTGTGAGGTTCCTTGAGCATCAAAGCTCACCAGGTATTAATGAACCAGACAAAGAATTCAGGATATTTAGGGACCAACTGCTTTCTTCTCTAGTTACACAACTTTCTTCCCTTTGCTAAGAGGATGTCATGAGGAAACCTGGTCTGCAATTACTCTCAATGTCCCAAAGAGACAAATATGTGAATTTGTAATGTAGCAAATAGGGAAACAACAAAGAGCTCATTAAAAACAATCAGAGTTTGTCTTTATTCATAGCAAAGAAGCATGAGGAGCCAGCAAATCTCTTTCCTCTCTAAATGTCTTCAAAGCCCCCGGGTCCCAGTTTAGCCCTGCTGGGGTATATTTGTGGTACATTTTCCCCCACTCCATAGCGTTTTCCTGGGGTAAACCATCTGTCTTGCATTTGGCAAACCACCTTGTGCAGCAGCGGCTCGCAGCAGTGGTCGATGATGCTCTTTTAGAGGGAGTTTGCAAAGCAGCCTGGAAGCGAGCTCTGGGTGAGGAGGGGCTGCCTTTGCCTTTGGTTTGCTGTGTGCCATCGGGGCTGTGAGGCTGAGGGAGACACACCTGATGTCCCCATCCTGCAGGGACACAGGCACAGCCAGGCCGGACTCCCACCCTGTGCCGGGGGTTTTATCCATGGCTTGGAGACATCTTGAGCTGGATCAGAGATCACCCTGACAGCCAGGATCGGGTGGGTTGGGCTGCTGGAGCTCAGGTGCTGGCAGGGCACAGAGGAGGGGTCACCTCAGAGGGTCACAATGATGAGGGGTGGCAGTGGGCTGAGGACCCTGCCTGCTCCCATCCATCTCACGTGCACAGGTCCTCAGAGAGGCATTCGGACATTTTTCCAGGCTTCTCTGCAGCCATGACCTGCTAAGGGATCTCCTGGTCTTTTCCTTGGTGTGAAACAGCTTTTCTCTGTGTTCCCTGTACATCACCAGGGATCTTTGCTCATCACAGCAGGATCAGCATCCTCAGTTAGTCACTCCAAACCATCCTGTGCTGCAGGTGAGGCTGCTCCTCAGTGCTCTGGCTGATGGGAAACTTGGCAAATATCCTGGCAAATCTAGAGATGCCTAATTTGTCTTCCAGAGCAAATACCTAGCTGCATCAAATCTGTATTTACAACCCAGGCTTACCATTGCTGCTTTTCCCCTGCTTCTGCACAGAGGTGAAGACCCACACTGTGTGTGATGGGTTCAGCTCATCCCCCATGGGTAGGAGTGGCATGGAAGAGCAGTGGACCGTGTTTTCCCAAATCAGCAGCTTCTGAGAAACCTGCCCATCTTGACCCCAAGGCTTGAAGGCAAAGGACAGCTTCTCAAACTGCTGTTGCCTGTTGCCAAGGAGGAGGTAGAAAAGCATGACATCATCTGTGCTCTTTGCTTTGAAAAGCTGGGTGTCAGTCTGGGGCAGGGATTAGAGTTTCCTGCTTGAAATTCCTACCAAAGCATTGTCAGTACAATCCATCTCCACACAGAGCAAGCTGAGCCAGTCTTCCAGTGTTCCCAATTATTCAGGTGCTCAGGTAGGGGTGGATGGAGCTGAGGTACAAGAGAAGGAGCTGCACAGGGTCACAGAGTCTGCCTGACACAGTGTTCCTGCACTGAGCACAGCCAGGTAGGACAGGACACAGAAGCCTTCACTTCCACTTGGCATTCTCCAGTGCCAGGAGCCCTGGGCCAGGAGGTGCAGTTCTTTGCTGCCACAATGAATGAAGGACTGGGTGTCCTGTGCTGCTGCCAAGCCCGGGGATGCTCCCAAGGCCGGTCTCACGGTGCGTGTGTCCATCAGAGCACATCTCAGAGGCTGGGACACGCTGATGGCTCGTGCTCTCCCAGGCACAAGGCAGCTCTATTGCCATGGCACGTGTTCCTGTGCTGCACCAGGCCAGCAGAGCACGGCCCTGCTCCCCAGCCTGGCCGAGAGCGAAGCCCTGTTAGTTCCACTTATTAAAAACAAAATTGCTGGGGGGAAGGGAGAGAAGGCAGAGAAAAAGTGAACTATTGAGAAAACACTTCTTTCATTCATACGTTGTTTACTGAAATAAATACTTCATTATTAGGCCTTTTTTGGGGTATTTTTTTAAAAGCCGGTGCCACAAAGTCCCCAGTGTTCGGGCCTGTGAATGTGCAGGATCACCTCAGCTCATGGCTCCCTGTGCTGGTGTCCTGCTGCTGGGAGGCGCTGGAGAGGAGCTTTCCCAGTCTTTGGGAGAAACCTGGGGGCTGCACATGTCTGGTTTTGCCCAGGTTTGCTGCTTCCCTTGTCCTCTTTGCTGGATGGTGTGTGCTGGGTCACCAAGGCAGCTTGTGCTCCAAAAGAGGCAAAATCTGGTAACTGAGGCAAGGAAGGATTTGGGGTTTCATTTATTAAAGCTCTGCTTTCTGTGGTCTCTGGTCCTAATCTAGCTCCCAAGCCTAAATAGCACAAGGCTACTAAAGCACTCTTGACTTCAAGCCCACCACATTCTGCTGTTGGGGTGAAGAAGGTGAGAGCTGGTGATTCCCATGGGGACCTCACACTGTCCTACAGCAATGCCAAAACTCCAACAATCCCTGTTCTCCCCACTAAGAATGACATGAGGCCTCCTCTCCTCCAGTGCCTGTTACCTGAGATATGCTCCACATTTATCTTCCCTCTTAGGTGAGGGTTAATCCAATGGAAGGGCTGCGATCCCTGGTTTGCTCTTGTGTCGGCAGAGCTGGGAGCCTCTGTTCCCTCTTGCATCCTCTCAGCTCCGTTGCTCATTGGGGGATTCAGCCCTGGCAGGGCTTCTAAAATCCTTTTGTCCTTTCCTTTTCCTTTCTAGCTCTATCTCTGGTTTTCCTTCTTCTGTTTGTTCCTGGGTTTGCTTTCCCCCACACTGCTTTTCCCATACTCACCACTTGTTCGCCCTGATTTCCCTCTGTTTTCTTCTCCATTGCTTACTCACTGCTTTTTCTCTTTGGGCTCCTCGTGTTTTCCCTGTCAGCCAGCCTCCCTGTTGATCCATGGTCGGAATAGCCTATTCCCATGGCGGCTCAGGAAAAATGCAGCGCATTCCTGTCTCCCCTCATGCCGTTATCTCGGTTCTGCTCCTTGGCTGCCCACCACGAGGCTGAAGTCGTGCTGGCAGCAGCGTGTCTGTTCCTGGCGACAGGCGCCTGCCTCGGGCTCAGCCCTGCCTGCAGCTTGTTTTCCTGCCTGACCCTTGGCACGGCGCTGGATCCCAGCTCCTCGCTGCCGAAAGCTGGGATGTGCAGGGAGCTGCCAGCCCGGCAGCCGCCGTGCAGACCACACAGGCCCGGCTGGAAGGTGCCAAGCGAGCAGGAGCCACCGGACAGGGGAACCTCGCTGGCACCATCTGGTTGGTGGAGGTGGCACCTGTGACTGCTGCTGCACTCTGCCTTGTGCTTCAGGTTTGGTTCTGAAGAAGTTTTTTAAGGGAACTGTTTTCATGAAAGCTATTTAAATTGCCATAGTGTAATATTTCCACTCGGAGGGGTCTCGAGTGGCGTGGAGGTTCTCCCTGTACGGCTGGGCATGGAATCCCTGCTGTGGAAGTGCCTCCTAGCCTTGGTGCTGTGGCTGCTTTGGGCAGACAGCCAGATGACCTGTCCCCATCCATGGGGTCCTCACCTCCTGGCACCAAGTGCCGTGGTCCTGGTGGAGCTGCAGGGCTTGGGGGAGTGCTGAGCTGCCAACTGATCCATCCCACTGTTCCTGATCCAGTGCATGGGAGTGCAGCTATTGCACAGCTCACTGAGAGCCTGGTGCTGTTCCCACAGCTGTCCACAGTCGTGTGGGACTGTCCCCAGGACTCTCTGTGTGACATTTGTCCCTTTGCCAGAGTCAGCCAGGACCAAGTGAGTTGTCATCAACTTTCTGGAAGGCAAAGAGTAGCAGCACCATGAAGACGGCGGGCTCAGAGCTCCTCCAGGTTTCACAGCCCTACTCGAGCTGTCTCGCTCCAGAGAAGTCTTGGAGCTCTTTATCTTCTCAGACCAGGAAGCTCTAAGCCTGAGTGAGGGAAAACAAGGAAAATGAGGCCCTGAGCCTTGCAGTGGAAGGGGAGGAATGTGAGAGCCTGGGAGCTCTGGGGGCATGTGGGAGCAAGGAGATGCTCTGGACAGGCTGAGCTGCGTGCGCGGGGCTGGCAGCGCTTTCTGTGGGTGTGCCAACCTTGCCGAGAGCGTCCCCGGCCCCGTGCCGCCGGTGCCAGCCGCGGGTCCGGGGTGGGACACGGCCCCCCCAGCCCGGCTGTGCCCAGCGCAGGTCCCGGCCGGGCCGGCGCGGTGTTGAAACGAAACGCGAGGCGCTTTGTCTCAACTGGGAGCGCTTTAAGCCCTCGCTCGGGAACAATGGCCAAGCTATGGGGTCATTTGTTCTGGTATTTCAGCAGCTCCTGATGATTTATGGGATGTTTTGTTCTGCTGCTTGTCTTAGCTTCCCCCTCTCCACCCTCCCCATCTCCATCCCTTCTCCATTTCAGCTCCTCCTCCCCCTGCTCCCAATTCCCCTAATAGCTGTGGAGCCTCTGTGCCTTATGAAGTCATGGTATCTGTGACTTATTGAATTAGCCGAATGGGAGCTGGACTTCCACGCTGCGCCGGGCTGTGCCGGGATGTCCGGGCTCCCAGGGAGCCAGCCCGAGGCAGGGCCCCTTGCCCGGGGCTCCCTGCAGCTTCCCCCGTGTGGCAGATGGATGTTGCTATCAGCACGACCCTGCAAAGTTGGTTTAGAGGCCGTAAATGTGGTCGAGAGGAGCTGCAGCCCCAGCAGACAAGGAGGGCTCTGTCTGCGGGGACAGTCTTGTGACAGGGGCTCTGCTGGCTGTCCTGGTGCTGCCATCCCCCCACCTCACCTCTCTGGGAGTGAGGTGGATGCCAGTTAGGGAGCCGCAGAGCTCCTGGTGTTGCACTACGCGTGGGACAACGTGGTTCAAGTGCTTGGTTTTGTCCCCATCAGCCGGAGAATAACCATGGCCAGTGCCTCTGGATGTCCTGGGGGAGCAGGGGTTCACATCCCCCTCCCCAGAGCTGGAGGGACAGTGACTGTGAGGGACATGCTGATGGGGGTGGGGAGGAGCGAGCCCTCCAAACATCTCCCTGAAAGTCAGGTTAACCTCAGGAAAGCATTGCTGCTGGTCCCGGTGGTACTGACACGATGCTGCAGCCAGTCCTTAGCCTGGAGGCAGCTTTGGCAGAGGACCCACGGTCCCTGCAGCTCTGCTTCTGCTGCCTCATGCTGCCAGCAGGGAGCCGGGAGCATCCTGACCTGTGGGTGCAGGTGGGAAAGGAGAGATCTTGTGCCTCCCCTCCTGATGCCACAAGCCTCTGGGAGCCCAGTTTTCCTCCTCAGGAGAGGCAGCTCAGCTTGTGATTACAATGAGGCTGGAGGGGATGGGAGCAGAGCAAGGCCTGGACCCTCTCTGTGCTGCCACATGCTCCAGCAGGTCCAGCACTCTCATCTCCATTTGTTTCTCATGTCACTGCAGTGGGAGAAATCGAGCTCTCTGGGGAAGCAACAGAAGGAAAATGTTCAGAGAAGACTGATGTCCAGGTTCTCCCTTTCTGGGACCAAAGCCCTCAGCCAGATCCCTTGCTCTCTGAGAGCACAGGCAACTAATAACATTTAAAAGACAAATATAAAATATTGTGCTGATTTGGTGCTCTGGCCACTTCCCTCTGCTGGTAGCTGATACCGCCAATAAGATTATTCCTCAGTCCATTACCCTCAGCACACTTTAATTTCTCTTAGATAGCCCAATTGCCTGATTTGTTTTGTTTTATTGTCATCATCCCTCTGGCATTTCCCATGGCCAGGATCTGCAAAGCAGGATGGATGCCTTGGTCCCTGCTGAAGCGTGTGGAGGATGCTCTTCATCCTGCAGGATCTCCACTGGTTCTTCTCCACGGATGTGTCTCTGCCTGGAAGGTGCCAGTGGATTTCCACAGCAGGCAACCCAAGGCCCATGGATATACTGGGGGAGTTGCAGAGATGTCACAATCCTTGGTACGAAAGGGAAACCTCGTGGGTATCTAAATCTCAGTGCAAGCCAAGCCTTTCCACACAACTGCTGTTCCCATGGAATCATAGGATGGTTTAGGTTGGAAGAGACCTTAAAGCTCAACTCCTTCCACCCCCTGCCATGAGCAGGGAGACCTTCCACTATCCCAGGTTGTTCCAAGCCCCATCCAGCCTGGCCTTGGACACCTCCACAGATCCAAGGGCAGCCACAGCTTCTCTGGGCACCCTGTGCCAGGGCCTCCCCTCCCTCCCAGGGAAAAATTCCTTCCCAATATCCAGCCTAAATCTTTTGGTGTGAAGCCATTCCCCCTTATTCATCACCACATAGTGCCAGTGCACTGGTTTTGGAAGGTCTTTGCTCTCCCAGTCCCCTTATCCAGCACATAAAAGTATCTGAATATGTTTCTTTTAATGGGAATATCTATAATAGTCCTGGTTTCCTACTACTGGTCAGGTCTTCAGATATCCAGCCATGAATCTCTTTCTCTATGAGCCAGTTTGGACTTGGAGAAGGGCAGTGTGGAGGAGCTGCATGTCTAGAGCAGCTCCAGCAAGGGCAGCAGCTCACTCCAGTTCTGGAATGTCAGGCTGCACTTCTGTCCATGCCTGGGAGCAGAAGGGATCACTGATCCTGCTGCTGATGCTTCTGGAAACACTGGGTCAGGGAGCATAGAAGCATGGACATATCAAGAAAGTCCTGACTGCTGGCACTTCCAATGTATTCCAGTACTTTCAATCCTTCCTTGTCCCTTGAGCAGTGGCAGTCACTGTTGGGCAGGTCTCCTCTGCTCTTAGGTAGTTTCTTCCAGCAGAGACAATTTCACTTGCCAGGGCTTCAGGAACCTCCTGTTTGTCTTCCTGGAGAGTGTCTCACAGTGCCAGGTTGATATTGGATCTACTGGCTGGATGGGCAGTGCTCTGTGGGGACGCCAGATGGAAGGGAGGAGTCAGCCCAGGATATTGGGACAAGGAGGACCATGTCCTTGGGTATGTTGGGACTCTGCACCTTTGATGGAGTCTTTCTGCACACTGACTCCTCGTATTCACCCTTCCTGTGTGGGCTGGATGCTTTTCAGGGAAGTTGTGAGCCCAAGTGGCCTCCACATCTTACACCTGGTGAAGGTCAGAGAGGGAAGCTATGTCCCCTTCCACTCCTGACTTCCACATTTCCTCCTTTTCTCCTCAAAATTAAATTATTCGTCCATTTACCCCGGCAGCTCTCTTCCCAGGGACACTCCTCTCCCTGTCTCACTTTGCCTTTGTTGCCTTTATTTTCGTGGTAACAGGGAAGGTCAGACAGGGATGAAGATCTTCTGTGACATGGAGCTGCTGGGCAATGTGGAGGAGAATTTTCCACATAGGCAGTGCCAGATAGTGCAGATCTGATAGATTTCAGGCCAGGAAAAGGCGAGGTTCATGCCTGGCTGCATCCAAAATGGAACTGGACACTTGGCAGCAGCTGCCAGTGTTACCCTGAGAACCTGCATATGGTCTTCATCCTGCCCACGGTGCAGAGGTTCACCTGAGCCCCCTCCAGGTCTGTTCAGAGTCTGGTTTCCATCCAAGAAGTGTCCCAACAGGGCCTGCCAGGGCTCATAAAACAGTAACTGGGAGACAAATCTCCTGCCTGTAGTCAGGGCAGAGTTCTTACTAATAGTTTCATACACTCACAGAATCATGGAACGGGCTTTGTTTTGCCTATCCCTGCCCTGGAGAGGTCTGAGCTCTCCTTAGCCTTCAATCATAGAATCATGGAATGGTTTGAGTTGGAAGGGACCTTCAAGCTCACCTCATTCCAACCCCCTGCCATGGGCAGGGACACCTTCCACTATCCCAGGTTGCTCCAAGCCATGTCCAACCTGGCCTTGGACACTTCCAGACATGGGGCAGTACCCAATCTAAATTTGCCCTCCTTCAGCATAAAGCTGTTCCTCCTAGTCCTATCACTGCCTGTCCTTCCAAAAATTGCCTCTGCAGCTTTCCTGCAGGCTCCCTTTAGGCACTGGAAGGGGCTCTGAGGACTCCAAGAGTCTTCTCCAGGCTGAACACTCCCATCTCTCTCAATCTGTCTCCAGGGCAGAGGGATTCAGCCCTTGGAGCATCTTCATGGCCTCCTCTGGGATCTCTCCAACAAGTCTACATCTTTCTTGTGTTGCATTCTTGATTTGCTGTAAAAATCTGGTTTTTGTGAGCTTCGAAAAATGAATATATGACATTACATAGGGTTTGTTAAGCATGGCTGCAGAACAGCTGCTGAGATGAGCAGAGCTCTGAGGAACATCTCCTCTTGGTGTTATCAGGAGGAGCTCTAACCCACTGCCCCAAAAGGAGCCACCATCACCTTGGGTGGGACTCTGGCTTGTTGAGCTGTGGTCTCCATACAAACCCTGCAGGTTTCTGAGTATGGGGTCGCTGAGGCCCCTGAGAGGGCAGGGACTGCAGGATGACCTGGCACCATGGTTACTCACCTCTTCCCCTGGTCTTGCTTCTCCTCCCAACCCCCAGGCTTCATGTTTAAGATGAGAGCCCAAAGTGACTGACCAGAGCATCTGAGCTTCCCCCACTGCAGAGAGAACTGGGGTACCTGTGGTACCTGTGGTACCTGTAGTACCTATGGCTTCTCCTGGCCCACTGAGCAGCTGAGGACAAGAGCTGGCCCTCCTTGTCCCTCAGCTTCTCACTCTTTAAAAGGAGCATGGCAATGCTGACCTCCTTTTTCAGGCTCTCTGGCATTCCTGCCCATGGAGAGGGGCTGGAACAAGATGATCTTTCAGGTCCTTTCCAACCCAAACCATTCCAGGATCCTCAGACTCTGTGAGAGCTACTGGTGAAGGAGCTGCTGTTGCTCCAGGACACCTGGCATCTGGGGTCTCGTGCTGGCCATACCCCACACCCACAGCTGACTTGGGCTTGCTCTGAGCTCCAGGCTGGCAGGTCAAGTTTTCCTGGTAGGCTTTGTACATCAGCTTGTGCTGGCACTGTAGCTAAGAGAGCCAAGATCAAGGTTTCTGTGCTGGAAATGGTGTCCAGAGAGGCTGAAACTTCGGCCCCGGGAGCAAGTTCTAAAAAAAGTGTATTCTTTTCACCCCCAACAGTGTTCTCATTCCTAAGCATCTTCACTGGGGAGGAGGAGGCAGTTACTGTGGTCAGAGGCAGTGACAGATCTGGGGAGATCCAGGCACGTGTAACCTTAACCTGAATTCTTTTGGGTTTAAACGTCACTGTGCGCCAGGCCCTGGGGTCGTAGGGTGCTCACTCCCCCCGAGTGCTGGAGCCATCTGCCTCTGCAAGCCTGGCCTGTGTCACAAGTCCTGAAGGAGTGACCCATCAGAGACTGCTGGGAGATCAGTCCCTGCTGTCCCAGCCCCAAGGGCAGAGGCACCTGCTGAGGCTGGGCTGGGGTCCTGGGAGGGGCCGCTCTGCCTCTGGATCTCCTTGGGAAGTGGGACTGGGCGAGGGCAAGGGTTTGCTGGTGCAGGTCTGACATGTGCCTTGTCCCTGCCTGTGGCCCATCCTCCTGCTCCATCCTCCCTGCCCGAGCCAGGCTCCAGAGCCAAGTCCTGCTGTGCCCATGGCTCTGTGCAGGCAGGCAACCTGGATTGTGTTTCCTGTGCCCCGAAATTCCTCAAAGCACCGGGCCAAATCCTGGGAAGTAAGAAGGCTGCTTCTGGACACAGATAAGCTGCTGTGACATTTAGTCAGTGCTCCTGCTTTCCCTGTCTGTGCCTGGTGTCGTGCTGCTGTCCAGCTGGGGTGTGAGGGGAACCTCAGCACTGAGCACACTCCTGGAGCTCGATGAGCGAGGAGGTGGAATTCCCTGATCTCTTCGCAAGTGGAAGATGGATTCTGCCAAGAGATCCCATCCTCCCAGCGCAGTCCTGGCCCTGCTCTGCCCTGGTCATGAGCTCTGGAAGGCTCGTGGCAGGCAGGAAAGTTTTGCTTATGGAGCAGAGCTCAACTTGAGTGAACTTTGCGTGAACTCAAAGTTTCTTTGGCCGTTTTCTTTCCTGATGATGCAGGCAGGTCAGGATCAGGATCCTGCACTGCACAGGGACCGGAGGCTGCCTTCCCCGTGTACCAGCGTGATCACCTCATCCTTCTGAAGCACAAGGACAGCTTCAATCTCTGCTCTCTGTGACCAGGGACAGGACCCACAGAATGGCTGGAGCTGTGCCAGGGGAGGGTCAGGCTGGATCTCTCAAAAAGGTTCTTCCCCATTTGGTGCTGGGCACTGCCCAGGCTCCCCAGGAATGGGCATGGCACCGAGGCTGCCAGAGCTCCAGGAGTGTTTGGACAGTGCTGCCAGGGATGTACAGGGTGGGATTGTTGTTGGGGGGTCTGTGCAGGCCCAGGGGCTGGACTTGTGACCCTTGTGGATTCCTTCCAGCTCTGGCTACTCCAGGATTCTGTAATACTTGGTGTCCAGGCAGGAACACCCGCAGACGGATAGAGCTGTTCCTGTGTGACACTGGGACTATGCTGCTGTAACTTTTGCTCTCCCTGGCCCCAGGGTGTGGTGGGCACCCCATCGCAGCACCAGGGCTTTAGTGGCCTGCTCAGGGTCACCCAGATGGTCTGTGAGAGAGTTAAATCCCCCTCCTCATGATGCTCTCGCTTTACCTGGAGATCACTCTTGCTACCTCCCTTGTCTGCATTTAGACCACAGAAAAACTGGGATAATGGAGCAAGATAGGTCCTCAGGGCTGAGGGCTTGTTGGATCAGTGATGGGAAGGTGTGATTGCAGCGTGAGCCACCTGTGTGAACACGGGGACGAGCTGTGGCACCCCAGGCCAGCATGTGGCAGGGCACAGTGGGAACAGGGGGGTTTTCAGATCTGTGAGCATCCTGGTCCTGAGGAAGCTCTTGCAGCATGTCTGAAAAGCAGGGTGAGGAGCATGGTGGGAAGAGCTGGGTGTCTGAGGAGCATGAGGGTATCCCCACCCCTCACCCCACTGCTAGGGGAAGCGGAGGGCGAGGAAGGAGGCAGCAGCACCCACCGTGTGTTGGGGCCACCAGCTCTGGAAATGTTTTCCAGCCTCTGGGTGGTGGAGGGGCCCAAGCTGGCTGCGTGTGGCTCAAAGGTCCTGCTTGGTGTACCTGCATGACCAGAGATGTCCCAAGGGCTTTGGGAGATCTTGGAAGTGCTGTCTCCTCTTCCCCCCCTGCCACTTCCCATCTCCAGGGCCACCTGCAGCCATTGGCCCCTGCCACCCTTGTCTTTTGAGCTGGAGGGGAGTCATCCCTGTGAGCTGCTTGGAGGGACAAGGAGGGCACCACAGCTCACCCTTGGTAGGGCTATACAGCACTTCCCAGTGGAAGTTTGTTTGCTCTTACCTTTGCCAGGTTTTAACTGTTTGGGCTGGATTGTTCCATGCTTTTCTGCTTCAGGCTGAACTTTCTCCTTCTTTTTTCCTCTATTTTTCCCAATTTTCAGCAGAAAATTGGGGGAAAATTGTAGCTTTGCCAATTTCTTTTTTTTTTTCCTCCTGTCTCTTTGTTTGAGAGCTTCTGTTGTCTCCACTCTTCGAAAAAGAGCGATGAAATTTGGCAGGGATGATGCATTCCTGCTGGAACTGAGCATGGATTTGGTCAGACAGTTAGCCACTAGGAAGCGTGGCTGGGCATGCCTGGAGGAGCTCTTCAGGGACCAGCTGCTGGTGTCCCCATTTGCAAAGGGACTCTGGGCACTCTGTGTCCTCCTGTCCCTTTCTCTAGGCACACCTCCTTGCCCACACAAGTCCGGGTCAGGAGTGGTGGCTGAAGGAGCTGCTTCCCAGTAACAGTTCTCCAAAGCAGTTTACCAAAACAATGTTGTCTTTGTCCCCATTTCCCACGCATGGCACTGGCTGTGGATGTCACCTGCCCCTCACCCTCAGCAGGGAGAAGGAGCAGAGCTCAGACCAGCTGGGGCAGAGCCTTGAGGGGAGGAGAAGCTGAGGAAACGCTCCTGTCATGTGAGACCTGGGAAAGGGTGTTTGTAGAGCTGCCTGTCCCATGGGTGAGCTCAGCAGCATCACGTCCATGCATGGAGGGACGGAATCACGGAATCATTACAGCTGGGAAAGACCTTCAAGCCCATCAAGTCCAGGCCGAGCAGGACCTGGTAGCTGGAGGTTTGACCTGGTGATCCCTGTGTTTTTCAAGGATGCTCTTTTATATTAGAGTGTAAACTTTTTCTAATTGCTGTCCTGGGGGCTTTGGAAATTCCTTCACAGACTCCCTTATCTTCAGCTGGGGTTTCTCTACTTGATGGTACCTCAGAGCGTTCTGCAGGGAGAAGAATGACACATGAGCTGGGAAAGCTCTGTTCTGATGAAGGAGCAGGCAAGCCCCAGCTGGAAGGAGGCCCTGCTGGTGGTTACTGTCCCTAGTTCGTGTGGTTACAAAAGTGCTCAGGCACTTGTAGGCTGTTTTCTAGCAAAATGGTGGAAAAAACCTGACTTCTCCTCTTGGACTGCAGGCTTTGGACCCTGCCTCCATGGAGACACTGTTGTAGCTGGGTGGCAGTGACCCAGCCCCTCTGGTGTTGCTCATGAGTTGGGTGCTGCTGGCATGGGACCAGCCCCAGGGCAACGTGGTGGGGTGGTCAGAGAAGATCGCGGTGGGTGCTGGGCAGGGAGCTGATCTGGAGCAAGCTGGGAGCAAATCCTGGCATGAAGCTGTGCCAGGCAAGGGGTTTGCCAGGCTGGGACAGGCTGGCCCAGGGAGATCCCAGTGTGGGTGGCTGTTCTTGGTAGCCGTGCCAGGGACAGTCTGTGGGCAGTGGCCGGCGTGCCCAGCACTGCTGGCTGGCTCCTGCTGGGTGCCTTCCAGCAGGAAGTTTCTGACTCCAGTAACACTTCCCAGCTGGGCAGCAGCTCTGGAGCCGGGTGTGTGCGTCTGTCTGCTCTTCCATTGTGACTTGGCCGATGTCTCCTCCTCCCCGCCGAGATCAGTGGCTGTGGGCTCCCTTTTGTAACCCCTTTGGGTGCAGCTCTGGAAGTCTTCAGCCTGGTTTCCATCAGAATGCTGGTCCCATCTGGCTGGATGTCTTGGGTGGGACAATGGAATGGAGGTGGGTTTCCACCAGAAGGAACATCCCAGCGATGGACTGGAGGAGTGGGAAGTCACGTGAGATGTAGGTGGCTGAGGATGGAGCCCAGCCATAGGCATGGGGGAGTGAGCTCAGGGGACCCCCAGGAGACCTTCTTGGGCCATTTTTCTACCATTTGGTGGTTCTGGAGAAGAGGTGGTCTCCGCCGGGAGGCGCATCCCGGTGACACGTCCTTCCCGGTGGCACCAGGTGGCGCAGGAGCTCAAAGGATTCGGTTCTCTGCAGGTCGGGGTGCGAATGGATTGCGTCCCACTGCTGTGATGAGTCTGCAGGTCTCAGCCCCCAGCACGCAGAGCTGTGCCCCCCCGCCAGGCCGGCCTCAGCGCAGGGCAGTGGCGATGGGGCTCCCTGGAGTCCTGTTTCCAGGAGAACCAGGAGCTGACCCAACCTTTGAACTGTAGGAGGGGGCCTGAGTATGGACCCCACCATGCCAGGAAAAGGCACAGTGATGTTCTCAGGGGGAGAGCCCTGGTGGTATCAGGGGAGTGAGGAGACAGTGGAACAATACCCTGGGTGAGGCCATGACAAAGCACATGACATCCCTCTGGCACCAAGGTCAAGCTGTCTTGGGCACAGACAGGTGAGTGCTTCTTCCTGGCTCCTGGAAGGTCCCGGGCTTTTTGGTGGTGTGCAGGTACATGGCAGCAGCTCTCAGAGCAGCTGGGACACTGTCATCCCAGCCCCCTTCCTTCTGCCAGCGGAACAGCTTCTGGCCCCGTGGGCTCTGCCAGCCCCCTGCCCTGTTCCCTCCCCAGCAGTGTGTGTCAGAACCCAAGGACAGGTTCAGGCTTGGGTGAGTGTGACCTTACATCCCTTCTCACTCCTCCCAGTGTGCCCTGGGCATCTCTGTGATGAGCATCTACCTCCTGCTCTTGTTGGATCCAAAGTGGGTCCCTGTGAACCCACAGGGATACTTTTTCTCCCTTCTTTTGCCTTCAGTGATCTTTGATTTCAGTTGTTGTATGACTCAGCTCCTGCATTTGATCCCCTGGAGCAGGGTTTGCACACATGCAGCTGTGGCAGGAGCGCTGCTCATTCCTGGTAGGCCAGGCTGGGATAGGGTTTCCTCCTACAGAGAGGCAGCGAGTCCCCACGGCTCATCTCCTTCCCCGTGTGGAAATCTGAGTTAACCAGGGTGGTGTTAGTGGCTTGAAGGTGTCTCCTGGAGCTCTGCTGACCTGCTCCAGCATCTGGGCTTGTGAGACCCTGGCAGGACAGGAGTGGAGCAGAGCAGGTGGTCTGGTCCCTCTGTCTGCCTGCCCACCCATCCCTGCCTGTGAAGGTCTGGCTGATTGCTGGTGCTGGAAGCATCAGGCACATTTGGGTGTGGAGCTAAACACTGTTTCTGGCAGTGGGTGTGGGACACGGTCAGCAGAAGGTGATACCACGCAGTTCCCATGAAGGGCAGTCTGGGCACTGACCTTTAGTTCCTGCCCCTTCTCGCTGCCTGTTCTCTGCGAGCAGCTCTGGTCTGGAGCAGCTCCTGACTCAGCAAGGAGCAACCAGCAGTGGTTCTGAGCTCCCTCTGGGGTGCTGGGCTCCCTTTCTTAGGGGGCCAGGCAAGCACAAGGTCACAAACCCCTGCAGAGGTTTGCAGGGAACAGGGGCTTACAGAGTGCAGGAATTTGCTGGGCACAGATATTTGTAGAACATGGGTTGTCTGGGGACAGCATTTTTCAGGGGACAGGGGCTTTCAGGGGACAGGGGTTTTCAGGGGACAGAGGATTTCAGGGGACAGGGATTTGCAGGGGTTTGCAGGGGCAGGAGTTCACAGGGAATAGAAGTTTGCAGGGGACAGGGATTTGCAGGGTGGCTGCAAGCTCTCACCGAGCCAGGCCCCAGGGCTGTGCGCTTTGGCTTTTGGCAGCAGACTTCTGGCTCTGTCTGCCTCCTCCCTGACAGTGCCAGGGTTTTTGGGTGGTCACAGGGCTGTGATCACAACCAGCACTGCCTGTTGTGTCGTGGGTACCTGGCACCGAGCTGACCACACTGGGCTTCCCCAGGAACTTTGATCGTGGCTTGGGGCAGCCTGTCCTGCTCTGTCCTGTCTCCATCAGGTTCCAGTTAAAACCAAATGCATTCCCCAGCCTAAGCTGCACAGCCGTTTGAGCCCTTCCAAAAAATGAAACAAATACCCATGGACTGCAATTCGAATTGCAGCTCAATTAGAGCTTGTTCCCAATGCGATCATAAAACCTCCAGTACGAAAACAAACAACCCAACCAAACCACATCCAAGCCTGACAGCATCCTCTGGAATGCCTTTAAAATAACAAGGAGGGCAGAGGAAGATGAAAGCAGTGTGGCCAGTGGGAAAGAGGCTCTTTGGCCCTGAGGGGCAGCCTGGAGGTGGGCTGAGCAGGTGTGGGGCAGGGCAGTTTGGGATGGGGAGAGCACAGAAGTGACGGATGTGATGGAGACGGGCTCGATGGGTACCGGGGAGATGTGGGCCGGCGTGGAAGTGATGAGCACGACAGAAACGGGGCAGCCTGGGGCCCAGGGTTGGGCCGTTCACAGCAGGATTTCACAGGGTGAGGAAGAGGAAGCCGTAGAGGTGGTTTGGAGCGTGGTGGTTGTTCTCGGAGAGGCTTCGATGTGTGAGCAGGGCGGGGGGAGCGCGGGGCCGGAGCCGGCGGCTGGAATGCGTGTCCCGCGTAACCCTGGCTTGCACCGCGTCCAGCCAGTCTGGTGCCGCGGTTCGGGTTTCACGGCGGACTTTAAACCCGGCCATATTTAGCGTGAGCCTCGCTGGCCTGTCAGGGAGGGAAAGCCGCAGCGCAACTAATAAAAAAACCAAACAAAAACAATGTAATTAAAGAGACTCAGCACTGTGTGTTCCCATAGCAAGAACATTTACCCAAGACTTCCTTGCTCAGATACTTAATGTCAAGCAGCAATTAAAGGCTGGCTTTGTGGCGCGGCAGCGAAGGAGGTTTGCCCTGGCAAGGAGATGGGAGCCAGGGCTGAGCCATCCCCGGTGCCGGTGCCGGTGGGGAGGGACCGCCGGCTCTGGGCACTGGGAGGTGCCCCGAGGACATGTGCTCGTCACACAGGGATGCTGCATCCCGAGCAGCAGCTCCCGAACCCCTCCAGGCAGAGATGCCCTCAATCCATAATGCACAGACCCGCTCAGCTCCATCCCCACAGAAGTTTGGCAGCACAGAAGCAGAAAAGTGGAATTTCTGGGGATTTTCTAGGTAGGAACCTCTGGGCAGGACACGCAGGAGCTCTGCTGGGGTAAATCCTTGTGAAAACAGTAAAATAAGCAGGGCTTGGCTGGGTGTAGAAGTTTCCAGCATCTCCTTCCTGACCTAGATCGGTGGATGGAGACTGTGTGAGCCTCTGAAATGTTGAATCTCCTCTTTCAAGGGATGGTTTGGGGTGCTACGATGCCAGGAGCCAGGCTGTGCCCACCGGTGCCCCCTTCACTGCAGCTCAAGGTGGTGCTCGTGGGGTGCTGGTGTTGGCAGCATCATCCACCTTGGCTGCTGAGCTAGTCATTGTGCCATGACCCTCAGCACAGTCCCCAGGGAGAGGTGTCCCCATGCCCTGGCAGTGCTGCTGAGGTGTGTGTGCAGGAGGATGCCTGTGCATGGCGTGGCCAGGACAGTGGCACTTTGAGATGGCAGTGTCTGCCTGACAGCATTCCTGACCCTGATGGCGGATGTCACAGGGACCCTGCAAATGAAAGTCTGATTTGGGGTACATTTTAATGAGCATTCAACAACAAGATCCTTCTGGTCTCACTTTTAAGCAGTGATCAGGAGGTCTAATTAAAAAAATAAAGAAAAGCAAGAAGTGGCAGCATTATTGTGTTGCAGCAGAGTTTGCTCAAGCGTCTCCACTCCCTTCCTCCCCAAAGGCACTGCTGGGCCTGCAGCAGTGGGGTGTTTTATGGGACACTGTCAGCCAGTGATCTACTTGGTTGGCTCTGAATCTTTCTCAGAGTCCTGAAGTCTCCGTCTTTCCCAAATTCAGCCTGTGATTTAAGAGGGAGATGCAGTGGGGATGAGACATTTGGGCAGGCTCTTCCATGGCGTGCCAGGGGACATGGCTCTGCCTCAGGGGGACACTGCCTACCCCCAGCCGGCCCTGTGCTGTGAGACCTCATGTACCCAGTCTGTGTGAGTCCCTTCTGCCACGGCTGAGTGAGGACTGAACCCGAGGTCTGGGGGGTCTTTGCCATGTGCTCCCAGCACAAGTGTTCCCCAAAGGGTGCAAAACCCTTCTGATTTTGGGGGTAGCCTGGATGGCACAAGGGGAATGCTCAGAGGAGAAGTGCTCCAAGGGGGAATGCTCCTTTTCATCCCCTGGAGAGGTGCAGAGCACTGGGCGTTGCTGGATATTGCAGATCTCACCCAGGATGTGCTTTTTATTTGTGTACCGAGCTGCTGGGAATCAGCTTTCCATTCCAGAGCTGCACCAGGGTGGGCTGTGTGTCCATGGGGGTGTTCTCTGCTGCCACGGGCCATGAGCTCCTCGGGCAGTACAGACACGCTGTGCTAGGGACAGCAGGGACCATGTGCTGCCATTGGTGCTCAGAAAGTTCTGCACTGACCCAGGGGCCTGACACCATGCTGTGCTCCTCTGTGCATTGGGGTTTAATAGAACTGGGCTTCTGGAGCTCCAACAAAAATGTCCTGGCAGGAGCAGCATCTATATAAGTTAGTTGTTATTGCTAAACAAAAGAGGCATGCTCGCTTCAGCTCCACTCAAAACAAAACCCAGCAGGTTTGCCAAGCGGGGAGAAAAGAGAAAAGCTGGAGGAAACAAACAAGCAAGCAAGCAAACAAACAAACAAACAAACAAACAAACTCTCCTTTGGTGCCTTTCCCCAGACCCAGGTTTCAATAAGCAAGTGCATTTTCTAGACACACGGATGTTTCCATGGAGCAGGAGTGTTTTGCTCTGTGTCTGCATGGCCAGGTCACTGCACAGCACCTGAATGCCTTGGTGGTCGGCACAGTCCTGGCTGGGTAATTGCTGTGCCTGCTGCTCCATGAGCCCTGCTGCCTTGCAGGGATGCCGATCATGGCATTTGGTCCTAGTTCTGAGCGTGCTTTTTGGTGGGTTATGAAATCCCACTCATTGGAAGGGCTCCCCTACTCATGTTCCATTTTTAATCCAGCCTCTATTTTGCCAGTCATGAAAAATTGCTTATGCTTGGGCAAAAGGAGTGGAAAATCCAAGTGCATCAGCAGCTTCTCTTTGTGCTGGAGGTGGCGCTTCTTGTTCCTGTCCCCATGGCTGTAGAGGAGCTGATCTGAGTGTTGGTCTCTGCTGCAGAGTGTTGGTGTCCCAATGTCCATGGCTACAGCTGTGAATTCCTGCTGCACAGGGATGAGCGTGGCCCTGGACATGGGTCAGACCAAGTGTGCTCAAGTGTGGAGAGACCTCTCACATTCAGATTTTTCTCTCAGGAAACACCTGTATGTTGATCTTGCCACTTGATCTCATAGGATCATACAGCCATGGAACAGCTCAGGTTGGAAGGGACCCTAACCCCTGCCATGGGCAGAGACACCTCCCACTATCCCAGGTTG
>VZSR01002741.1:702288-728441 GCA_013398615.1 Brachypodius melanocephalos | reverse complement strand
CGGTCACGTCCTGCTGCGAGCTCTGCGTTGGGGTGAGCTTGGCTGGATTGGGTTGTCTCTTCCTGATAACTGGTTTTTAGGCTTCTCTTGTCCTTTTCCTGTTCCATCCTTGGATACCCGTGTGGATTGAATAGGAGCGTGGTTCAGGAGAGCACCCCTGGCATCTTTTCCTAACTCACCACTGACACCCACATGGCTGTGAGGCTTCAGCAAACTCTGCAAGGGCCCAGTCCCTCTTCTGCTCCCAATACCAACCCTTGTCCCTTGAAAGCCATCAGCACCTTTCATCCCCCATCCTTCAGGCTCCCTTTTTCTCATGCACGGGGCCGTGCTGCTTCCTTGTTTGCTGCATCAGCCTGGGAATGGTGGGAGCAGCTCCCTGGAGGGACCGGAGCGTAGTGCTGAGCTCAAATCAGCTGCTGTGCCTGGAGTCTGCCCTCTCACTGCCACCTTGGCCAGGCACCCGGGAGCTTTTCCTTCCCGCAGCAAGCCTGGGGGGCAGCAGGGAGCCTCGGGGTGTGGCTGGAAGGTCACTGCCTCCAGCAGCAGCACCGCTATTCACAGCCCAGGCTCTCGGTGGTGGGAGGGCTGTGGGACGGCCACCGTGGTCCCCACCAGCCACATCATAGAATCGTGGACTGCCCTGGGTTGGAAAGGACCTTAAAGATCATTTATCTCATCCCCCTGCCATGGGCAAGGGACACCTCCCACCATCCCAGGCTGCTCCAAGCCCCAATGTCCAACCTGGCCTTGGACACTTCCAGGGATCCAGGGGCAGCCACAGCTGCTCTGGGCACCCTGTGCCAGGGCCTGCCCACCCCCATGATAAAACAATTTCTTCCTTAGGTGTGGCCTGGTGGCCTGTGGGCAGGGTGATCATTCCCTGCCTGTCCAGGTACCCGCTGGGCTCTGGGCTCTGTCGTGGCCACAGCAGCCGGATCTGTCAGAGACTGGTTCTCAGTTGGAGACTCAGAGGGGCTACACCCTTCAACAAAATGCACTTAAAATCAAGGAATTGCAACAATTATTAACACTTTTTACTAGGCCAAGATCTGCTGTGTTGCAAACATTCAGAACACCACATTATGAACTGCCCAGAGGATTTGCTTGTGCGCGATGCTGGAAGAATGGAAAAAATGAAGGTGCTTATGCTCATCCATCCTCATGTGCTTTAAAAAAAAAAAAATTGCATTGGTTTCCTGAGACAGAATCATACTTAAAATCACTAAGTTTGGAAAAAACATTTAAGATAATCAAAACCCTACAATTGACCCAGCACTGCCAAGGCCACGACTAGCTCATGTCCCCAGGTGCCACATCCACACAGATTTTAAATCCCTCAAGGGATGGTGAATCCACCACTGCTCTGGGCAGCCTGAGCCAGTGCATAAGTAGCCTTTCAGGGAAGAAATTCTCCCAGTATCCAATCTCAACCTCCGCTAGCACAACTTGAGGCTGTTTCCCCTTGTCCTGTCCCTGTCCCCAGCCCCCACCTGGCTGACCCCTCTTGTGTCAGGGAGTTGTGCAGAGGCAGAAGGGCCCCCCTGAGCCTCCTTTTCTCCAGGCTGAGCCCCTTTCCCAGCTCCCTCAGCCTCTCCTGGGGTTCCAGCGCCTTCCTCAGCTCCTTTCCCTTCCCTGGACACGCTCCAGCCCCTCAAGGTTTTTCTTGTCATGAGAAGCCCAGAACTGGCCCCACATGGATATGACCAGCCCCAACTCATCTTCCCAGAGAACTTCAGCCTCTTCCATGGAGAGAGTGGGGGAGTTTGCTGGTGTGTGGGTTTATGGCGCTGCAAACCTGATGTCCACATCACTTCCCTGATGGTCACAAACACATCCCTCATGGCCAGAGACCTGAAGTGCTGGGTCAGGCAAAGCTCCTGTCCCCTGCTTGCAGACAGTAGGACAATAACTAGCAAGAAGAACCAATTGTGGCTGGGATAACTTTAGTTTGGCTGCACTGAGATTCTCCAGGCAGAGGAGGTGGGATGTCCTCCCACACCTCCCTGCAGGATGGGACTTTGCCATGGGTGAGCTGGTGTTGGCTGGTTGGCCCCTGAGGGCAGGACATCTGTAGGTGTTGTTTTCAGCTATGAGTTGCTCTAGGGCAAAGCTTAGCTCTAGATAAATCAAGACCATTTCACTGACTCCAGATGACTCATAACCACAGGGCAGGAAACTGCTTTATCTTGGGGGCAGCTGGTTTAATATACATAGATGTTCACTCCTGAGCACTGAATAATTTCCATCTCTTCTCATTAAAAGCAAATCAGAGGAAGGAAAACTGAGAAATTTGTCTCTGTTTCTGCCATCTCTGAGAGAGCTTCCTCCCAGCTGTGCAGTCTGCCTGCACTGGGTCATTTGCCATGTATTTTAACTGGCAGAACAAAGAGCTTTCTTTCCAAAGCACCACTGCATTTCGAACCCTGATTCTGCAAGCACAAATGGAGCAGGGACCTGTTACAACAGGGCCTGCTCCAGGTTCCGTAGAGGGAAGAGCATTCCGTGTGGGAGAGCATTGTGGCCTCCTTTGAAGAAGGGGAGTCGCAGGGGGGAATTTGCCCATCTTGTTGATGAGCCTGCTGAAAGAGCCACCTTCACCTCTGAGCAGCAGCTGGAGGTGGAGAGGAGAGACAAGAATTTGGGCAGCAGGGAACTCTTGAACACAAGAGAAAGGGCAAGGTTTTGCTGGAGAACCTCTCGATTTAGTTCTTTTTCCTAAATATGCCAGGCAGTGCTTTCCATCTCAGGCTTCACCTGAGGGTCAGAATCTGCCTACCTGTCTCTTCCTGCCAGAACAGCTCTGCCTGCTCAGGCACAGCTGGCTTTT
This sequence comes from Brachypodius melanocephalos, assembly GCA_013398615.1. Lineage (NCBI taxonomy): Eukaryota > Metazoa > Chordata > Aves > Passeriformes > Pycnonotidae > Brachypodius > Brachypodius melanocephalos. Next base: position 725,611 of record VZSR01002741.1, on the reverse strand, counting down.
CTCTGCACACCAGTAACGGCAGAGCTGTGCTGCTGTCCCACCCCTGTGCCCTGTGGGATCCTGTCCCTGCCCTCTGCAGGAGGCTGTGTACGCTGTGTGTGAGCCCTTGGCATGAGAGCCCTCAGGAGAGGGCTGTCCATGATGACGTGTGCACAGGCTGAGGACTCCATGTCCAGAGCCAGGCAGGTCCCAGAGACTGCAGGACTGGTTTTCCAGCCCTTCCTTGCATTGTGCAGGTCTCTCCCACCATGATGACATGCTCCTGGTTGCTGATCCCTTCCTCCCCACCGGAATCAGTAGGACTCTGCTGCTCAGGGGTATTTTGCCACCTGAAATGACAAAAAAACCTGTCTGCTTTTGCAAATGGGCCTTTGGTTGGTGTGGTTGGTGCTCAGTGTCTGATCCATGAAGCCCTGTGTTCAGATAATGTCCATTCCTGGAGTGACCCAGGGCAGCAACTTGACACCGTGGCTTGGACCACACTGGAGACCTCTAAATCCACAGGCTGAAGCTGGTGAGATGAATGATTGCCAGGAGCCAACCTCTGCAGCATTTTCAACTCTTAAATATCACAGTAATAAAAGGTAAAATCATTAAAGTCCTTCTGCAGCCCACTGTGCCTCATCTGAAATGAGGACGACAAAGAGCACTGAGCGAGGGGTTATTAATATCCTGTCTCAGGATGATGGCTTTATAAACATCCTTACTGCAGGCACAGCCTCGCTGGAGTGTTTTGGCGTAACCTTCAGCCAAATGTCATGCTTTTAGCACACTTGATATTTAACCAAGAAAGCAAGGAGGGGAAGACTTTGCCCCTATATAGCTGATCTTATACACAGGGGGATGGGGTCAAAACTGAGAAAAACTGTGTTAAGTGTAGCCATGCTAAATGCTCCTTAGACCTGATGCTCCTCTCTGGGAACTGTGCCAGAGCTCCAGCAAGACGGGGATCAGATGTTTGACGCAGTGGAAGCCCTCCATGCCATAGGGGATGACTCATGGGCAAAAGCCCCACACAGCAACAAGGCCACATTCACACCAAAGCAGGGGATTTTGACTGGTGGGATGAGGTATTGATGGAGTCAGGAGGGTCCTGGCTGCAGGGAGAGGGACAGCTCCCACTCTGGAGAGCCTCAGAACAGACACCAGCTTTCCTTGTGACTTGTGGATATTGAAAATAAGAATCAAAATCATGTCGCAATGGCAGGACATTGGAACCAGATGGTCTTCAAGGTCCCTTCCAACCCAAACCAGTCTGTGATTCTACAATCAGAGAGGAGAAAAGATTTTGTAGGTTAATGGATGGAGAAGGTAAGAAGCAGCTGTGAAGCTGGAATCTCTTGGTGAGCAGAAGACTGGGGTCACTGGTCCCCATCAGGATCTGGCATTATCTGGATGCCCTTAGAAATGGCCCTTAATGTTCCCTGCTCCCACTTCACTTCCAGAGAGTGCCCTTTGCAGGAATAACAATTTTGAGAAAAGTCATGTACCGAAAGGGCTGAGGGATGGTTGTAAGTGCAGGACATGGGTTTCTGTAGAAGGATAGGTGTGGAGAGGGTACACAAGGCTATCCCAAGCCAATGGTGATGGACAGCACTCACCCAGCACAGGCCTGGGGGCTCCCAGGCCCTGCAGCCTCCAATGCTGAGGGGACTGGGCATTCCTGGATGGGGCAGCCCATCTCTGTAGGAGCTGGATGGTGGAGACTGGGCGTGTGGAGACATTGCCCTGGTCAGATGGATCCGGACCAGTTGTAGAGCTGAGCAGCCTGGGGTTGCTTTGGGCATCCCAGCTTGTGTCTGGATGGAAATGTCTTACCTGCAGGGATCATACGAGCCCCTTGGCACCCCTGCCAGGCCAGCAGCAGAGGTGGGGAGGAGGAGCAGATCTGCCTCAGCTGATAACAGATGGGTGAGGGCATTGCTGGCACTGGTATCCATCTTGCAGCTGCTCACACTGGTGCTGCCTGGGGGTGCTCTGGCTCTCCCGATTCCTGTTTTGGTCCTGACAATGCAGATGTGCCTCTGCCTTTCTGGCACATCCTCCATGCCTCATTTCCCTCCTGGCTTTTTCCCAGGTCATCCTCCCCTAAAATGACACAGCAGATGCGGGACCTGCAGCTGGCACAGGCCAGGAAGCCACCAGGCCCTTCCTCACCCAACGCGGCCAAGAGGCTCTACCGAAACCTGTCCGGGAAGTTCCGTGTCAACTACACCTCCTTCGACGAGGGCAGCCTGGTGGGACGGGGAGAGAAGGAGAAGCTCCGCAAGTCCTACCTGGTCAGTGCCTGCTGGTTCCATCCAGATGGGCACAGAGGGTCTGTGGGAGCTGAGTCCCTGTGTGGGTGGTGCTGGAACCTGGGAAGGAGCACAAGGATGTGTTGAGTGATGCTGTAGCAAGTTCAGTTGGAGCTGGTCCAGATGTTTGCTTGGCATCATCCAGATGTGTCTGCAAAGAGCTGATCCTCCCAGGCCCTTGGGATGAGGGCATCCTCTCCCTGACTGGGTTCATGGGGAGCTACAGGGTGTTTGGTGGGATGGAGGAGGGTGCCCCGGGGTCAGCCCAGTTGCACTTCTCCTTTCACCCAGTTCCAGAGCAATGCTGCCCTCTTTGAGGCCGTGGAGCTGCAGGACCTTGACAGGGTGCAGGAGATGCTGAAGCACTACAGCCCTGAGGAGCTGGACCTCAACACCCCCAACAGCGAGGGGCTCCTGCCCCTGGACATCGCCATCATGACCAACAACACTCCCATCGCCAGGGCCCTGCTGCAGGCGGGAGCGAAGGAGAGCCCACACTGTGAGTTGGGACAGGGAGCTGCGCTGTGCCCGTCACCCAGCGGGGTGCAGTGGGGCACCACAGGCATTGGATGCAGGTGGGGAGGCGATCACTGGGCTCTGGGAGACTGCAGGCTGCAGCAGGGCTTGAGGGGAACCGTGCACTCAGATGGACCCCAGCACCAGGACACGGAGGGGAGGGTGGGCTCTCGTGGGGGGGATTCATTGCCAGCAGAGGCAGATCTTACCCTAACCACCCTGTCCTCCCTTTCCTCCTGGGCCCCACGGCCATGCCCGCTCTGCCACAGTTGTGAGCCTGGAAAGCCGCTCGCTGCACCTCTCCACGCTGGTGCGGGAAGCGGAGCAGCGCGTCAACGAGCTGATGGCACAGGTGGTGAATGAGGCGCCCAACGCCGACTGCTCCGAGAAGGAGAAGCAGCTCAAGGCCTGGGAGTGGCGATTCCGGCTGTACAAGCGCATGAAGGCAGGGTTTGAGCATGCCCGTGAGTGACCGCAGGAGGGCTGGGGGGTGTCCCTGCTCCGGGGGAAGGAGTGGGGCTGTGCGTGGCACCAGCACCCTTCAGAGGGTCCCTGCACCCTGTGGCCAGGACTTGCCAGCACTTGTATGGGTGCATGGAGGGGAAAACGTGTTCCATCAGGGAATATGTCCCTGGGGCCGGGGAGAGGCCCAAGAGGGACATGAGGAGGTTTAGAGCGACCGTCCTCACTGTAGCAGTCCCTGCACTCTCTGTCCCCAGGAGTGCCAGATGCCCCCAGCAGCGTCCACCTCTCTGTGGCCAGCAGCTCCTCATTGCAGGTGACCTTCTGGGAGCCCCTGAGCGTCAACTCAGCCGTTGTCACCAAGTACAAAGGTAAGGACCGGGATCCCTGCAGCAGGACAGGGTCACACAGCCACAGCAGGTGCCTTGCACCCCTTGCACCCCATGTCAACACAGCAGAGCCACGGGCTGTGCTCCCAAGCCCCAGTCAGGCTGCTTTTATGCTGGGGCACAGAAGAAGTCAGGGCTGCTGGACAGCCTGGCCACCACCCAAATCCTCTGAGCTAGACCAAACATCATCCTGCACCAAGGCAAAACTTGGGGTGTCACTTGTTGGCTGCCCCCTCATCCTGCACACTGGGAAGACTTTGTTGTCCTGCACCCCTCACCCACTTAAACCAGGTATCTGGCTTCTGGAAGAATTTTTTCCATCCCCCACTTCTGAGCCACCAATTAAAGGTGCTGACCCCAACTTATGTGGCTTGGTGAGGACAGCAGCTCCCCATGACCTTCCCCACCCCTATGAATCACCTTTTCCCCTGCCTTCAGTCCGTTGCCTCCATCTCCTGTGCTGTCTGCAGTCCCCCTGCAGCTGCTGTCTGTGACATGCCACCCCAGCCCTGGTGGCCTGTTCCCACTCCAGGGCCTCATGGCACCTTGGGGTCTCTCCTTGCAGTGGAGTGGAGCTGCTCCCCCACCTTCTTGCCGCTGCTGGGAGAAGCTGTGATTGACAAGCTGAAGGACCTGCATTTCACCATCCAGGGGCTGGTGTCGGTGAGTGCCGAGGGTGCCCACAGCAGGCAGGGAGAGCCCACAGCTGGGAGAAGCCACAGGCCATAGTGCAGCCCATGGGGATAGGATCAGGCACTGGCACAGGCTGACCGAGGCAGTGGTGGAGTCATCATCCCTGGAAATGTTCAAAAGATGTGTATTTGGTACTTGGGGCCATGGTTTAGTGGTGGCTTCGGCAGTGGTTGGACTCAGTGATCTTGGATGCCTTTTCCAACCTTAATGGTTGTTTGTTTCTATGATCATTCTGAGCAGGAACAATAGGATTGTGCCACACTGTGTGCCATGGGCACAGCCTGGACAGAGCCAAGAGTGTAGGGCTGGGAGAGGTATCTGTCTGCTCCCACACGGCCACAGCCACTGACAGTGTGGAACCTCCCTGCCAGGGTGCCTGGGGCCTCGGCAGTGACAGGCAGAATGGGCCCATTCACCCAACGCCTGATTTATCCTCTGTCCCCCATCCCTGTCTCCACCCAGGCTCTTCCTGGGCAATAAATCAATGGCTCATTCCTCTGCCACCTGCACAGTCCAACCCCTCACCCCAGCCTCGATGTCACTGAGAGGGGGGACCAGCCCCATCTCCATCATCAGGAGCTCGGCAAGGTCATAGCTGGTGGGTCTGGGGCTCCCTGCTGTTTTATCTCCCTGAGAACCACAAGAGCCACACCTGGGCCAGGACTGGGGACATGGGGACTGCAGTGGGATGGAGCTCAGGATGGGAGCAAGGGCAGATGGTGGGATAAATGGGGTCACCCTTACCAGGGATAGGCAGGGAGGGAGCACTGATTTGAGGAGCAGAGAGCACCCTTGGTGCAATGAGAGGGGATTAGGCACAGCACTCTCGGTGAGGTGAGAGCAGCAGGGCCGAGCCAGGGAGCGCTGTCAGGGCGGGAGCTGCCCCCCGAGTGGCACGAGGGGCCCGAGCGGAGCCTGGAGCAGCATCGCTGCAAGGAGCTGCTCCAAGCCCATCAATCACACTCCCAGAGCTGCTTCACAGGCTCCTGTCGCCTTCATGAGTGCCTGGAGGCCTGGCAACATCTGGCAGCTTGACTGGGCTTTAATCAGAGGCTTTAATCACTGTCACTGTGCTACAAGCCCTTGACAGTGCTGGGCCAGCTCCCTGTCTCCAGGGGCTGGATGTTTACATGCCCCAGGGGACCACCAGCACCCCAATCCACAGAAGCACCGAGTCTTTCAGGCTGGAACATCTCTGGTGAGGGGCATTTGCAATGTCCAGTCCTTCCCCTGCGTGCCCCAAACCCACCCAGCAGGCCCACAGGGATTCTCTAGTGTCTCATAACGAGGGCTTTGTACAGAAGGGGAGGTAAGAGCCAGCGACTGAGGCTGGGGGCTCCCAGCTGAGTGCTCCTCTTGGTGTCCTGGAGCGGTGGGCTGGGGGGAATCCTCCTTGCCTCACCTGCCAAGCCGGGAGAGGCGAGGCCATGCTGAGTGTGCTGCTCTCCTTGCAGGGCACGGCGTACCACATCCGTGTGTCTGCCTACAACATGAAGGGCTGGGGGCCCCCGCAAGCCTCCGTGCCCCCCTTCGCCATCCCTTCCAGTGAGTACCCCCGGGAACACTCCCACGGGAGCCAGCACAGGCGGGGTGGGGACAGAGCAGCTCCCCGTGCCATCCAGGGGTCCCTCTCACTGCTGGGATGCGAGCGAGCGGACCCAGGGGCAGAGGCAGAATTTGGAGTCTCAGGCCAGGCAGGGGGGCTGTGCTTGGGGGTCTGGGATGCTGCCTCCAGCCAACAGGCACTTTGCCAAGTAGTGATTTTTCAGCCTTGAATTAGCCTTGCCTCCTGGGAAAGGCTGAGCCATTTCAGGCCACCTGCATCAGCTCGGCCCATGGAGGATGGTAGGAGATGCCTGAGCCAGGACTCGGAATGGTCCTGGGTGGCAGTGGCCTCTCACTGGGTGCCACCACGTGGTGTCTGCCATCCAGCCCAGACCAAAGGACCTGCATTCCCTGGCATGGAGCTGGGATGGGGGTCGCAAGCCCCAACAGAGACCAGCTCTGGGCTGTCAGCATTCTCCTCCCCATGCTGGCTTCAGGGAAAGTGTGAGGATACAGCCACTCGATGTCATACAAGGCACCCTGGGGTGCTGGGTGGAGAAGGGCCAAGAGGACTGAGCTGGAAAGAGCAGCCCAAAGGGTGAAGGTCAGGACTGAGGGGCCTCCAAAATGGCCTCTGCTACTTGTCACCAGTCCCAAAACAGGTGCCTGTGCGGTGTCCCATGGGATTGGTGCTGTGAATGAGTAAGGAGCAGCCCCATGGGAGGCTGAGCTTGTCCCAGGGATCAGGTCATGGAAGCACATCCTGTACCACCATGCTGCAGGCACCCAGGGAGCAGGGCTGCTGCTCCCAGGAGCAGTGAGGGCACCGAGAACAGGTGGATGTGAACAGTGATGGGTCAGAAATGTGCAGCACCATGCAAGCTCTGACTGCAGATCCACAGAGCACTGAAATCACCAAAAATCCATTTGCATGTCTAGGAATACACATAGCAAGGGCACAGCAGTCCACTACCCTGGCTTTATCTTGTCCTTGTCATGTTTGCACCCACTTTAAAGTCCATTTGCCACCTCACACAGGTCATATTCCCTGTGACCAAGATCCAGGTGGCATCAACTGAGTGTGGCTGAAGTAAATCAGACAGGAGTGGGCTTTAATTATTTTTATTGCCAGTAATATTTCTCCCTTCAGTAGAGATCCCTCCCTGGCCCAGCAGAATATAGTCAGGCACCTCCCTGGGTGTTTTTAAAGCTACTAAAAATAGCGGCAAGTTCTAGCCAAAGTTAACAGAGCTGAACTTTCCATGGAAAACAGCAGCGGGCAGGACACAGGGGGTGTTTAAAGCAATTAATATAAAGTTGAGGGAGAAGAGCCGGCAGGTCCCCAGCCCTGCTCATGGTCCTGCTGCCGTCCCACAGCGGGTGGAACTGGCAGGAGTTCATTTATGTGTTTGTCGAGGTAAGCCCAGCTCCCAGCGCTCATCTGGAGTAACTGGGGAAGACCTGGAGGAAGAGACTGGAAAGAATTTTATTTTTTAAGGCCAGAGAAGTGCAGCAGCAACAGACAGAACCTTGTTCCTCCCTCTCTTGTGTCCTTGCCATGCTGTGGGGAGGCCAGGGGTGGTCACAGGGTGCTGTGCAGAGCTGGATGTTCCTGGGAAGAGGGGCACAAACCCAGGGATCTCCCAGTACACCTGGAGGTGCCCAGCACCCACAGCTGCTGCCATGCTGTGGCATGGAGGGGACACCCAGATGGTGTGGGAGGAGGGGATGGGAAGCCCTTTTCCCCCAGGGCAAGGGGTGCTGGGGGTGATGCTGGTCTGTCCCCACAGACTGGCGGGAGTATGACGGCCGGGCGCCCCGGCGGAGGGGACAGGCTGAAGCTCTGGACCATCTGCTGGGCCAGGTGAAGACTGTCCACCAGCACTGCATTTGCCACGGTGAGCCCACAGCACAGTGCTCCAGGGGGGCTGGGCGGGGCGGAGGGGGAGCAGCTGAGTCCCCCAGGGTTGTGGTGTGATCCACAGTGCTGGGGTGGTGCGAGAATAGGTCTGTGCCATGGATGAGCAAAGCAGAGAGACAGCTCAGGCAGTGGAGACCTCAGCAGAGCCTTCCCAATGGGTTGGCATCAGCTCTTCATCTCCTGCTGCATCATCCTCTGCTCTCTGCTCCACAGAGCCCTGCAAGAACCAGCCCCAGAGCAGAAAGCATTCGGTCTCCAAGAGCCTCAAGCACCTCTTCCACCCTGGCAGCAAGTTTCTCAAGACACTGAAGCGGTGAGAGGCTGGTGCACGGGGTTGGTGAGAGCCCCTGTCCCAGCAGGGCAGCAGACCTGCCCATCCTGAGACCTGTGCCTGCACACTGGGGGCTGGGGTTGCCCTGAGCGGGGTCTGCACCGGGAGTGAGTTGGTGATGTCAGTGGAGATGAGTCCCATGGCCCAGAGATCAAAGGTTCTCTCGGTGTCTCCATTTGGACTGGCCAAGCTGTGCTGGTGCTCAGATCCCTGCACCAGCTCTGAGGGTCACCTGCACTGCACCTTGTCCAGACCCAGAGTGTTCCCTGCACAGTCTGGCCCATCTCTGTCCCATGTGCTGCAGGGTTATGGGCCATGGTATCTGCTGGCACACGTTGGGTTCCTGCTCCCATACCAGCCACAAACCTCTTCTGCCATGGGCTGTTGGAGAGAAGTGGAGACCTGGGGCAGGGCATCTCCTCTTCCCTCGGGAAAGAGACCCTTTGGGGGGTGGAGCTGGCAGCTGGAGGTGGCGCTGAAGTGTGTCTTCCCTCCAATGCAGGGGCCTTTACCTGACAGCCATCTTCTACAAGGATGACAACATCCTGGTGACCCACGAAGATCAGATCCCCGTGGTGGAGATTGATGACACTTACTCGTGCTTGCTCATGCAGGATTTCCTCTGGCTCACCAAGGTAGGTGGTCAAGGGATCCTGCGCTTTGGCAGAGGTCCAGGAGTGGCAGGGTGACCCAGGCTGGCATCAGGAAACACCACTGGCCCTCCAGCCCAGACACTGGGGCTTGGCAGTGCAGGCAGCCCATGGACTTGCTGCTTGCTGGGGTTCAGCATGGATCAGGAAACTTCCAGGGAATGGCATTTCATCCCAACCCCTGGAAGCCCAAAGATGGATGACAGTCCAGTGCCACACTGGGCAGGCTGTGTGCCGGGGTGGCTGGACACTGCCTCTCCACGGGGATGTCAGTGGCTGTTGAACTTCTTCCCCTCGGCATCCTGCCATGGCTCCTCTGCCTCCCCTGTAGGATGCACAGGGAGCTGCTGCCAGCTCCTCCAGTATCAGCAGACTTAGGGAAAGGGCATGTGGGCAGCTCAGGGCCAAAATAATTTGCTGAGTAGTCCTTATCTACTGATGGAGAGTGCTTTCTTCTCCCTCCCTTCCCTGGCCAACTTGTATTCAAGCTTAAGGTTTCATTCCTAGATGAAGATGGATGTCTGAGTGGACATGGCTCAGGGCTGCCCTTGTGTACAGACTCTGGAGGCATCTCAGTGTCTGTGGCACAGGAATTTATTTGCACCCCTGCTGAGAGGTGCTGCACTCCCACACTCTCTGAGTTCCCAACCCAACTCAGAGAGGCAAACGATCCCCCAAACCCCCCTGGTGTGACCCAGCTGCAGCAGTGGTGACACTCTTTGGTGTGTGCAGGTGTCATGTATGTGGGACGAGATCCTGTGGCTGCGGCAGTGTGTCACTGTGTCCCAGTCCTCCTGCTCCTGCATCCTGCAGACACGCTTCAAGATGCTGCTGGCCATCTCGCAGATGCAGGTGAGGGTCAGCCTGGGTGGGGAACGAACACTTCAAGTGGGATGCTGGGGTCTGAGCTCGCTTGGGAGCAGCATGTGCATGTACCAACAGTCGGGATAAACCCAGAATCTGCTGGCCATGACTGTGTGTCCCTGCCTCATCCTCCCTGGCAGGACTCCAGCCACGGGACAGTGAGGTGCCAGGTGTCATGGCAGTCTCACGAAAAGGGGCTAGGGACCATCAGGGTGCTTTTCTGGGCAGACTGGTTTCCAGCAGGCAGCTGCAGGCACATCCCAGCTGCCCAGACCCCCCGTGCCTCCAGGATGTCCCCTGACCCTCTGCTTTCTCCCACCGTCCCACCCTGTCGCACAGGGGCTGCTGGGCATCCAGGACCTGGGGCAGGTCTTCTTTGAGCCCATCAAAGACAAACAGGGCAACATCCTCATCGTCACCCTGAAGGAGGTAAAGACCAACCAGACCTTCGAGAGCGTCCGCTGGGTCCCCATCTGCAAGCTGCAGACCAGCCGCAAGTCCGTGTCCTCCCCGGAGGAGCCCACTGCTCTGGACACGCTGCTCATCTCCCTCCAGGTGTGTCTTGGGGCAGGGATTGCAGGGGGGCTCCCTGGGAAACACCAGTGCTCCCTGCTCCCCCTCGGCCTGGAAAGGTCACAGCAGAGGGGGAGCAGAGCCCAGCCAGCCTCCAAAAATCCTGTTGTTTCAAGGGGAGGCATCGAGTTGGTGCCAGATTCACCCTGGCAGCACCGGGTTGTCTTCCTGTGCCGCTCCCTTCTCCAGCTGGACTGGCTGTGCTATGGCATCAGCATGAGCCCCGCTGTGAGGGCTTGCTCAGTCCAGCAGTGCCTTTGTTCCCAGGACAAGCTGGCTTATCACCAGCGGAGCAGCCATGCCCTCTCCACAGGCCTCTACCTGGGCTACTTGAAGCTCTGCAGTGCCGTGGATCAGATCCGAGTGCTGGTGCCAGAGCAGCTCCCCAACATCCTGTGCCATGTCAAGATTCGCTCCAACCCCAACATCTCCAGGTGGGATTTGCAGGGCTGCTCAGCCAGGGGAGCCAGGCTGCTCTGTGCTCTGTCCCACCCAGGCTAACAGCATCCATCACCTCCTGCCATGCAGCAGTGTAATATTCCCACTTATCCCTGCCATGCAGCACTCTGAGGCACAGGGTGGGATTGTTAGGGTGTCCTGTGTGGGGTCAGGGCTGAACTCAACAATCCTTGTGGATCCCATCCAGCTCAGCATATTCTGTGATTCTGATTTAGCCTAGAGCAAACCAAGTTCCCTCTCTACCTCCACCTCTCCGACATCCCTGGGGATTCTGCACTGTCTGGGAGAGGAACAGCCAGGCAAACACAGCTCTCACAGAAATTGTGTCCACATCCACCCAAACTGCTCCCTCCTTCACCTATCTGTCTCTGACCTTCTGCAGGGAGGAGTGGGAGTGGCTGCAGAAGATGGCCAGCGTGGAGGAGCCTGTTCCCACAGAGCCAGAGGCTGACAGGTCCCAGAATCCCTTGTTTCAGGAGCTCCAAGTGGCCATCAAGGAACTGATGACCCTGATGAACATCCCGTTGCAAGAGGTAGAGGCAGGAGCCAAAGTCTGGGGCAGAGGGAGGGGATGGGGCTGTGAGCCTGATGCTGGTGGTTGCAGCAGGTGGGGAACTGCATGCCTGGCCCTCCTTGTGGGGCTGGAGCACTCAAACTTTAGTGCTGTGCAAACAGAGGGTGAGTGGTGAGCCTGCCTGCCCAGGGACAGTGTCCACAGGAGCTGATTGTCCTTCCCACACTCTACTACCAAGGCAACAACAGCAAATCTGGGTTTGTTACTGCTGCCGGTGGTTTGATCCTGGGCAGCACAAGACCAACCCAACTCTGCCCCTCCAAAGCTGGAGCTGCAGCCCCTGGGGCCAGACTGCATGGGGAGAAATCTTCTTCCACCATGCCAAGTATCTGCTGGGAAGGAACCCACCAGCCCCAATGACAGGCATGAGCTTCTGGCTGGGCAGCTGGAAGGACACCTCCCTGCACATTGCTGAGCCATTGCTGGTGGCACATTTTTGACACCCTGCCATGGTGACTTTGACCAGAAGTTTTGAGACTTTTAGGAAAAATTAAAGAAGAAGCGATGAGATTATGCAAATTATGCCAGAAGCAGGGAGCCTCTGGTTGTGTGCTGAAGCTGCAGATGGTCCCTGAGGGCTACTCTGTACACCAGGACTAGGCAGAGGCCCACCAGGTGATGTGTGCAGCTGTTACCTACACTGTCTTCTTGCAGGCCAAAGACTTCCGTCTGTACAGCCAAGAGGTGCTGGACTTTGGGGATCAGGTCTCCTTCCTGCTGCTGCTGCCTCCATCAGACGACGTCTGCACTGCTCCAGGCCAAAACAACCCCTACACCCCTCGCTCTGGATTCCTCACACTGCCACTGCAGATCTTCGAGCTGGGTGAGGGGAGGGAATGCCAAAACTCAACCCTGCTGGTCCCCTTGTGCTCTGAGATCTCCTGAGAGCTGGGTTGGGCACTGGGGTGGAGGGGTGTACTGAGGGCTGTCCAGGTGGACTAATGCACAGTGTTGTCTCCTCATCTTGGGTGATAGGGAGGAGACTGTAGGGCATCCACAGCATGGGACCTCATGTTTTTCATCCTCCCCTCTCATTTCCTTTCCCAGTCCACTTCTTCACGTACGACAGAGAGTTCATCACACAGTACTGCCAGGTGTCTGCCCTGCTGGAGCTGGAGTCACTCCTCTCCCAGCAGAGCCTCAGGGAGGCTTTCTCGGATGCCGAGCTCTCCACTGCCAAGCAGAGGCACCAGCAGGTTCAGGACTACATCCAGGTATGGAGTTGGAGCCAGGCTCAACAGTGCCTCTGGTCTGCCAGGACTCAGGCAGCAGCATCTGCACCAGGGCTGCTCCCTGGTCATGCTGGCCCTGGGGGATTTCTCTGATGTGGCTGATGGACAACAACAGGCTGGTCTTTCATAGATTCATGGAATGGTTTGGGTTGGAACAGACATTAAACCTCATCCAGTTCCACTATCCCAAGTTGCTCCAAGCCATGTCCAACCTGGCCTTGGACACTGCCAGGGATCCAGGGGCAGCCACAGCTTCTCTGGGCACCCTGTGCCAGGGCCTCCCCACCCTCACAGGGAACAATTCCTTCCCAATATCCCATCTATCCCTGCCCTCTGGCAGTGAGAAGCCATTCCCCCTTGTCCTGTCACTCCAGCCCCTTGTCCTGTCCATCCAGGCCCTTGTCCCAAGTACCTTTTCATCTCTCTTGGAACCCTGTTGGACACTGGAAGGGGCTCTGAGGTCTCCCTGGAACCTTCTCTTCTCCAGGCTGCAGTTGCTTTATCAAGCAACTTCTTACTGCAATGATAACACTAGAAATCCCAAGGAGAAACCCAAAATCTTCTGCAGTGCACATGCCCTTCTTGCTAGAAAAGGGCCTGCAAGTATATTTTGGGATGGACTTGCAAAAGAGCGTCCCACACTCCCTCTGTCCCTAGCATCCCTGCTGAACCAGCAGCTGCACGCTCCTCCAATCCTGAGAGCACTTTCTTTGCATTTCCCGGCTCAGGGATTCCCAAAAGCTCTGGGGAGAGGGGTGTGTACAGACCCCGTGTTTTGCCGTGGGACTTCCTTGTTGCCGTTGTTAGCTGTGTGAAAGGGCTCCTCCGTTTCCTCTGTTGGCAGCAAATGGAGGAGATTTGGCGAGAGATGCGCTGGATCATGGATGTCCTGCAGCACGCCCGCTACAAGCAGCCCTCCTGCGGGGTCTCTCTCAGTGGCTTCCTCAGCGAGGCCGGGGGGCCAACGAAGGAGAAAACCCAATCCTCCTCGTCCCACCTTGACTACCTTCCGTCCCCAGTGCCCTCACCAGAGACCAGCCGCAAGCTCAACTCCGGTAAGGACCCGTCTGTGCCGAGCTCCCGCCTGGTGGGCTCCGGGCATGCCCGTGCTCCGTGGGCCAGGGGTGGCTGCACCCGAGGAGCCGGCAGGGCTGGAGCTGGGGGTCGGGCAGGGCAGTCGCTCTCAGCCGGGGCAGCACCCGCTCTGCCTGTGCTGGCGGGCACAGCTCAGCTGTGCCACAAGGGGGTAAACCTCAGGGGCTTCCTTGGGTTCCACCTCGGCGAGCGCTGTCCACGCTCAGGCTGAGCCCCTCTGTGCTTCTCTCTCCCCTCGCAGACTCGCACGGGCTGTCGGATGAGGAAGGCTCCTCGGAGGTGTTCCTGGCCACCGACAGTGACTACGACTCCAGCCGGGCGCAGAGCCCGAAGGAGCTGGACTTGCTGTACCCCTCCTCGGGCCCCGAGTGCTGCGGCCGGCGGGCGGCCCGCACCCTGCGGGACAGTGCCCCCGATGTCCTGCAGAGCCACGAGCTCAAGACCCCCCCGCCAGTGCCGCCGCCGCCGGAGGAGCCGCGGCCCCCGCCCAAACTCTATGACAGTGACTTTGTCCTGCCCAGCCGGCAGATCGAGCTGCTGCGCATCACGGAGAAGCGACAGGCGTACTGCGTCCGGACCAGCAGCCTGGACTTCCCCAAGCCCCACTGCCCCGCCCCGAGGAAGTCCTGCCCGGGCTCCGTGGACAGCTCCCCGGCGGAGAGCAGGACCACGGGCCCCTGCAGCCAGCTCAGGCTGGGGACTGGCTCCGCACCCAGCCCCGAGTGCCGCCGGGGCGGGCAGGGCTCGGAGCCCGTCTGCTGGACGCGCTCGGATGAGTGGACTCAGAACTTGGCAGAGCAGCAGCCAGAACAGCCCGGGGGCTTGGCCGATCAAGGGAAGAAGCCGGGCTCTGTCACCTTGAGGGTGTGCCCTCAGTACGAAACGGGACTCTCCAAAGAGACCAGTGTCAAGGTACCAAAGCCTGTAACAGGAGGGACGGGGCTGGCAGGATGGGGACGGAGGCAGCAGGGCTCATGTGCCCCATACCTGGCACTGCCCTCCCCATCCTCCACCGTCCCAGGGATGAGGTCCCCTGGAGACCCACAGCACTCCTGCCCTGACTCCCTCTGTCCCTGCAGCAGTGATGTCAGTAGGACAGGGTGTCTCTGCAGGAGTGATGGCTACTGCTGGAGAAGGAGTGAGCCAGGGCCACATATAGTGAATTTTGGGGACAAGGCGGTGGGGCTGAAGTTCAGCTCTTGGTCTGTGATTCAGCAGGTGACAGTAGGTTGGTGCCACCCGGTGTGGGCAGGCAAAGCAAAGGACACATTGCCATGTCCTGGTGTTCTAACACATCATCCTTCTGTGCCAAAATTCAGCTGTCACCCCTGCCCTGGCTGTGCTCCTCCTACAGCCTCCCCTTCCCAGGTATGTGGTCTCTGCTCCAGCCTTCCCCATTAGGGAAGGGAGAGCAGGAGCCTTTTCTCCCCAGCTTGTAGCAACTTCAGTGGCAGAATCCACTCTAGTTCCAGCTGGGGCAGCAGGCAGGGCTCCTTCCATGCTCCTTCAGACCATGCTGGAGCAGCTGTGTGACCTGACTCCACTCCATGAGGGCTTTGCTGCCAAGAGCTGACACCCCAGCTCTGATCACTCACACCTGCTCCAGGTGGGATCCTCCGTAGAGGACATCCCCCAGGACACACATCTGGGGCAGGTCCCCTCTGGCTTTGTGACCTCCTTTGGTCCCAGCCATAGAGATCCTTCCCCTGCTGAAATTTCCCTTCCGAGATATTCCTGGTGCCCAGGACTGAGGATGATGGAGCAGAAAATCATTAAATCATGGACTGGTTTGTGTTGAAAGCAACCCTAAAAGAATGGCAGAGGAAGAACAGAGCCAACAGGCTGATTGGTTTATTGCTGGGGAGGTTTGATAGCCAGTGTCTCTGCACCCAGCCAGGACATCCTAGCAGAGACAACTCTGCCTCGCCGGATTATTTTCCATTTGAGGAATGCCCATAGATTTCTGTGGAACTGAAGTGCAGCCCTCGGGTTCTTGGCGGGCTGCCCATGTGGCTTTTGAAGTTGCAAAGCTCTGGACACGCC
This sequence comes from Brachypodius melanocephalos, assembly GCA_013398615.1. NCBI lineage: Eukaryota > Metazoa > Chordata > Aves > Passeriformes > Pycnonotidae > Brachypodius > Brachypodius melanocephalos. Next base: position 709,967 of record VZSR01002741.1, on the reverse strand, counting down.
TGCTTGAAAGCGTTTTACGATGTTCTCCTCGAAGAAAGGCGAGTTCAAAGGCACGGCTCCTCGGCTGGTGTAAATCAGCTGAGCCCTGCCACGGCTGTTTAGGGCTGGCAGTGCTCACGTGGGCCTTGGGCTGGGACCACCCTGCTGGGGCAGCGCTCCCGGCGCTCCGCAAGCCCTCACAGATGTGCCAAAGGAAACGCTGCCTTGCCTGGGCAAGGATGGATGTCCTGCCTTTGGGCCTTTGAAGCCAAGAAGCAGCTCCCAGAGTCAGCAGCCGGGATGAGCTCATTTTCTTGACAGGATTTGGGATTCGCAGGGAAGCAGAGGGCAAGGGTAGCTGTTGGTGGGAGAGCCCCAAGCTTGTGCACGGGATGAAATTTAGCACCATGTTCCGTAGAGGTTTCAGCTGTAGTTTGTCAGAGCTGTTGTGGTCCAGCTGGTCTGAGGGTCTGGACCCTGCTGACAAGAGGGACTTCACACAGATTCCTCCATGGTACCGGGAGCAGGACAGGGACTGTTCCTCTCCAGCTACAGGTGATTAGTAGGTGGGACAGCCTCAGCAGAGATGTAGGTGACACATGCAAAGGTTGAGTGGCAAGGGCTTGGAGAGAGGTGTGGAGGCAGGAGAGCAGTCCATGAGTTTTGGCCCTGGCATGCTGGGGCACCCTTTGGGCATTCCCTGGGCATGACGTGCCCATGGCTCTGTAGCAGGCTGCTGCCACCTGCTCATGGGCACCACTGGGGCAGCTGTTCCTCCACCCTCACCATTTCTCCATGTGCTGCCTCTGGCCCCTGTTCCTCCTCATTCCTCCCCCTTACCATCCGTCTCTCCCGCTTCTTTCTCTCCGCAGCTGCACATCACCAGCCAGACGCCTGCCAGGGAGGTGGTGAAGTTGGTGGTGCTGGAGATGAACAACATCTCACGGGACGTGCTGGGCGGCTCGGCCGCTGTCTGCTACGGCGAGGAGCAGCTGGAGCACTTTGGACTGGTGTTCGCTGCCGACGAGAGCGAGCGGTGGCTCCCCGATGACTTCTTGCCTCTGTCCCTGCACACCAGCCAGCCCGAGGGGCGGTTCTACGTCCGCATCAAGGAGACCTCCCCCCTGGTGCTCCAGTACGGGCCGGCGACCACCGTATGAGAGCAGGAGAGCCGACGGGACAGAGCGGAGACCTCGGCTTCCAGAGAGCAGACAGCTCGTCTCTGATGCTTCCTTCTTCCACAGACACCCTCTCATCAGGCGTCCGCGGGGTGGAATGGGATCATACTGGGTTGTGTGTTACTTGTTTGTGCTATTTTTTAATTTTTTTTTTTTTTTTTTTAACCAAAGAGACATCGAGACTCAGTTTTTCTGACTGGAGAAGAGGAGGGTGGAGTCCAGAGACCTCAGAGCTCAGGAGGAATCTCTGCAGGAATGGAATTTTTGAAAGTAAACATTTTTAAGGAGAAAGAGGGGGAGACAGAGAGAGAGAGGAAAAATATTACAAGAAGAAGCAGCAATACTTTTTTTTCCCTTTCTTTTTTTCTGAAAAACCTTGTTTGGGATTCACTGAAGGCAAAGCCGCAGAGGATTGCTGGAGAGGGCTGTGGTGTCAGTGAGGAGAGGGCAAGAGCCACAAGGACAACCCTCAGAAGGGTGTTTTCCTATCTGCCCTCCTTTCATTGCACCTGGAGAAATGATTCTTGCACACAGTTCTTGAAACAAAATTATATTAGTATTTTTATTCTGAAAAAAAGTCAGTAGTGATTGTGCCAGAGCCACTGGAAATGGGTGAAGGTGAAGACCCTTTGACTTGTGTCCAAGACTAAAGGGACCCATGTAACCAGCCCCCTGCAATCACAGATGTGTCAATATCACACTAGAGATTTGCTATAGGGCATCTCCTGCAACCCCCTGGGCTTCCCTGTCCCCCTGGGTGCCGTTTTGTTCTGGTGATTGTGCTTCCCTAGTTCGTCCTACAGCATGGCATTTTGTTAGCCACTAGGTCTCCTGTTAACAAGGTTACTTTTCTGATCTCCTGTGGTCCATAGTAAACACGACTGCTGCTGACCTCATGTCACTTGTCCTTCTTGTGGCTTGGTGCATAGCATTCCAACATCCATCTCCCAAACCAGCCCTGATTCCAAGGGCTGGGCTCCTCTTCCCCAGGAGTGTTTAGTGGGATGCTTTCCACACTGTGCAGTGTTACATTAACACACAAATCACATGTATGGGAGCAAAGTATGAGTCAAAAATGCTCTTCTGGGATTCATTGCTCTGTAAGGCAGCAAGGTAAGGTTGGGCGTGCCAAGACATCACCTCCATGGGGTGGTGAAACCCCAGAGCTGTAGGGCTGGATGCCTAGGTCTGGTCCTGCAGCCTCCACTAAGGGAAGAATGCCAGGAGAGGTGCAGGGATGGCAGCAAGAGCTCACAGCTGTGTGTCACAGCTGGCGCAAACACTGTGAGCAAGGTGCCAGTCTGGCACCCCTTGGCAAGGTGAGGCTCCCGATGCTGATGCCCCTGCAGCAGCCACCTCACTGCCCTTCCCTTGGCATGGAGGGATCAGGGCTGGGCAGCAGCCCCCCATTGCGAGGTGCCATGGTGCAGGAGGGGCTCTCTGGGCAGCCACGTGGGTCAGCTGTCACTCCACAGAGGTTCCTCATTCCTCGCCTCGCGGCAACCAGTGTGGCACGGGCAGGAATATATCCCAGCACGAACCCTTCCTGCCCCACGTCAGAGCCACTGTGGAGGGGAGGATGCTGTGCCAGCCCCTCAGCTGGTGCAAATCAACCAGCACCGCATTGACGTCACTGCAGGCACCGCCATGGGATGTGGAGGCGAGCGACAAAGGAACTTTTTAAAAGGCACTTCTCCCATCTCTTCTCTCCTTTGCTTCTCTTCTGCCTCAAGTTAAAACCAATCCCGCTTTCCCAGGTCAAGGAAGAAGTGGGTTGGTGAGTGCAGAGGTTCCCGTGGTGTTTGTTGTTGATGGGCATCCAGAGGCATTGACATCCCAAAAAGGCAGGAGCTGCAGGGTGGCCCTTCCCTTTACGTGTGTCACCTACTGATGCTCAGAGCCTGAGGCAAGGCAGAGGGAAGGCACAACTGGTGGAAAATGAAGTGCCTTTTTGGAAGTCACAGAGTGAATTCAGTGTTAGATCAGGGCTGTGTACAGAAAGCTACATCTGTGTCCCTGATGCTCCTCAGCATGGAGCTGTGGAACTCCTGATGCCCTTTTGTTTGACCCCAGAAGGCAAAAAGGCCTCCCCTTTCCTTAAGAATTTGTTCTCCCTTCCTAGAAGCCCTGTTCCGTCAAGACAGATGGAGCCATAACCCAAAGCCAGGAGCTGGTCTTTGGGGTGGATCTGGGACAATGTCTGCAGCTGGGAGCTGGTTTCCCACACCTCTGTGCAGAGCTCTGGCCATGGAAGGGCCTCACTGGCTGTGCAAAGCTTTTCTGCAGGAGCTGCTCTGGCCACACAGCAGCTTGGATCACTTGGCTGCAGGGAACAGTGTGGGACCTCCTCCCCTTGCTGGGAGAGGAAGAGGGAAGGAGCAGAGACCTGGGCAGGAGCAGAGTTGAATGCAAAGTGGGAAGGGCAGGAGTTGCACTTTTGTGGGAAGCACCACAGCCAGGGACACAGGGATGTGTGATGTCCTGATGCAACACACTCCTCACAGAATGACACAAGATTTGGGGTTGGGAGGGACCTCTGGAGATCGTGCAGTCCAACCCCCTGCCCAGGCAGGGTCACTTGGAGCAGGTGACACAGGAATGTGTCCAGGTAGGTTTCTAATGTCTTCAGAGAGGGGAAACTCCATGCTCTCCATAGGCAGCTGTTCCAGGGCTCTGCCACCCTCCTTGGAAAGAAGTTCTTCCTAATGTTGAAGTGGAACTTCATGTGTTTTTGTTTATGGTCATTACTCCTTCTCCTGTCACTGAGCTCCACTAAAAAGAGTCTGGCACCGTGCTCTTGACACCTGCCTTGGAGATATTTGTGTGGACTGATGGGATCTGCTCTCAGTCTTCTCTTCTCCAGATTAAACAGGCCCAGCCCTCTCAGCCTCTCCTCATAAGGAGGTGCTCCTGACCCTTCATCATCTTTGTGGCCTCTACTGCACAGCATTCCTTGAAGAATGGCACTTGCAAGGTGTCGTCTCTTTTCATATTTCCTTCTCTCCCTGGGTGGTTTCATGGGCACAGACCAATATTTTCTTTCTGAACAGGTTGTTGAGCCTTCAGACACTCTCCTGCCCTTCCCCACAGTCAAGGAATGGGGATAGAAGGCAGCAGACTCTGTTTTAAGGCTGCCATCTCAGTGCTGGGGCTGTGGGAGCCACAGTGGCTCTTTGAGGTGATGTGCTGAGAGTTGGGTGTGGTGTTGGCACTAAGCCCTGGCAGCACCAGGATTTAGAGTTAGCCCTGTAGGTCTCCTTGCCCTGGTGCAGAGGGTTGGTGAAGGGGTTTTCTCCATGGGGACATGGCACTTGCTCTGGCATGTGCACCATGGCACAGGTGAGGGAGGAGAATTCCCAAAGCACCTGGACAGCCCTGCTGTCTCCCACCATGGAAGCTGGAAGAGGCATCACTTTGCTTGTAGCGTCCCTTTTCTCCAGTATTTGATGAGCAGAGCAGATGAGAATCCTGGAGGTCTGGGACACTGTGCCTGTGTGATGCAGGATAGACACCACTGTCCCCGCAGTGCCCATGTCCCCAGCACTGCCAGACATGGGCACTGCCAGTATCCATGCACAGACACACCTGTACCTGTACGTGCACCCCACCTTTGTGCCACGCACCCACCTGAACACAGGTGAGCCTTCAGTGCCTGCTAACCCCTCTGCACTGGTACCATGGCATCAGGGACTCATTCAGGTTGGAAAATCACTCTAAGATCATGGAGTCCAACCCTTAATCCAGCACTGCCAAGGCCACCACTAACCCATGCTCCCAACTGCCACGTCCACGTGGCTTTTAAATCTCTCCAAGGGGGGTGACTCCACCACTCCCCTGGGCAGCCTGTGCCAGGGCCCGACCGCTCTTTCCATGAGGAAATGTTTCCAATATCCAATCTGAAGCTTGAGGCCATTTTCTCTCCTCTTGTCCTTTATTCCCTGGGAGCAGAGTCCAACTCCCACCTGGCTGTCCCCTCCTGTCAGGCAGTTGTGCAGAGCCAGAAGGGCCCCCCTGAACCTCCTTTTCTCCAGGCTGAGCCCCTTTCCCAGTTCCCTCAGCCTCTCTTGGGGCTCCAGACCCTTCCTCAGCTCTGTCCCCTTCTCTGAACACACTCCAGCCCCTCAATGTCCTTCCTGTCATGAGGGGCTGGAGTGTGTTCAGAGAAGGGAATTGACTCCAGGACTAAGTTGTGGCTTCACCAGTGGCCCAGCACAGAGACACTGTCACAGCCCAGATCCCCCTGGACACACTGACACCACCCCAACACCCTGCACATCCCTTCCTGGGTTCAGAACCAACTCTCCCTGGACAACCCCGCATGCTGGAGGTGTGTGTCCTTAAAAATCCCATCTGGGCTGGGGTAGGTATGAGCAGTGCTCCTCTGGGAGGTGGGAAGAAACAGGGTTTGAGGGCAGCAGTAGACACCGCAGGGGGATGCATTTCCCAGTTTCCCTTGCAGGCAGCTGACATTCAACTCTTCCAGGTGCTGTGGAGCACCAAGGGATGATGCTGCAGAACAATTTGTACTTTTGGAGGGGTTTTTTGTCTCTCTGTCAGCGTCATTTCATCACTAATGGCATAAAATTCAGATCAATGTATTGGTTTTTGCTCCTGGGCACAGTGAAGTGAAGTATGAACCTGTCCAGGGGGACAAACAGGTCCTCTTCCTTCACTTGGAGGTAGGCCCAGATCCAGAACCACAGCAGGGGAAAACCAGAGTACTTCCATTCAGCTCAATGGGAATGTGTTCATTTCCATTGCCAAAGGAGCCATGCCTCAGTGGTATTCTGCTCTCATTGTATGAATTCACAGAAATAAACCCAAATTGTGACACTGAGTTTCCTCCCCAAAATCAGGAGCTTGTGGGCATCAGTTCTGAAGTATCTGATTTGCTTTCCTCCTGTCCAAAGGGAGTTGCTCAGTTTATCACACATGAATCCAGGTTTGTGCTTCTCAAAGTTTGCTCTCTGAGTCTGAGATGTGGGGGTGTTTTGTTTGGTTTCTTTTTTACTTTGTTTTGAGGGTTTTTCCTTTTTCTTTTCGCCTCACTTTTTTTTTTTCTTTTTTTTTTTTTTCCCTGGGACATTTCTTCTTTCCTTAGTGGTCATAGGGGATGGCTGAAGAGCGGCTGCAATGGCCACAGAGGTGAGATGCTCCGAGCCTGCCTCATGGAAGGCAGTGAAAGCTTTTCTCCCCTCAAACAGGAGGTGAGAACATAAGCAAGACCCATCCCAGCCATCCAAAACAGAGTGGAAGTTCCAGGGCTATCCCAGCACATGCAATTACTAAGTTAATTAGTTAATTATCATCTGTAGGAACTCCTTTGCAGTGGCAGGGACTGTTTACCCGTGGAGCTTATGAATAGTGTAGCTGTATAATTGGAAGGGGGTGTGATCGGATTCGTGCTGGTGAATCGAGGCGCTGCAGGGTGCCCACACTTTCCATTCCCTGCCCAGATGCCCACAGAAGATGCAGCTCTGCTGAGCAAAACCCCGTTGGCCTAAGGCTCATGTCCAGGAGCCTTTGCTCAGGGTCCCAGTTGTCCCTGGGAAACCACACACTGGTCTGCTCTGTGCACTGTGGGCAAAACCACTTCCCACGCGGAACCAGACTGGACAGCACGGATTTTAGAGCAAGATTGCAATTTCCCAACCACAAAGACACTTGGGCTGGAGAAGATGAGAGTCTGGGTAACACTAGCACCATCAGAAAGCTCCAGATGACTTTGGTGTGTCTAGGATTTTTTGGCTTGAGGTTCTCCAAACCCATGTACTGACCAGGCAGGAAACAGCTCTTTCCATCCCAAGAAAATTCCTGGGACACAGGGAAGTCTTCTGTTCCCAAAGCGACCTGAAAAATAAAATGTTTTGAAAACAGGAACTGAGAATATAAAGATACAAATTCATGAGGAAGCAGTAGTGCATTATTTTATTTTATTTTATTTCCACTTAAAAAGGAAAAGCAAACTGTTTTGTTTTTTTTAACCAAACTTACTTTCATTGAAAACCAAAACATAGAAACAAACCAGTGACTATCTACAAGTTCATTCTAGCTCAAGAATATTGGAGGATACCTTCTGCTGAAACCAAGAATCCTTTATGAACATTTATACTATGGAAAAAAATTGCATTTGGGAGGGGAAGATAAAAGAAAAAACCAACAGATAATGTGTTAAGACGATATTTTTATATCAGTATTCCCTCAAGTCCCAGCTTAATGCCATAGATCATAAACCACATGCTCAAAGCTGAGTGTGCATTTTCCTGTCTCAGGCTTCAAAGAACATTTGAAGATGCAAATGTGCTTGTCCTGAAGTAGCCTAATTTGATCTGCACATGAATATACCAACAAATTATGATTCTGTTCTTCTTTCTTTGATAGTTTTTAAATGGATGGACTGCAGTCCTCAACTTCAAAGACTCACAGGTGCTCCAAGCCCCAGTGTCCAACCCCGCCTTGGACACTGCCAGGGATCCAGGGGCAGCAACAGCTTCTCTGGGCACCCTGTGCCAGGGCCTGCCC
>VZSR01002741.1:692143-702188 GCA_013398615.1 Brachypodius melanocephalos | reverse complement strand
GTGTCCTGTCACTCCAAGGCCTTGTCTCCAGTCCCTCTCCAGCTGTCCTGAACCCCCTTTAAGCCCTGGAAGAGGCTCTGAAATCTCCCCAGACCCTTCTCCATGTGAACCCCCACCAGCACTCCCAGCCTGGCTCCAGACCAGAGAGGGTCCAGCCCTAATAGAACTTCTGTGGCCTTCTCTGGAGTTGTTCCAGCAGTTCCAGATCCTTCTTATGCCAAGGACCCCAGATCTGGAGGCAGCTCTGCAGGTGGGGTCTCACCTGAATAGAGCTGAAGATACAGCCCAGGACACAGGTGACTTTCTGGGCTGTGAGCACATGTCCAGCCTCTCATCCACCAGTTTCCCCACCTTCCACCTGTCTCAGGCCTCAGGACATCCCAGGTTGGAACGGGATGCCCAGCCTGCTGAGGATCACGGCAGGTCCTGCATCGAGGTGCTGTGTGCTGTGGCAGGAACAGCTCTGTGTGCTGCTCTGGATCCAGCCACATTCCTCTCTCCACCAAAGCCCCGTGTGGAGCCAGCCACAGCCAAACCACAACAAAGCAACGAACATCACCGCTCCTGCCTGCAGATGTACGGGACCTGTCACCATGCTGGTACCAGTTAACGTTACTCCCGGTGTTTTCCCTGAACACAGATGGTTTCCAACAATGCCTCAACATTCAAAAATAAATGCACTGGGTGCCAAGTCGTGGAAATCCATCCCACTGAGCACCTGGCCACACTGCATGGAGGAGGAGGCGGAGAAAGGTGAAGTGTCCTGGAAAGGATTAGAGTGTCTGCTGTGGTTCACAGGTGAGTGATGTGGTGGGACAAAGTACTGGGAGGTGTTATGACCCCAAGAGTTCTGATATTCCCTACTCCCAGTGCCAGCACTGCTGTTTCTGCTCCTCCATAAGCAGCACACTCAGTAAATTGCCTGTATAAAGAACAAACCTGGCCTGGTGCCATCCACTGGTGCAAAGTTCAGCAGGTCACGGATGGGGGTTTCTGTACAAGAGCATGGCAGAGATGAGGCCCATGCTGGATTGTCACTCTTGCAAAGGTTTGCCCTGCAATGTCACCATCAAACTGGAACCAGGTGCCAAAGTCTGCTGAACTTATCTTAAAAGATGTGGGAAACGAACTGCTAATTACAGATCCATGTATCTGGATCTGTGGTGAGGCCCTGGCACAGGGTGCCCAGAGAAGCTGTGGCTGCCCCTGGATCCCTGGAAGTGTCCAAGGCCAGGCTGGACGGGGCTTGGAGCAGCCTGGGACAGTGGAAGGTGTCCCTGCCCAAGGAAAGGGGGCGGAACAAAATGAGCTTTAAAGTCTCTTCCAACCCCAACCAATCTGTGGTTTCATGATTTTATGGTATCTTTAAAAAATAGGTCCCTTGGGTGACATTTAGTAGAACAGCCCTAAATTCCATTTGTGTTTGGGCACAGAACCAAGGGAAGGAGAATATTCCAATATTCCACTGTTATCCCTGTAAAACATGACTATGGATCCCACTCCCAGGCTGGCAGAGAGTCTCTGGCCATTCCCAATTTATCCTCTTGCAGGAGCTGCCTGGTCCTGCCACCCTGGCTGTTGCAAGCATCAAGTGAGAAACGTGGTGAGGTGGTGGTGCCCAGTACCCTGACCAGGAATGAGGATGGGAAGAGAGAGGTGGATAGGCTGTCTGCATGGTGGGACCCAGTGCTGCCAGGTTCCACCAGAGGATTCAGATTTCTTGATGTCTAACAAAGAGGAAGAGACTGTAGTGGGGTCAGCAGTCTAGGCTGAGCACTCAGCATAGATAATTGGTGCACCCAAGCTCTCACAGGGTTTTCAATCCCAGGTTTCATTGTTTTGACTGAAAATGGAAACATACCTTTTTGCCCTAGGCTGAAATACAAATATTTGTACCAAGTCTGGGATGTGGGATTGGCTGGTTCAGAGCCAGCTGGTGCCATCATTGCCATGCAAGCAGAGATGGAGTCCTGCTAGCAGAAGGCTGTGGTCACTTCTGGTCACCCCTGAGGACACAAGGCTGTTCACAGAGATGCAGACAGGCAATTTGTACACTGCTGGGGCTGGGATTCCTGGATGCCCACAGTTTAAGTAAATTAGAGGGAGAACATACATTGGAGAGTCTCTAGAAATGCCAAATGGACAATTTTCTAGTGGTGTTTCCTTCCAAATGGCTTTCTCAACCTTCCTGCTTTGCTGGGTTAACTGAAGGTCAACTCTCAATGAAGTCAAGCGGAGAGGTGCCCTTGGCACTGGTGGGACCAGGGTTTTGTCCTGGGAGCAGGCTCCAAGGCCAGGGGAGGTGATTTGCCACTGTAGCCAATTCCTCTTCCAGCAAGTGCACAGGCAGCAGGTCCTCCTCATGGCTTGAGTGCTGGTTTTGGGTCTGGATGGTGATGAGGAGCTGAGCAGGAACACTCACTCCCTCCGTTGGCAGCTATCTCCCATTTGCACGTGTGGCAAACCAAGGCCTTTCTGATTTGTCATCGATTCTGGGTGACTTCACGAAGTCAAGCTCTGCTACTCTGTCATGCTCTGGCTGGAAGTGGCTTTGAACGGGTGTTTAATGAAGATGTTAATAAAAAGCACGTGGGGAGGAATTTGAGCTGCTATGAGCTGTCTCAGAGCTCCTCAGATCCCAGAGCCATCATCCCCTTCAAAACAGAACAGAAGAAGAGTTATTACAAAACAAATCATGTTTGTATAGGCGCTTAAAAAATAGTCCTCTGCAGCTCTGTTAAGCTCATGTTACTGGCAGGGCTGAACTGGAGAGACCATGTGGGCCATTGAACGCCTTCAGCAGATTAAGCCAGCATCCAAAGGAGAAACAAGGCGCTGCTGTCCAGATCCTGTCCAGACTGCAGCAAGACACAGCGCGACGCTCAGCAGCCCCAGGTCCTGCTCTGCTTGGCCAGGGGCCCACTCCTGGAAATGTCTATCCTCAGTGGAAGGGGGACTTCTGCCCACTGGGAGCCCTTGCCTTCCAGTTGAGGGCCCCCAGCGCCGGCGCTCTGGGGAGCTGGGGGCCGCTCAGCGTTCAGCCCCACGCATTCTGGCAGCCATGGCTTGTGCAGGCTCCATCCCCTCTGCCCAGACATGTGGAAGGAGCTGGAGCTCCGTCCTTCCGGACATGCATTTTCTCTCAGCTGATGGTGCGCATCCGGCTCTGGCCGCAGCTGGAGAGGTCCTCTTCCCAACGGGGCTGGGGCTGCCTACTGGCCACCAACTGTGACCCTGCTGCACCTCTTCATGACTTTGTGTAGAAGGTGCTCCTCTTCCTCACCTGGTCCAAGTTTTCTGCACCCCATTTTGCCACCCAGAGCACTGCAGGGAGACGGGGCAGGATGCATTATTTTGAGACCTCTCCCCGTCCGACAAATTGGATTGGAATTGGCTGGTGGACTGAGAAGTTATTAGGAACAGACACCCCCAGACAATGTGATTGCACAAGCTTCATTTCCTCAGAAAAGCAGGCCAACAGCGCAGGAGTCTGTCAGTAAACATGTTGATTCCAGGGTCTTTTCGGTGCTGCTCGCAGGAAGGAGCACAGCACTGGCACCCAGCCTGCACCTCCAAATGCTGCCTCTCGCTCAGAGATGCCTGGACACAGCTCATCTGTCAGAGGATTGGCAGTGTTGGAGTGGAGGGTGTGTTACTGTGGCTCTTGGGAATTGCCAAGAGCCCAAATGTTTCCCAAGGCAGGCAAGGTGGACTATGTGGGGTGAGCCACTGCCTGCTCCGGGGTACCCTGGGTGCAGGGCCAGCACCGGTGGGGCTGGACCAGAAGCGTTAAGACTCCACTACTGCCCAGAAGGAGCTGAGAACATCATGGTGTTCATATCCAGAGCCATCTACACTCAGGAAGATGCAGGAGGATGGAGATGTCCCCGTGGTGTATGGTCCCTACAGCCCAGCCTCTCTGGATTCCAGCTTACCTTCTGGCTGCAACTCAGCTGGATATCTTGGGGCTTTCCTTCTCCCTTTCTTTCACCCAGACACTCATCCCTGTGCTTCCCAGCCCCTGGAGTTACAGCCTCTCTGAAGCCAGGCTGGAGGAAGATGTCTTGCAACACTGGAATGCTCTGCAGTCATTACCTCCCTCCCTAGAAATTTTTGGGGTCAGAGGACATAAGTCTCAGTAATCGTCCAACAACGTCAATGGAGCTCCGCTGATTTACACCAGCTGAGGATCAAACCCCTCCCTTTCCTCTCCCATATTTAAGATATTTTCCAGACTTCAGACATATACAGAGGAGGGAGTTGATGGCTCCTGGGTTGTTGAAGAGGTTCCAGCTTTGGTCCTGGCCTGGAGTAACAGGAATAAGGTAGCTACCCTGGCTCTGTCTCCGCATGGAAAAGGCGTGCTCCTGCGGTGTGCTGGCCCTCGAGCTGGCAGACTGGCAAGGGCAGGCATTAGTGAGCCCACACATCCTGAAGGTCTCTTCAGGCTGAGATCTGTCTCTGCCACCATTTCTCTCATGGCCAGCTCAAGCATGGCCAGCACAAAATGCCATCACTTCTCCATAGTGTGCTATGGACCCCACAACTTCAGTTCCTCATTTCTGCAGCCACGACAAGATCCAGCACACTGAAACCTCCCATGATCCACTTTGGGGCTCACCACATCCCTCCTCAAGCCTTTGCCAAGCAAGACATCACTGCCACAGGGCCACTGGAGCTGGAGCAGTTCCGCTCAGTTCAGTATGCACCACCAGGGACCAGAAAACCCAGACACCTTGAGCACAGCCCCGTCTAACTGCAAGAAAAAAACACCCACGAGTCTTGAGGCAGCATCAGCTTTGATAACAGTGACAGTCTGTAACAGTGAAAGTTCATTCTGAGCCCAATGTTTTGGTCTGGGCAGCTGGGCCAGTCCTGAGGGGAAGCGCCTTTAATATTGCTGGATAGCTGGATCCAATTTATAAGGCGCTCAGCAGAGACAATCATCAGGGAAGGAGACAAATAATCTTCAGGCAATTAAATTTAATTGTTCCATCTGAAGATTATTTATCTCCCTGCCTGATGAATGTCTCCTCGAAGCGCCTAATAAATTGGATCCAGCTACCACTGATAGTGGCTGCTTTTCCCTTGCAGCGGTGAAGGGTGTGGAGAGCAGAGCAGCGCTCAGCTCTGTGTGTTGCTTAAGATCTGTCACCTCAGAACATCTTTTTAGCAGACTTGAAAGTGTCCACAGGCTTTATCAACACCCAGCTCTGGTGCAGAGAGCTTGGCAGTCCTGGGTCATGCAAAAGCTCCCAGACCAAGGGACTGGGTGGAATGAGATCCTGCTCAGATCTCATGTATTGAGCTATAATGTGAGGCATCAGTGGAGATTTGTAAGTCTCTGTATGTCTCTGCTTCATCAGCTTCTGGTCTGGCTGTTTCTAAAAAGGGATGGGGAGGAGGAAGGGGAGGAAGCCCCGCCAGCAGGAGGTGGGTGAGAGGTGATGTGCCACAGCCCAGGATTTCAGACAAGGGTCTCCTGTGGGATCATGGAGCATGGCATCACTCCTGGAAACCACCCCTAGCTTCTCCATCCCTGCCAGGGGACACCTCAAGCCTGGAGCAGGTCAGTTTAGAGCTGGAACGAGACCTGTTTCTTTTATCCAGCTTCTCTTCCCATTGCAAACGCTGGATGTGCTTTTGAAGGCAGCCCTTTCTCATGCCTTTGCTTGTTTGTAATCCACATGGAAATGGGTCTGCACTGCATGGAGGGCCCAAGACATATATCCAACAGACCCAGGCGAATTAAAGTGGAGGAAGTCTCAGAAAGCCGTGCAGTCAGGAAATCAGGAAAGGGGGAAGAGTCATAAGTGAGGAGTGTGTGGAGCTCTTCTCTCCAGAGACAACGAGCAGCAGTGGAGCAGGTTTTGCTCTGGCCTGGTCTGATTGCAGGAGATAGGACAAGTAAGCTTTGTTCACCATCATTACCCACCTGGACAGTGAATTACATGTATGCTCAGAGAATCATACAAGTGTTAAGATGGGAAAAGCCCTCTAGGATCATCAAGTCCAACCTTCAACCCAGCACTGCCAAATTCACCACTAAACTATGTCTTCATGTTGCCAGAGCTCCTTACAGACAGGTCACTTGAGCTGTGAATCCCTGTCCTGCCTGCAGCCCATTATCAGAACAGATTGCAGACTGGGAGTGACAGCAAAATTTTGAGAGTCTGTGGGTGTTCTGAGGGACTGTGCATTTCTAAAATCGTGTTTCTATTCACCATCCAAACGTCGAATAGTTCAGTAGTATTTAATTAGCATACAATAACTGTCCCATTGAATTTGATGGAATACATAATTTTGGAATGCTATTTACAGTGCTAGTTTTCTTACAGAAATCCATGTGTCAGAGCTTTATCCATTATTATAGTCTTTAAAATAGGCAGATGTGTCTTTCATGGCCAACTGCATGTTTTATTAATGGGCTAGAACTATCAGATGTATTGTAAATCACAGGACACAGCCACCAGTCTGCTGCTTCCCTGCTCCAGGGTCCCAAGGCAAGGGAGATTAATTGCCTGAGCAGTTCATATGGAGCAGTGGGGCACAGGCTCACTTCTCTGTTCTCAGAGCAGGTTCTCCTCACCACTGGTAGCCCTCTCTAGCCTGTCATCACTGCCTCTCCTCCTGGCCACGAAGCTGGCATGCAAACCTCCAGCAAGCACATGCAAGCCTCTAGCTGGCACGTGCAAACCTTCACGTTTATATACAGATAATAAAATTAACATAGGCTGCTCTGCTCCTCCAATTCCCTCTTTTCTCTCCTCTGGTTCATCTTTCACCTGCTCCTCTCCTCTCCACCCTCCAAAGTCAATGGCAGGAGCAGGGCACCTGGGACCTCTCCAACAGAGCCAAATTCCCCAGGTTGCTTTTTTATCGAAGCCCTCACATGTTGCACACATTGCACACAAACATGTCCTGTCTCACTCAAGCCAACAGAGCAGCATCTCTCTTCATTAGAAATTCACTAACAATTCAAATGGCCTCTTTTGGTGGGATTGGAAATACTGCATGAGTGATTGCTCCGTAGGAAATAACCTGGAAAGGCAGGGGAGGGACATCCTGAAAGTGAAAGCTGGAATCAGGCTGAAGGTTTAGTTGAAAAGCTCTTTGAAAGCCACAGCCAGACCCGCCCAGGAGCCCCCAGGCTGTGACAGGGCTAATGAGGGCCCATTGTCTGAGTGACAGGACTGTGCCCAAGGACATCCTAATCAAAGGCTCAGTACAGCATTTCCATCTTCCTGGCAGAGCTGGGTCTTGGCAGGAGCAGCCTCCTGCCCTCCACAAGCTCCCCAGGGATGCTCCCAGTAGCCATTCCCAAGCCAGTGGCTCTGCTGCTCTGCTCCAGTTCGAGTCGACCCTGTGGAAACACCAGCAGAGCATCCAGATCATCTTCTGCACCCAAGCCTGGCATGTTTAACACAGGGCTGTGACAAAACCCCCCTTTTGCTGCTATCAGGGGGCACAGCTCAGCTCTTTG
Source organism: Brachypodius melanocephalos (assembly GCA_013398615.1). Classification (NCBI taxonomy): domain Eukaryota; kingdom Metazoa; phylum Chordata; class Aves; order Passeriformes; family Pycnonotidae; genus Brachypodius; species Brachypodius melanocephalos. Next base: position 694,705 of record VZSR01002741.1, on the reverse strand, counting down.
GTGAGCTGCAACACCACACACATCTAGCCCTTGGCAGGATGCTGTCTGTTATCACATTTTATCTGGATGAGGAATGAGTCCAGCCTTTGAGGGCTGTCCCTGAACCAGGCTTGGAGACCCTCGTTTGGCCCAGGAAGGTGTTCTCCATGGCTAGCTTTGGAGAGGTGTAAAGGACCCGCCTTTGGCTCCTGCCTGAAGCTTCCCCAAAGCATCCATGGGCAGGAAAAAGGATGGGAGAAGGCTGGAGGAGGCTGGAAAGCACTCAGAGATTTGGGAATAGCAGGACCATGGGCAATGGGAGACATGGCAGGTGCAGACAAGGAAGACAGCAAGGAGAAAGGAACACAGGGTTGTGCATGACCACCTCTGCTTTGTGCGTCTGTTATGATAGCACTGGACGTGAGCACAATGCTAAAATCCTGGATCAGTGTGTAATACTCCACTGGGGACAGACGTCCTCTCTTGTTTTGTACACTGTAAATGCAGTACTGGTCCCAAACCCAAATGATTCCCCCTGTTCAGCATTGTCCTCCCTTCCATCAGCTGCAAACGGCACAGATGGCTGGAAAAAAAGAATAGTTAATTAAAAAAAAAAAAAAGAAAAACGCCAAAAAAACCCCAAAAAACCAAAACCACCCAAAAAAACCAAGCAGAAAACAACCCCACTAAAAAAACCACCACCCACCCCAACCCTGTTATTTCTGCATTTTTTCTGCGTGAGGACACTTCCTTCCTTCCAGGAGGAATCAACCAGTACCAAAGTGTTAACTGCTTCCCAGCCATCTCCTCCAAGAAAGGTAAAGTTGTGCTGGTCCCTGGCAAGCATGGCACATGTCCATACTGCCAGGCTCCCCCTGGCTCCTGAATCCCCCCTTGTTCCCCCAGAAGAGGGATGGAGGGGCTGATGTCCCAGCCAGAGTCACGGGGAGCTCCGGGAGGCCGTGTGGGTGGCTGGAGGTGCTGGATGGAGAAGGCTCCAGCCGTGCAGCAGAGCACGAGAGGCTGATGGAGCCCAGCCCGGCTGTCTGAGCAGTTGGTGTCCCAGCGGATCAGGAGCAGGATGAGTCCTTGGCCAGGACAGCCCATGAGCAGCTCGGAGGGACAGGAGGCCAGCAGACCATGTCCACGTGAGACCGCAGTGCACTGGAAGGACAAACCTTCTGCAGTGCCAGGGACCTGCTCCAGCCTGGGGGCTCCTCTCGTGGCCTCCTCACCCACACAGCAGACCCTGAGACAGACTTTGAGGGCTCCTGTTGGATGTGTTTAGGAGCTTGGGAAGGGATGTGGGGTGCAGAGCGGGCTTAGATGCTTTGTGCTCAGTGCTTGCTGGTACAAGTCCACAAGCAAGGGTTGTGCTGCTCACTGGGATCTCAGAGTCCCTCTGGCCACACCCCAAGAAATTTCAATTCTGTGCTGGACATTTGGTCTGCCACCTGTAGAAAAGCCCCCATCAAGGATCCCTTGCCTTGTTCAGCTAGGTTTCCATGCATGGAGGAAGCCCAGATATCCAGACCCATGCAGGCTCTTCTGCAGGGCCTGCAGCCCTGGGGTTGTGATTTAACCCCAGCCAAGACGACAACACCCAGGCAGTGCCAGGAGCTGCACAGGAGGAACAAGATGATGTGATGCCATGGGTAAGCAAGTCCAAGAGGCAGCCAAAAGATCTGGTACCCCAGGGGCAGAGGGATGAAGCAGGATGTGTGTGGGCAATGCCCGCAGTGCTGTGCTGAGAGGTCTCCTGCACAGGGAGGAGCAGGGAGGAACCAGCAAAGGTTCTTCAACACACAAAACACGTCTGATGTCAACTCCAAACTTCTCCATTTGAAGAGCAATGTGAAAACAAAGTATTCCCTCAGGCTTTGAAGAGCCAGCTCATGATTCAGAGAAGAGCAGATCCCCTTATCATCCTGGAGCTGTGGAGAAGTGGAGAGAGGATCTCAGCCCTTAGGTCTCCCTTGGATTACCCACGGTGGGGATGGGATCCCTCAGTATCCAAATAACAAGCAATTTGCTTCCAAGGGACTCTGATGGTGGTGGTGCTTGGGGAGCAGAAGTTCTGTGACCCCAAGCCCAAGAGCTGCTGCTCTGCGCTCTGTCAGGTGGCGACAGCCTGGGCTGGCCCCACTGTGCAGGGGACGTGTTCCTCCCAAATGTCTCCAGACACCGTTCACAGGAAACTTCAGGAAAATACTTGAATTTTGGTGGTGGAAGTGCAGTTGTCAAAGGACTGCTGCCTGCAGAGCTCCTCAGCCCCTGCCTGCAGGAGACTGTACACAGAAACCCCAGGATTGCAGATATCCAGGTGAGAGGAAACCCCCACTGAGCTTCCTCTGGTGCCCAGAGGGAGCCAAGGGATGCACAGGAGAGGATCAGGGCAGAGGGGTGGGAATGGAGAGTGCTGCAGGACCCTCCAACACGGCCATCCCACCTGCGCCATGCGCGGCTCCCTTGATGAGATCCCTGTGCAAGGAGACCTCCCTCAGCTATCCCATGTTCTGTCCTTCCCCAGCTGCCCTTGGAGCACTGCCTTGGCCAAAGGGATGGTTCCTCTGCCTGGCTGTC
>VZSR01002741.1:652574-663492 GCA_013398615.1 Brachypodius melanocephalos | reverse complement strand
GGAAGGGAAGGGAAGGGAAGGGAAGGGAAGGGAAGGGAAGCCTTTGGCTCTCATGGTGGATCTTGCAGACAGAATGAAGCCTTAAATTTCCTGCCTAGGGGCTAGTCTTCATTTCCCCCTTTCCCCCTTGGGAGCTTCAGAAGATGACCAAGCAAAATGCTTCACAGTGGCTAGCACAAGAGAAGGGCAGTTAGCCCACTGCAATCTTCCAAGCCCCCTGCAGACATTGATGCCTTCCCCCTCACTAACCCTGGGACATCCTAAGCACCATTTTCCAGGAATCTTGCCTCCAGAAGGGGAATTCTTCTCACCCTGGAGAGCCTCTCCTCTCCCACAAGGGACCTGTCAAAGCAAGGTGAGGGTGGCCAGAGCAAAGACATCTTCGCCTGGGGCGGGATGATTAAGAAGCATGTTTATAAAGTCCAGGAGACAGCTGAAGGAGTTAAGTTACTTGAGTGCTTTGGGATCCTTCAGGATGAAAAATGCTCTATACGTGTCAGATTTTATTATTACAATTACAGTCAGATGTTAATCACCCCACCAGGATTTACTCAGGCAGCAGTGCCAACAGCAGTACATCTTGCTGAGTAATTGCCCCCTTCCTGACTCTTGGGTGTCTCTGTCCTGAGCTGCTTCTCATTTCTGTGTTTGCTTTAGTTCTGACACTGCTGAGAGAGCTGCATTTTCCCACCCAGCAGCGAGCGATGGCAGAACACATCTTGCACATTCAGGTTGCCTTCGCTCCAAGCACTGCATGTGCATTGGGGTCAAAAAATAGATAATGAGAACGTTTTAGGGATAATATTCAGCCTCAGGGGATAGCAATACCAATTTCTTTTGCAAATTCTTGAGAGCTAATGCTGGAAAAGCTGGGAAACAGTACAGTTTCATGGGTCTAATTGCAGAGTATGTGTGAGCCAAATGAATTTTAAAAAGCTCCAAGTTCAGCAAACCAAGCTCGGATCATGAAAGCAGAAATACAGAGTGAGGGAAGAAAGGCTAGATACATTTAAACCCCTGAAGACAGTAAATCGTTGAGATGCACTGTGATCAGCTCCTGCGCTGGTGCAGCAGCTCTGTCTCCCCAAAGTCCAGCAGATGCTCTGACTCTATGCAGACTCAGGGCTGGATGTCCAGCTTCTCTGTTTCAGGGGGATTTGTTTTTGTTTCCTAACATTTGGCATTTCTGGTATGATGAAGAGACAGAAGCTGGGGGTGATGCTCTGTTACTTAGTCTAGTAACTTAGTCTAGTGAAGCCAGCTCTGTACAATCCCCAGCATGTGCCAGAGGGATGCCCTAGTCTGACCTGTCACTGCAGCCCCACACTTTGCTAAGTCAGAACACTGCAGTAAGAAACCGGCCCCACAATCCACCTCAGCCCCTCTGCACCCTGCCTTGGCTCCAGTGGATAACTGGTTATCTCATGGCTTTGGGAGAGAGTGACTGGCATGGGCAGGAATGTTCTTACACACTGTCAGCCTGGAGGAACCAGCTGTGTGTCCAATTTCTGGATATGGTTCAAGTGTGAGCTCAGTGCTCAGCAATGTGGAGGTAAAGGAGGTGAGGAGGGTTTGGGGTTTCGCTCTGTTGACACACACCAGGCTGGCAGTCTCTGTGCCCCAAAGGCAGCTCTTCTCCAAAACAAACAAACAAACAAACAAACAAAAAAAACCCCAAAAAAACAAACAAAAACCAAAACCAAAAACTGAGAAGGAGGTGAAGGAAGAGCCAGTGTTTTAACCTGGCTGGTTATGACACCATGTTGCCCTGAGGGATGCAGGGATGCCTTCTCTTGAATGAGAGTGATGCTCCTGGAAGGCTGCAGGCTCCCTTGCATAGGGTGCCGAGATGCTGATGCTGGCTGGAGTGGTCCATCCTGGTGTGCTGTCCCAGAGGGGCTCTAAGGACATGGTACCCTATTCTACTAAAGCTCTGTGTAAAGCTGGAAGGTGGTTTGATGGCGGCTGGGCTCCTGTGGAGAAGCAGACACGGGGCAGCAAAGCAGCTGTGGCAGGCAGAGGCAGAGTGAGGGTCCTGCCACTCGGAGTCCGTGCGGTGCCCGGACCGCGAGCTGGTGCAGCGCCACGCTGCTCCAGGGCCATCGCCTCCAGCCGCGTGTCGTGCCCGCTGCCGGGGTGACGGCTCCGGGCGAGCCCCGGGCCGCAGGTGGGACGCGGCTCGGCGGAGGGGGGTGGGCGGCAGGACCCGGCTGTCACTCAGCGCGCGGTGAAAGTGACGGGGGGGCGGGGCGGCCCTGCGCCGGGCGCGTATTTAACTTGGGCGGCAGCAGCGGCGCGGCAGAGCGCGGCGGGCGGGCGGCGGCGGCACATCGTGGCACCGGGCGACACCGAGCCGAGCCCCGCCGGGCCGGGCTGCACCGCGCCGGGTCGAGCCGAGTCGGCAGCTCAGAGCACGGAGCGGAGCCGCGGCTGGATGCGCTGAGCGCGGTGGGGACGACCTGGTCCCCGGAGCAGCAGCGGCAGCGGCATGGGTCGCCGGGGCTGCTGAGCGGCGGCCGAGCCCGCCCCTGCCCGTCCCCGCCGAGGAGCCGCCAGGGAATCGGGACGCGCCGCCTCGCCGGTGCCGGGGACACTCTCCGGCCCCCCAGCCCCATCACGCCGAGGATGCCCCGGGGGCCCGCGGGCCGCCCCCGCCGCTGGCCATGAGGAGGAACCCGGCCGGCCGCCTGAGCCCCGTGCACCGGCCGTGCCCGCGCAGGGGCCGCCCGAGCGCCCCGGCGCCGTGACCCTCCTCCCGCCCCCTCGCCCGGCGCTCCCGGCTATAAAGGAGGGTTTTATTCTCGGGCTCCGGTCTCACGCCAAACCTTGTCACACCGTCTAGACGAGCTGTCGTGGGGCTCGGCCCAGCTGTCACCATGGCGATGGAGACGAGTCCGCTGTGAATTTTGGGGGGGAGCGAGCGAGCGAGAGCGGCGGCGGCAGAGGAGGAGGAGGAGGAGGAAGGCTCGGCCGCCGCCGTGCCCTGCCCTGCCCTCCCCCGCAGGGGAGGCTCGGACCCCCCGGCGCTGCCGACCGCGGCTGGAGCCGGCCCGGCGGGGAGCCCCGGGAGCCAGCGGCCGCGGGCGCGGGGCGAGCCTCAGATGCGGCTGTCACACAACCCCGGCCGGGCTATTTAAAGTAACGGGCCCCGCCGGACACTGGTGTCTCTGCCTATTTATGAGCCCCCGGGAGCCGGCGGGCGCCGCCGGGCAGCGCTAGGAGCCGAGGCCGCCGGGAGCAGCGCCGGGGCCCGCCCGGAGCATGACGGCGATCCGGGCGCTGCTGCTCTGCCTCTGCCTGGGGCTGCCGGCGGGCGGGCAGCCCTTCCTGCGCCTGCGACCCTCGCCCAGCGACAACCTGCCCGTCAAGGACATCGTGGAGCACCCGGACCCCGAGTACGACCCCAAGGAGCAGGACCTGGACGAGAGGACGCTGAGGAAGAAGCTGGGCAGCCATTTCGACCCCGGCTTCATGGCCGTGGCCGTTCCGGGGCCGGCCAACGCCTCGGGCGCCGCGGCGGCGGCGGGGCGGGGGCGGGCGGCGCTGCCGGCCGAGCTGCGGCGGCTGGAGCTGGGGCCGCCCCGGGGCCCGCGCCTGCGGCTGGGCAAGAAGGCGCGGCGGAAGGTGCTGCAGTGGCTGTGGGCGCACACCCACTGCCCCGTCCTCTACGCCTGGAAGGACCTGGGGGTGCGCTTCTGGCCGCGCTACATCAAGGAGGGCAACTGCCTGGCCGAGAAGTCCTGCTCGCTGCCCGAGGGCATGTTCTGCAAGCCCGTCAAGTCAGTCACCAAGACCTTCCTGCGCTGGCACTGCCAGGGCTGGTCCAGTCAGAAGTACTGCACCTGGATCCCCGTGCAGTACCCGCTCATCTCCGAGTGCAAGTGCTCCTGCTAAGCCTCCCCGGCCCCTTGCACTGCCGCCCTCCTCCTCCGGATCACTTTAGGGGGGGAGGTTTTTCGGGTGGGGTTTTTTTGGGGGGGTGGGTTTTTTGGGATAGTTTTTTGGGGGGATGGGTTGGGTTTTTTTCCCACCCCCTAGAGCGAAGCGGGAGAAGATGAACCGCTTTGGGGGTTTTGTTTAATTTTTTGTTGTTGTTGTTAATTTTTTGGGGGGGGGTTGGGGATTTTTTTTTGTTTTATTTTTGTTTTTGCCTTTTTTGTTTGTTTGAGGGTTTTTTGTTTGTTTTTTTGTTGTTAATTTTTTTCCTTGGACTTATTTTAATGTTATTTTATTCAAAAGGGGGGAAAGCGAACCCAGGAACTGCAGGGCAGGCCAAAGGCACAGTAAAGCACTACAATCAGATGTCTATTTTTATACGTATATAGCCTTCTAACAAAAGGAAAATTTTAAAAAAAAAACTTAAAAAAAAAAAAAGAAAAGAAAAAAACCTACCAGCCGTGTAAATAGAGAGATTTTAAAGGAAAAGGGGGAGGGAAATTGCAGCTGTTTTTTATTATTATTATAATTATTATTGTTATTATTATTATTTTAAAGACGTAGGACCACATTTTAAGCCCATCCCCACAGAACCCCAACACTTCCCTGCCGAAGGGAAGGGCAGAAATTTCTTGTAAAGATGTTTTTACCAAAAGGAGAAAAGGGGTGAGGGGTGGGGAAAAAAAAAAAAAAAACAAAGGCAAAAAACAAGAACTGCAGCATCTCTGAACGGTTGTTCCTCTGTGCTGTATTTTGTCTTCTTCAGATCTTGTCACTGATGTTTGAACTAATTTGCCAAGCTCTCTAGGGGTTTTTTTTTAAGTGTATAACAATTAATTAAGGAGGAAATTTTAAAGAAAAGTACAAATCTATGAAAGAGTGGAATTGTTTTGTTGTGTGGGAATACATATAGTCGTGTAGAGATGTTAAAGAAAATTTTCTGTGTACAGTTTATTTATTTTTAACATTTGTGTATAGGAAAAAAAAGGCTAGAGATTATGCCAGAAACTATTGGAAATGTTTACTTGAATATTCCTTTAAAAACATATCAATGTAAATATGAGCTATCACTGATCAAAACATTTTTAGCAATAAACTCTGTCTTTGAAGAAAACCCCGTGCTGCACTCCAGCTCCCTGGGAGACCAGCGGAGACTCGGATTCTTGCTCAGAGCAGGTGATGAATAAAGGGCTTTGCCTGGGCCCCGCTGATGTCCATCACGAGATGCCCCAAAAGTCGGGACAGCTCCACCGGTTTCTGTCTCTCCAGGATCCCACTCTGGGATTTCTTTGCATGTATAACCTGTTGGTGAGAGAGAAAAAACGGCGACGGGAGAGAAAAGTATCGGAACGCATGAAAGAGCTGCGATGTCCGGGGCTGGAGGTGTCATCTGAAGTCCTTGGGAGATTCTATGCTCTGCGGCTCTTGGATTCGGCTCTCCCGCTGGCAGAGGAAGCGGTCGAGGTTACTGCCCCGGCCATCAAAGCGCCTGACACATCTTGGCAGCCACGGGTGTGTCGGAAAAAAATGTTTATTTCTCGGCTGCCGCTACTAGCAAAGGAGAGAAGGATGAAGACGAGCCCCGCGCCCTGCCCGCCTGCCGCGACGGAGCCCCGGGTGCGGCGTCCCTGCCCGCGGCGTGCTGGGTGTGCGCGGGGGTCAGCAGCCCCTGCCATGGCGTGGAGTGCCCGCAGCTCGTGTGCTGGGGCCAGGCCGACCCCCGCGCTCCCACCGGAGCTCATGGAGCCGGGGCAAGGCAGAAACGGCACGGCTCCCCACGGGCAGGCTCCGACAGCCGGGCTGGGGACTGAGCCCTGCACCAGAGAGTGTGGGCACGGGTAGTGTGAGCCCACTGCTGACGGAGATTGGTCTGTCTGTCGGTCGGTCACAGGGCTTGGAGGGCAGCCCTGACGGGCTGCCAGGCCATTCCCCTGCGTGGGCTGCTGCTGCTGGAGGGGAAGGTCTGCCCATTCCTGCTGATGTCTGAAACGTGCCCAGCATCCCTCAGGAACAAACTGCTGCCAAAGGCCCTGGCCAGTGAGGAGATGTTCTCCCCCAAGGCAGCTGTGGAGCAGCAAGGAGACCCTGCGCCCCTCCAGCTTGGCATGCAGCACAAGAGAGCAGCATGACACCAAGCCCATGGGAAGGCACTAGGACCCTCCAAGGGGTCTGGCTTGTATCCCTCCATCATCGTCTGAGGGGGCTGAAGTCCAGCAAGTCCCGTGAAGCAGGCCTGCAGGGCCTGGAGGTCACAGATTGAAGCTGAAACAGGGAGAGTTGTTGAGATGGGCATGGTGGGGACAAGGCAAGAGGGACAGTGACATCCAGTAGCCCACATGCCTGCAGAGCCCTGCAGCCATCCTCTCATCCCAGCATGTGGAGGCAGGTCGGCCTTTCCACACATTTGTCAGTGAGGGATTGGGGAAGGAGGGGATAGAGAGGGCAGGGTGAAAAGGAGACTTCAGTGAAGACAATGTGCAAAACATCAGGGGCATTTCAGAGAGAAAGGGGAAAGCTCAGTTTGCAAGAGGAACAACATCTGTGGTGTGGGGGCCGAACATCTGTAGGAGGGAGCATGGGGGGAAGGCATTCTGGGAAAATATTTCTGACATAATCCCAACAGTATCTGGTGTGTTGGGATTTGGTTACAAATGGCCCTCTAACGTCTTTGTGCGTTTTGTTCTGCTGGTTCCAGGGGCACACAGAGACCCCTGCTTTGTGCTAACCTGGGAAATAAACCATTCGCTGGGCTCAATGGCTGAGTTCAGTTGCGCGGGGAAGGGGGGTTGGGAAAGGGGAAGGCGAGATTTGTGTGAACTCAGCGAAAATCAGCCTAAAAGCCTCCACGCCATGTGCTGGAGGGAGGAGGGGGGCTGCCTCTGTCTCTGGGGGGAACTCTGGTCCCGCTTGAGATGATGGCTTGTCTGGAGGTGACAGCATGAGAGCTGAGAGCCAAGGTGCTCAGCGAGGGCCAGGGCTGGGGAGCAGAGGGCAGCCCCGTGGTGTGTGTGGCACATTGCCTTGCCAATGTGCCACAGCACTGGCCCACGGTCACCTGGTGCTGATGCGCGGTGCTGAGGAGCTTGGCTGCCCCGGGAGGCGGAGAGGCGGACGTGTGATGGCTGGGCCATGGGCGTGATGGCTCGCCTCAACTGCCGAGCCTCAAAGGACAGGAAGACAAAGGGGAACAAGCCTGGTTCTTTGGTGCGGTTATTGCATTGTCTCCCCAAGCTGCTTGTGATTAAGGGATGAGCTGCAGGGGGAAAGGGGCAGAACAGGCAGAACCCCGAGATGTGGTGGGTGCCAGCTTCTGAAGACATGGGCCTTTCCCAGTGTGTTCTGGGGTCATGGCCTGGAAAAAGGACTGGAGCACTGAGGGTGGGTGCCATCCTCCAACTCAAGTCCAGCCTGTCATTACATTGTCCAAAGCCGTGCACGGCTGTGGGCACTCACTGACAGGGCTGTGCACCCTCACCCCTGGGCACCTAGCTGTTCCTCCACTCACTTGGTGCGGGCAAGGGAACCATGCCCATGCCCTGTGGAGCTGCAGTGAGCCCCACATTTGAGGTGTCCCTTCTCCACACTGAGTCTACACACTTAAGCAGAGGGTGGTTATCTGGAGGATCAGCTCTTTAACCACTTCTTCCCTCAGGCAGGGCAGAGCACACATGATGGAGGAAGTTCCACAAGACCCAATGGATATTCCATGTCCTGCAGGCACATGTCCCTCGGCATGACAGGAAAGCAAAGGCAGCTTTCCTCTGCACAAGTGGCACTGGCCAAAGCTCACCTGTTCCAACACCACATGCTGTTCAGGGGCAGATCCCTTGGCTGGATCACAGCTGGATCTCTTCTTTGTAGTCCCTACAAAGCCTGACTGAAGCAAAGAGCCCCTCTCTCAGGTCTGCAGAGGTCTCTTCCTTCTTCATGTCAAGGCCCTTGTATCACTTGGTGACTTGCTTTCCCATGCATGAACCCCAGATTTAGATTATCCTGTTTCTCTTGGGAGAGAGAATGAGTTCAGGATGGCTCCTGACTTCTGACTAGATGGGATGAAGTCACCTTTCCATTCCTCTTTCACATCCCAGTTTGGTTTTGACACCAGCAGCAGGTTAACTCTTTTGTCTCATTGGCAAAGGGTATTTCATCCCCATTTTTTGCCTTGCCTTTCCCCATTTAGCTCATGTCCCCTCAACTAAGACCAGTGTCCAGGAATGCAGTTTCTGTCAGCATGTCAGCTCTGCCAGGGTAACTCAAATTCACAGGGCCAGAGCTCGCAGATCTTCAGTTCCAGCTCTTGAGATATCTGACTCAGGCCCAGGTGACCTCAGCCCATCACTTGTCATTCCTAGAAAGGCAGACAAATGGATTAGAGGCAATAATTGCCCTCCGCAAACTTTAAAGTCCAGGCTAAACTTTTTCCCAACATGCAAAATCGTGTTTATCTCCTCTTCTGGCCCAAGTATTTGTTGTCAATCACCTTTTGCAGCCTGTCACGGCCACCAGGAGCTATCAGGGAAAGCCAGTCTCTCTGCACACCCTGCCTGGTCTAGCAGCTGCTCCCTGCTGAGCTCATCCTGCTGACTGCTGCTGGGCAGGAGCTCCAGCTGAGGCGGACCCACTTCATCAGACACCCCCAGCTCTTTGTTCATCACCTCAATGAAAATCAAGCCACACTTCTGAGGTTAATAGTGCCAGGGTGCACCATGCTCAGTGATCTCAGAAATCTTTTCCAGCCTCAATGATCCTGTGCTGACCACAGGTGTGCCCTGCAGGGTGGGCAGAGGTAGCCTCGTCTCACCATCTCCTCAGGTCTACTGGGTACAAGGGTGGGGGTTCTGCTTTCTCTGTGCAAGACATACCCCAGGATGCCTTTCCACTTCTGTGCAGTTCTCCTTTGCTGTGTCCATGTATAGCAAACCCAACCCAGTTGCCCAGCTGCTGCTCAGCAGAGCAGGACCCTGACCCCTCTCCATGAGGGAGTGTAAGGCTTTACTCACTGACACTCCAGAGGTGTCAGAAGGGCTGCTGGCTCATCTGCAAAAGCCATGCACGAGCTTCCCCTCCCCCTCAGGGATTAAAACCAAACATTAACAGCAGCAGCATCCCGGGGACATGGCTGCTCTTTAGTGTTAGCTGTTTGGTATTCTGCCTAAAAGTGTCACATACCCCATCAAGGAGAAGGGACAGCGTCATGAGCCCAATCACAGAGGCAGAGCCATGCAGAGCAAATCACGAGGAGCTGGAAGGCAGCGCTTGCGAACCGGCCATTGGCTAAAATGGCCCTTTCAGGAGGATGGTGAATGAATCCATTCACAAAAAAAAAGCAGGGCGTGTTTGCAAACAGCAAAACAGTCTACATATTTTACTTTTTTCGTCTGGATGAGTCTGACCCAAACCCTGAAGCAGATGTGTGGGATGCGGCTGTTGCAGCCATGTCCAAACCCATCAGTGAATTTCAGTGGACTGATTCTGCCCATCTTTTTGTAGGCCCTACCATTCCTCCCCAGGAGTTTCAATGACCTGCCCAAAGAAACTTTGCCTCCTATCAGGCACCATGGAGGGGGGCACAGACCACCAAGGGCCCGTGGACCACTGCTGGGATATGGTAGGAGACCCTGCTCCCCCAGCATCACACTGATAACCTAAAAAGGGAGACAAGTCCTAAGAGAAGTCCATGGTCTCAGCAATATGACAGAGCATGTGATGGAAAAGGCTCCTTCTTGTATCAGGAAGTGATAGGGTATCCAGATATGGGACATGGTTGCTCATAGATGACCTGATTAGGTCAGCCACATTTTGTGCTTTGTCCTGTGAACATGACCTGTGAACACGGTCCATGGAAACCAGCGATCTCCCTGTGCTGGAGAATGAGAGCAAGCTGCCCAGCCAAGCTCACTGACCACCCCACCCACCCCACCCCACCCCGCCCCGCCCCCCCATTTTAAGGTAAGATCTGGACCTTTCCCCAAGGGCAGTCTTGCATGTCATTAAAAGAAGCTGAGGCTTTGGAGCCAGCGCTGCCAGAGCTGCTGGAGGTCTACAGCAGGGACCCTGGAGTTCCCAGGATGTTGATTCCACCCACTGAGCAGCAGCATGTCCAGTGGTCATTGTAGCTCCCCGGTCTCAGCATTGGGTGCTTTGGAGACAGCCTTTGGGGAGGTAGCAGGAGGCAGAGTGGAGCAAAGGAAGTTAAGGCTGCATCCCTGGATGTTATGGCAGGACAGCCTTTGGAGAACCAGATCTAAATCTGGTGGGAAATGGAAAAAACACTACCAGAGAAAAAAGTTCCTTGTCACGGATGCTGGATCATGTACAGGTGTTTGAGTTCATAAGCTTCTGAGAGGGTTGTGCAAGAGCCATCAGATCCTCTCTGAGACTGGCTGTGTCCTCAAGCATTGTCCAGTCTGTTTCCATCACATTTGCTGCCAAAAGACACTTTCTCTCCAGGAGATGGTACTAACAAAGGACTGGGCCTTCAGTCTTGGCTCAGTTTATCTACATTATTGGGACAGAGTCCATATTTCATGCTGGAGCTGAGATTAAGCACTGAGCTGCACTCGGTGTTCTGCTCTTCGACCATATTTTAGGAAAGAGCCTACATTTGTCTCCCGCCTTGGCTCCCGGGAACTGCAGCCAGCAATCCTCTTAGGCACCTCTTTGAGCCAGCAAAGGCACCGTGTGGGTCAACGCGTAGCCATGAAGCTGCATAAAGCAGGACACTAACAAAGCAAGTGGTGATGGTGTTTGTGATGTCGTGGTACCCAGCAGAGCCGTGGGCTGAATTGTACCGGGAGGTGCCCTCTGCCCAGGCTGCTGGACCAGGCTGGGACGCGGCTTCTCAGCGGGAACACGGGGGCTTTGCCTGCTCCCGGACACGGCTCTGGGGGTCCCAGCGAGGGCTGGGGAAGGGACCACTGGCCAGACACGGCACGGCAGTGTCCTCCGTCCTCAGGGAGCCCCGCGGGGGTGCGGCCCGGCC
>VZSR01002741.1:642092-652474 GCA_013398615.1 Brachypodius melanocephalos | reverse complement strand
AGGATCCCGGCACCGCCACAGGGCTCGGAGCACCTCGAGGTGGCTGCATAGGAGGCGGGAGAATGCACCACTTCAAGCATCCGGCCATGGGATACGAAAGAGCCACTGCCAAGTGCCCTGGGGGAGTCGCAGTGTGGTAGTGCCGTGTGGTAGTGCTGGGAGGAGTTCGTCCCTCCGAGGCAGCTGTGCCGTCCTGTGGAGCAGTCGGAGCTTCCAGTGCCGAAGCTTTGTGCCCCGGTGGGCTGGCATTTGTTGGAGACGCAGCAGCTTTCCAGGAATTCCAGCTTCGCAGCAGCCACCGCTGACCCTGGGGTCCCATTCGGACCACCCCAGGGTGGCAGGAGCTTCTTTTTCCTCTGGAGGCTGCAGCAGCAGCAACAGACAGACACAAGAAGTCCGAAGTCCAAAGTCCTCCATGACTCTCCTCTGGGCTGAAGCCAATTTGTTCTTCATGAAGAACTTTAGCATGCCTGGAATATAAAGGCTGCCCATGGGGGCTGTCAGAGCATCCCTCTATCCTCCCAAAGGGAGTAGTGGAAGAAACACAACCAAAGATATCCTGCATAGAAGAAAGGACATATCCTCCATGAGTGTTCCGAGTGAAATGGGATTCATCCAGGCCCCTGTATCCCTATTCCATACAGGCCTAGTGTCTGTGCACAGTTGTTGTCCTGGGCCAGGTCCAACCCTGTTGTCCAGCTCAGTTACTTCAATAAGTCTTCAAATTGCTTAACGAATACCACACAAATGTTTAAACCCTGAGAATTTGTACTCTGGGTTCAAAATGTGATTTATCTTCATCTGTACCCACGAGATTTATCAGCCCCAATTAAGGGAATGGCTGTTCTCTTTAAAGTGCGGTTCTAGTCAGAAAAACCAACTGGAGTCTCCTCTCAGTGAGTCAAACACATGGCCAAACCAGAAGGGAAAAATTGAGAAACATTTTTCTAAAAACATCCTTATGTTTTTTGGTCAGAAATTTTTGAAGCATAGCTGAATTTAGAAACATTCAACCAACTGCAGTGAGGCAGGAATCAGGAAAGGAATTGTGGAAATTCAGTCAGTTGTTTTTTTTTCCCTCTGTTCTTCATCAAAATTTTAATTTTTTATGCCATTTTTCATCAAAAACTGCTGGCAAGGACTATGTGGCACATCTGCCTAAGAAAGACCATTTGCAAACCTCCCACCTCCCAGTGTAGCAAGGATAGGAGGTGACTCTGTAGATTACTACACAGGAGAATAAGAGCTCTCGTTCACATCCTCTGGGCAAGCCTACTGAAACTTGGAATGTGAGGACTTAATCCTAGGCATAGAGGAGTGCACTGGTAAATAACACACTAATTCCTGCTAATGAACCCCATGGACTTATAGTTCCAGTCATGGCTGCCCTGCTTCTTCCTTTCCTCTTCTGTGACACTGAGCTACAAGGGGGGATGATGGCTCTGCTGTGCCCTGAGAGCTGTTGGAGCACAGCCAGGGAATTCCCAGGGCAAGGATTCGGCGAACACAGAGTTCCTTCTCCTCTCTTAAAAGCTCTTCAGTTCAGTCTCTGAGGTGAAGGCCATGATCAGAAGGACAAGTCTGAAAAAACCCCAACCTCCAATAGCATAAAACCTAAAACAAGGCAGAGTAGACAGAGAAACACACAAAGATGAGCCATTGAGTATTTGCCACTAGGATCCAGAGAGACCAGCTTTGGCACCATCTGTCATTAAGCCAGTGCCATACTGTAAACGCACCTCATCTGGAGGTGGGAAGGCATGAAAGATGGGTGCAGAGACAAACACCAGAAGGAAACAGACCTAGAACCTGCATTTAGCATTGGCAGGAAACTTTTTTAGACCAAACTTACCTTGAAACTATATTATTTTTCCGCCTGTGCAACTTCCCAACAAATTAAATTGTAGGGAAAATGTCATGATGGAGATTTTAGAGGTTTCCCCCCGACAGCACCAGAACCTTTTGACCCAGTTTGAACCCATAGGTCTGTGCATTCAGATCAGGGTGCCAAAAAAGAACCAGAAGTTCCTTTCAGGCCAGATGGTGAATGTTATCCTTTCCCAGTAAGTGTGAGGAGAATGTTTTAATCCTCATCAGCTTGCCTGGGTTAGTATGTATTTCTCCCTGCAAAAAATTAATTTGTATTTAAGCCCTTTATGTTCAGTTCTTCAGGGTACATAATAAAAGGATTTTCCTGCCTGGAACACTGTGCTGTTAGACAGTTCTGTCTATAGCTCTCACCTGGGACATACAGTAAAGAAATCTGACCTTTTATGCTCACTGTCTTTGAAGCTAGGAGGGTCCTGATTTCAATCTCAGCAGAAAAGGGCACATGTAGGTCTTGATTTAAAAGGTCTGAAATTACTCTCATCATCTCCCCTGGCTGCTTGTCTCAACCAGCCAGTCTCACCTCATCCCGCCTCACCTGCAGTCAGGCACAGACAGCTGGATCCCATATGCTGGGATGTCCTGGGCAGTCCACCAGTGATCATCAGGGCCACATATCCTGGGCTGGGGGCTTGACAGGCACTACTCCCCTCTTAGTACCCATGTCACATAGCATGGCCATGGTTGTGCTGTGTGGGGTCCCCCTGATCCAGCCTGGTTGTCACTCACCCCAGCTGTGCAGGAAGCCACACAGAAAGAGCAGAAAGAAGCCCCAGGACTGACTTATCCAAGCCTGAGCCAGGCCCGTGAGGAGACATGAACCCCAGGAAACACCCTGTTTTCCCCTGACACTACCAGCAATATATTCTGCAGCCAAAGACCTGAGGGCAACCCAGCCCCACCTCTGTGTCACCACTGACCCCTGCTAACAGCCCTGCCTCTACTTGGCTGCACCATAGGGGATGCTGAGCCACTGACATCATGCTGGCTCTGCCCTACACACCACTTAGCATGCAGCCAGGGAAGATGTGCAGGGACCAGTCTGCAGGGTGAGCCCCCAAACACTTTTAAGGAGGAAGAACTGGTAAGCTGCAACTGGCAGATGGTTGCCAGCAAGCAGAGCCCCTGAACCATCAATGCTTTTGGCATTTGGAGTGCAATCTGCTCTCCACCAGACAGCATTAGCTGATGGTGTGGGAGGTTTTTTCCCATGTGTGAGGATGGTTTGCAAGTGCTAAAATTGTTCCTGGTGCTGCCAGCATCTCTGAGAGACCAAGGTGAAAAAAAAGTAGGGTCACAGTATCTGTTATCTCAAGATCTCTCCTGTGCAGGCAGGCACATCTGCACAGATGTGAATGATTTCAATCTTACAAAAAAAAAAGATTTCCTCCTACAGGATGCATCAACTTGGCTACTGCTCATTGGGCTCTGGGAATCACTTCAGCATCACAGCCCTGTGCCTCCAGTCAGGTGCAGGCACCTCCCCAGGACTCCTGGGGCTTATCATAGGCCTGTCCCTGGGGTGGCTCTTTGCCTTTGGCTTTGCTTAGCATCTCTGGACCTTTCCTATAAGAGAAACTGCTGGAAGTGTGAATTTCCATGCCTCAGGACTGCTCACTAGAGCACATGCACTTCTAGAACCAGTGGAAAATGGCACAAGGTCCCATCCCTTGTAGGTGCAAACCCTGTCTCCTTCTCCTTGCAGTGTTCTCCTGTGGGAATCTGCAGATCTTCCATGCCTCCTGGTTAGGAGTGCAGCTGTGGGGCCATAAGGCCCTTTGCTTTCGCCTCCATGAACACAGGCAGGTTTTTCTCCTGCCAGCGCTGGTTCTGCCTCTGAAGCAGACTGGGGACTGTCTGATGAGCTGTTTGGGTGTTTGAGGCCAAAGCCTGATCCTGGACCACAAATTTCCCAGGTCTGAGCTGCTTTTGAGACATCTGTCTCCCAGGGCTGAGAAGAGGTTCTCAGGCCTGCTCAGAAGAAAAGCGTCGCTGCCTGCTTGGCACCAGAGCTTGGACGAGAATTCTCTTGTTTTTCACGAGCAGGCTGAGTGGTCAGCACATACCATGAGCAACAGTCAGAGGAGCAATAAATAGCCAGACCAGAAGGAGACAACCTGTTCAGACTGGACCGCTCATCCGCCGTGCCGGCGGGATGACTGCTGCTCTGCGTCAGGGTCTCATGAGAGAGACAGGGGCACAGAGAGGCGCCAGCCTGGCCCAGCCTGCCCCGAGTGCATCCTCCAGGAGCAGCTGTGCCTACTGCTCCAACCAGCATCTCCCAGGACATGGTAGGCAGCCATTGGGATTGTCTGTGGGATGTCTCACTCCTGCTACCAGAATTGTGCCAGAAGGCAGATGCCGTAACTGCAGGCTGGCTGTGGGACTGTTCCTCCAGGGCTGGTTCCCATTTGGGATCACACCCAAGCTTATTCCTGAGTCCCGGTGAAAGTCCCAGTTTTTCTTGTTCTCCAGGAAAAGGAGCACTTGGTAAACATTAAGGTTCAGTAACAAATCCCAGAAAACTGTTTTCCCAAACGATGTTCCTTTGTGATCTTACACCACTCCATGACTGTGGGGTACAGGAGAGGTCCCAAATAGCCAGTGAAAGCCCATTGCTTGGCATTTTCCTTTCTCCCCTTTAAGGTCTGCAAGAGAAGCAGGCATGAAAGTTGTTCCTACTGCTCCAGGTCACCTCATGCCGTGCATCCAATATGGAATAGCCAGGGGTTGTGAAGTGCTCTGAACCTGAAAAGTGCTAACTAAGGAAATGAAGCCCAACACGAGTGTTATTAATAAATGCCAGCCACTGTTATATAACTCCTAATCATGAACCGCGTGTTTCGGCCCCCATTGTTCCATTGTCAGGCCCTATTATCTGGGAACTCCTACCCACCGACCACAAGAAATAGCCTGGGCTCTGCGGGTTTGCAAACTTTGTTGTTGGAAAGCTTTTCATGCAATTGTTTTTGCTTTGCGCTGTTGCCTTCCTCATTGTACAGATGTGGGTGTGTATCACAGCCCACACCCTCTGCCTTTTGCCTCAGGATAACTTCGAAAATGAGCTGATCCATCTCAGCGAGTGTTTTTCCTAAGAATTCTCTTTAAAAACAACAACATTCAAACAAAAAAACTCTAATTTTCCTGAAGTGAAGCTTGTGCTGGGGAAAGATGCTGGCCTGTAATCCCAGCAGAATAAGGAGTGTGCTGCATCCTCAGAAGAGTCTCCTCACAGGAACAACAGCGCCTGAGCCCAGGCCTGAAGGAAGGAGAAAGTGTGGGCTAGCTGGGTCTCTGGAACTCAGCTGGAGCAGGGCAGATTGGGGCTTGCAGGGCCGCACTGGTCCCCCGCTGCCAGACCCAGAGCTTGCAGCCATCCCACTTCAGTGCTTCTTGTCTTCTTCACCACAGCCCATCTCAAGATGGGTTTCTGCATGGTGGTTCTACCTGGGAGTCCACTTGAAGCTCATCTGGCACGAGTGCAAGCTTGTAAGAAGTCTCAGCTCTCCTTTCAAGCTACTTTCCACGCCCCAGTAATTGTGGATCTTCAAGGCGCTTTCCCACTGGTCAGTGTAAGGTACAGCAGCAAGGGAAGCTCTGCAGGTTGGTCACAGCTCATCAGTGTAGAAGCACTGTCATTCATAAGACTCAGGCTGGGACCAACCACACCGAAAAATGCCTTTCTGGTCAAAATATAACAGTTTGCTGAACTTTGTCTCATTTGGAAGAGAAATTTTAAATCAAAACCAGAAAATGCCAGGCAAAGAGCTTTTGGTGTCCAGTTTTGGAGGCCTGTATTTTCTCTACCAAAGTGTTTTAAAAATCTGTGAGACTTTTTTTTTTTTCCTTTCACTGGTAAGCCTGAAATGACACAGAAAGCTAAAAACAGTAACAATACTCAACCAAGTCATTGGTGTTTTTCTGTAAGCTCTAATGCAAACTTTGATGCTGTCTTGGGCAGGTTTTGTTACTTTTCTGACCAGGGCCTATTATTAGGTTTGTAAATATTCCCAATCAAAATGGTCTGGGAGCCACCAACCTGTTCCTGAATGGTTTTTCCTATAGTTCATCCAGTGCCTCGCACCTTTGAGCAGTGACAACCTGTAAGTGCAGTGATGCTCTTGGGGTGGGGATGGAGGTGAGGAGCACCCAGAGCAGTGCTGCAGTATGATCTCAGCATGGCCCCCAAGCTGGGACTATGACCTTGGGGTCACCCTCCCCCACAATCTGCAGAGATGGGCTCCAGGACACTGGTCATAGGACCATCCTATGGGTGGATATGCTCCCCATACAGGTCTGAGCTCTCCCAGCTGTCCATCCTCTGGCCCATCCTGGGCTTTGCAGCAAAGGGCAGGCACAGAACATAGGTGGTCACCACTGGGCATTCCTCTGCCCAGCCATTGCTGGTGCTTTCCCTTTAAGAGGGAGCAAGACACGAGGCACAGAGGTTGAGTGTGCTGTACAGGGAGCTGGGGCATCCCAGGAGACCACTCTCCTGGAATCTCTGCATGGCAGAGAGACATCTACCTAACAATTGAGGGAATAATTTCCATCCAAAGAATCCATCTCGTGGTCCCCTCTTCATTTGTGACACAAGGGAAAATGTGAAGCAGCCAAAATGCATGAATCACTGTCCCAAAAAACATATAATGAACTCATAAAATCAAAGGCAGGGTTAGTTTCAACCCGTGCTGCCAGGGCTCCTTGGACATTGTCTGGAATGAATTTAAGTTGTTACAAAACTCTCTGTGTGTTTCTCTTCCCCCCAAACTATCTTTCTTCTCTCCCTCTTCACACCATGTTTTCCTATGAGCTTCTTTCCCTTCCCTCCCTCCCACCTCTCCTCCCCTGCCTTCCTTCTCTCACTGTTCACCCTAGTTCCTCCTTCCCAGCCCTTTGTCCCAGCCCTTCCTCTCAATATCCCTTCTTCCCCCAACTATCTGGCTGCCAGCCACGTACCACCACCACCTTTCAGAAAGACTCGTTTTCAGGACAGCTTCAAAGGCCTTTAGTTGATTCCGCGAGGCCTGTGCCACCTGCTCCATCCAACACGGCTACACCAAGGGACTCCCCGGGCTCCTCCCTCACTGGGAGCTCAGCCCATCAGCAGAGGCAGTGGAGGGATGACCTCCCCAGATAGTCTGGGGAACTGGAGAAGTGTGGCTGCATGCATTTCACCATATGCTCACACTTCTGCTGCCTCACAGGAATTCACAGGATCACAGAATCTAGTGAGCTGGAAGTGGCCCCGAAACATCAAGCCCAACTCCCTGCACAGGACACCCCAACACTCCCACCATGTGGCTGAGAGCATTGTCCAAACACTTCTGGAGCTCTGGCAAGTTTGGGGCTGTGAACTGCCTTCATCCCTACGGGCGCTCTCATGTGCCAGCACTCCCAAAGAGGACAAGGAAGCAGGCACTTTAACCCCACCACCACTTCCAAAAACAGGGATTTGTTTATATCACAGTAGCTGCTGCTGCTTGCAAGTGAGCAGGCTCTGGAGCCACAGGAGCTGCTCAAGGCAAGTTTGAGCAGCAACAGGCCCTGCTGCCTTGGAGACCTGGGCTGGCATCTGTGTGCTGCAGTTCATGGTCCCAGCAGCCGGCTGGAGCCCCCAACCCTTGGGCAACCAAGCTTCTGAGGCTCTCTGGAGACCAAACCCAAATCTACCCAGACACTGAATTGGTTTGGAGCAAACAAGATACAAGCCAAACTTCAACCCCAGCCATGCCAGAGCCAGCCTAGCAAGTTGCTCCCGGCTCATACAGGACAGCCTCCATCTGCCAGGCAGGTTTGTGGACCTCCTCCCTTGGTGTCTCACTGGGAACATCCCTGAAGCACCAGGCACACGCTGTGCTCCGATTGCAACATCGTTCTGCGGTGGCCGCCTGCTCTTCCAACGCTTCGGACGAGGTGTTATCTGCCAGCCGGCCGAGCTCACATTCCTCCGATGCGAGAGAGCAACGCCCGACTCCTTCCGATCCCTGCACAAGGCTTGGAGCAGGGAAACGAGAAAAGACGGGAGCAGGGTGCCCACCACATGAAGATGCTGAGGTAGCTGATGAGGTTTATTTTAAAAATCCCCTTGCGTTAAAGCTAAACTTTGCTTCTGACTTCAAGCCCCTGAACAGCATTTGGCCCCCTGGAAAACAGCTCTTAAAATTCAGGTGAGAAGTTTCCCAGAATAAACTCTCACTCTGCATCCACATAATGCCGCTCAGCAGAGATGCCGCTGGCCGGGCAGCTGTGCATCCTGGAGAGGTCCCCGTTACCCCGAGGGCATCCCGAGGCTCCTGCCGGGGCACAAGGTGTGCAGGACACGCTCAGCGTCCTCCCATTTGTGACAAGCATAGCATCCTTCCCCGATGGCAAGAGGGCAGGCGCAGCACTCTCTTGCCAGTGGGAACATACACTCAGCTGTCAGTGCCACCGTGGGACCGGCTTATCCCGCTGTTCCAATCCACCCGCTCCCGGCTGCCGGAGCCTCTCCCCGGCACAGACCGAGGTCCGCGGCCGCAGCCGCGGGGGAACGGCTCCACCTCGCGGCCGCCGCTCCCCCTGGGGCTCGAGGGTCCCGCGGCTGCTTGGGGACATGGGGGTCCCTTTGCCTGCCGTGGGGAGGGAACATGCCGGTGCCATAGCGGTCAGTGCAGAACAGGGGGGCACAGACAGGAGTGTAAGGGGTGGGGGTGACATCCTTGAGTGGTCTGCACACACAGCCACAGTAGTGATGGGGAGATGGAATTAGTTAAAGATGAACCAGAGCATGTTTAGGAGAGGGCCAAGCTCAGGGAGCTGATGAGAGGGAAAGAGGCACAAAATCAATTCCTGACCCCAGCTGCTTGCTGAACAGGGGGACCTGGGATGTGCTCATCACATTCAGCATTGTCCAGGAATGTTTTCACTGTGAGCAGGGCCGTGCAAGTCCCTTTGCCATGGGCTACAAGTAGCCACAGGGAGATCACATAGAGCTGCAGGTGTGCCAGAAGAGCGGGACCTGGAGTGCCTGCAGTACTGCCACTTCCTTGGGGGTATGGAGTGTGTCTGAGGGCTATGTTGCACATTGTCCCCAGCCTCTGCAGCATGTTTCCACAGCATCCCCCAGTCCAAAACCGGGAACAGCAATGTCACCAGAACATGGCCTCAGCACACACTGCTGCAGATTCAACATCTCTCCAGCCTTGCTAGCAGACTGCAGTTCCTTGGGCTGCCCCAGCTTAGCCTGGGGTTGTACACCGAAGCTCCAGCACTGTGTCTGACCTGTGCAATGTCCATGCTGGGATGAGCAGGGGCAGGGCAGAGCAAAGTCCATGTAATGTCACTGCAGTGGTTATATGTGCTATATGGAGTTACAGGCTGGGCTTGTTGGTGATGTCGCACTGGGTTCCTTCTCCCCAAGCCACGCTCACTGCACGCCTTTCAACAAACTCTGTCTCCACCAGGGTGAACTGCCCTTACTTACCTTTCTGGGTGGCAGAGAAGAGCTGCTGTGGCCCAGAGAAGGGCTACTGGTCCCCGGAGAGGGCCTATTTGGGCTGCCCCCATATCCCTACAGTGCTCAAACCCTGGGTGCTGCCAGCACCTGGACGCCAGGCCGGGCAGGCAGCCCAGGACATCTCTGTGTCCCAGGTATGTGGAGAAAGAGGAAGGACACAAATTCACCATGGATGCACTGGGCCTGCGGGAAGGCTGGTGGTCAGCAGGAAAGTCAGGGTGGAGGGGACAGACTCCCAAGGGCTGCTGAGGCTCAGGTGAGCCCCAAGACACTGGTGTGACAGAGAATGGCAGGATGCCTTGAGCAAATCACACCTCATGAGGAGGGTGTCTGTGCCTCCCTGCAAGGTCACATTTCAGTTCCTGGCAACAGTGCTGTGATCTGCACTCCAGAAGAAACCATGTGTGGGGACAGACTCTGAGCACAGGGTGAGAAGGTAGATGTGTCTGTCAGGAGACTGATAGTCCCAAAAGGGAGGTAGATAAGGTGCCCTTGGAAGAGTAAATAGCACAGAAAGAAGGGAAACATGAGAATTATGGAGTCATCCTGAAGATGACCCAGTGGCTGAAATGGGATCCTCCTCACTTACTGCACTGGGAGACGGCCCTGTGGGGCCAGTCAAATAAAGAGTCCTCCCTTCTCGTAGTAAACCTCTTCCTTCTCCATTGAGAGGGTTAAAGAAGGATATGGAGAGACAGTAGGTAGGGTCTCTCCCCTGCTTTTCGGGAAACATGAGCCTCCACCTCAAGGAGCCGTTCCGACACGCCGGAATGGGCTAGGGCTGCCCGCTGTGACATGTTCTCCTTCTTCGGCCGGGCTGGGGACTGGATTACAGCTGTGCTCATCTGGCGAGTGAGCCAGCCGCGGGCCGCCGGGCCCCGCTGCCACCGCGCTCCCCGGCGCGGGCCCTGCGCTCCCCGGCACGGCCGGCAGGGGGCGCGCGAGGGCCGCGCACCGACCGCAGGAGGCGCGGGGGCTGCAGGGTCCGGTGTCCCGT
>VZSR01002741.1:586425-641992 GCA_013398615.1 Brachypodius melanocephalos | reverse complement strand
GTCCGAGCCGCGCTGTGGGCATAAGGCAATGGCCAGCAGAGTCCTCTGCAGGGCAGGGCTGGCTTTGAGCGTGTGCTGCAAGGGAAGGGGGGAGGGCAGGGTGAGGTACAAAGGGCAGAAGAGGGCATCAGCCTGGGGGGCACATGGCTCCAGGGGGACCTTCGAGCCCCTTCCAATTTCTAAAGCGGCTCCAACAGAGCTGGAGAGGGACTTCGCAGTCATAGGACACAGGGGAATATCTTCCCATTTCCAGAGGACAGGGTTAGATGGGATATTGGGACGAAAATTTCCCTGTGAGGGTAGTGAGGGCCTAGCATAGGATGCCCAGAGAAGCTGTGGCTGCCTCATGCCTGAAAATGCTCAGGGATAGGTTTGAACGAGCAATTTGGTCTAGTGAAAGATATCCCTGCTGTGCAATTGGACTGGATGGTCTTTTAAGGTCCCTCCAACCCATTCAACAATTCTGTATCTGCCCCAGCTGACTTGGTGCCAGCGCTTTTGCTCCAACAGCTTGTGGATGTCTGTGTCCTTTCAGCAATCCTTTGCTGACAGGGAGGCCTGGCTAGCACCAAATGCTATGCCTTCTTGAGGCACAAGGAGCAGGAATGGATGCAGAATGGGAACTTGCAATGGGCAGAGTTTCCTGCAGGCCGCAGGGTGACAAACAACACAGTATGCTTGCCCTCTCATCCTGCCAGCCCTGCCAGATCTGCCCAGAAAGGCAGCGAACACTGGGTGATGTCAGCATGCTGAGGAACACCAACAGAATCTCATAGTCTGATTCCTATCACAGTGACTGTTCCATCCCTGCTGATATCTGTAGCACTCCCATTTGCCAAACATAGATTAACATCTTTCTCTCAGGCTCTCCATCCTACAAAGTGGGAACAGGGGAAACAGGGATTCAGGAAACAGCTTCTGCCCATCTCAACTGGGCTTTCACTGATGTGAGGCCTGTGGACAGCAGTTCCAAAACTTTTCCATATGGTGACCAGTGCTTCCAACATCACTTTTGAGTCACATGATGGTGGGGGTTCAGTGGATGTGAAAACACCAGCACTGGGGTTGTGGTGGTGCAGCCCTGCCCCTCAGCACCACCCTGAAGCAGCCAGGCCAGGCTGACTCAGTATCACAGCTCATGTTCATGGTTGCCCTTGTGTTTCCTGGTGAGGAAAATGCCTTCAGGTCCATCACTTGGACAATTGCTGCTTTGTGTCACTTCAGGACTAGCCATGCCTCATTTTGCCCTATTGCCTTTCATCATTCCAGCCTGTCCCTGGTGTCACACTGTCCTGAGAACCCTGGGCCTTACTCTGCTCCCAGTCTGATCTGATCCCATACAAAGCAAACATTGGTTCTGCACTAGCATCTCATCTGGGATCTGCATTGGGACTGCTTTTGTGGCTTCTGGCTTGACTACCCAGCTCTCCAAATGCACAAGTGTCCCTGAGAGAGACAGGGAGGCTACAAGACACCTGTAGCACTGGACTTAGAGCCTTGAGGTTCCCCTGCTCATGGCCCGGGTCTCCTCTGTCCTGTCACCCGGTGGCTTCACTCTTGTTTATCCACATCCCTGGTGCTGGAATAGGAGAGGAAATGTGTTTATTGCAACAAGGCAGAGAGCAGCAAACAGCAATTCCCCTGGGGCTCGCGGCCACCTGGGGTCTGCCCCTTCAGTAAGCATCTGCCAGCCGGCTGGGAGAGCTGCTCCTGCGACCTGCTGCCCCAGAGCAACAGGATGTGGGTAACTGAGGGTCCCCTGGGAGCAGGGTGATGGTGGGTGGGGGTTTGGAACGTAATGCGTGGGCACTGTGCTGGCACCCTGCCCTTCTTCCCACCTCCGGTGCTGTCTTCAGTCCTCACATCCACTGCAAGGGCAATTACAGGAGGATGCTCCCCAGGCCAGACTGGCAGATGTGAGGGCCCCACGGCTGTGAACACGGCGCCAGTGAGGGAGAGAATCCAGGTCCGGGTTTCCTGCTCTCCTCCACCGCCTCGCACAAACTGATTAAATTAGTTTCACCTTTTTCGAGCCCCGCTGGCAGGTGGCCTGGGGATAGCAAAGCAAGCCTCCGGGGGCAGCCCGGAGGCAGCTGTGCTGGGTACGGAAGTGGCCCGCTTCTCTCCCTCCCTGCCCGAAAATTAGAGACGAAGGGCGACCCTAGTGCAGCGCGTGAAAAGACCCTGCACCACGGGATGGAGCGGAGACTCCAGCTTCCTCCATAAGAGGAGCTGCTCCCGCCTGGTAAATGCCTCATTTGCTTTGGGAAGCGGAGGGAGAATAACCGGCTGCCTCGGCTGCGGCACCGCTAAGCCCTCGGCGTGGTGGGCTACGGTCCGCAGCCCCCGCTCTCCGCGGGGATGGACCCGCTGTGGGCTGAGCGAACTCCTGGGGTGCGGCGGGGCTGGCCGGGCGGCAGGTGGGACCGCGGCCACCGGGACCCCGCGGCGCTGACCGGCGGGAGGGCTGCCCGCCGGCGGGGCGGCCCCGCTTCCCGCCCGGCTCCGGCCCTGCCCGCTGGGCTGCCGGCGGGGCGGAGGGCGGAGGCAGGGCTGGCAGCGGCGGCGGGCGGCGCACACGCACACACCTCCCTGCATGTGATTAAATGGCTCGAAATCTGCTTCTGATTTCCTCGGGGAGGTGACTTTTCCCTTCTTTTCAACCCGGGATTTATTGGAGCCTTTTTACTCCGCGTCTAGGAGGCGGTCGGGGTTCAGTTTCTCCTATTCTTGCTTTTCTTTTCGTTTTTTTTTTTTTTAAGAGGTGTTTTTTCTTTTTCCTTTCCTCTCCTTTTCACCCTCCCCTGCCGCCTCCCCCCCTCCCTCCCGCAGCCGAAGCAGCCGCGGGCGGTACGGTGGAGCGGGCGGGAGCGCGGCCGGCTGCGGGCACGGCGCTGGGACCCGCCCGCACCGCCGGGAGCAACGCTCCCGCTTTCCACTATTTCGCCTTATTTCGTCCCCTGCGCACGATTCCCTGGAAATTTGTTATCATTCCTTTTTTTTTTTTCCCCACACCCTTTTCTTCACTTTTTTTCCTTTCTTCGTGCTGTGGCCAGCACCGGGAAGGAGCTACCCCTGCCCGCCGTCCGCCTCGCCGCGGCCCCGGCTCCTCTCGCCGCCGCTCCCGGACCTGTCGCCCAGACCGGCCCCGCTACCTGCCCGGCCGCGGTAAGCTGCGCTCCCAACTTCCCGGCGCTCCGGGCTCCCGCTCTCCTCCCCACCGCTCCCTCCCTCGTTGCCTTTTATTCCTCCCTCTCCCCCCGCACTCACCCTCCCTTTATTTCCCTTTCCATCCTTTCACCGCCGAGAACGGGACCTCCCCGCAGCGGGGCCGCCCGCCCGCCGCCGAGCCCCGCTCCCGTCCATGAGCAGCTCCGGCCGCCGCCGCTCCGCACTCTGGCCCGGCTCGGCCCAGCCCGGCTCGCTGCCGCCGCCCCGCAGAGCCAGCTCGGGGGTTCTCGGCATCGTACGGAGCCCCGCAGTGTCGCAGCCCGGCGGAGCCCCGGCCCCGAGCAGTGCGGCTGCGGTGCGGGCAGCGGCGGGAGCCCTGCCAGGCCGAGCCTGCGGTGCCAGCCCCGGCTGACCGGGCACGAGTCATGCACGTGGTCCCCTGCCCGCTGCCCCCACCGCAGGCCCTTCTCCGCCTGTGAGGGCTCCACCGGCGCAGAGCCACCTGGGCGGGCGGCATCACCCGTGTCACCATTCCAGGCTGGGGTCCATCGCTGGTCCCTTCCCAACACTGTTGCCCCGAGAGACTCCCTTGTGGGGTGGCTCAGAGGGTTGGCTCCCTTTGGAAACGGCTCCTGGGGGATGTGCTCTGCTCCGTTGCAGTTCTGGAGCCAGGCCGGGCTAGACCCTCGGCACTCTGAGCACCTGGCCCTTGTGAGGCACAGCTGGGCTGAGAGCTCTGGCCAGTGAATGTGCGAGAGGGCGGCTTCACGGGAAGAAGGGAAGCTGGGCTGCGTTTGGTGGGTTTGCTTTTGCTTTCCTCTCTTGGAGCTGCTGAAACCTCATTTCCTCAAAACGCCATCCTACCCACAGATTCCCTGGCCCACTGGAGAGTGGGTGGGTGGAAATACCTTTCTTGGGATGAGGACTAACTGGTGTGATGGGGATGTGGTGCTTGGCAGTCTGCTGCATCGCCAAGCAGGGTGGGTGAGGAAGGCCCCGTGGGCAGGAGCAAGAGCTCCTCTGGCAGCACAGTGGTCCTGCTGGCTTGATGCTCATCTAGGCAGGATTTGGGCATGGATACTCCTCTCTCAGGGAGCTCATCCCATGAATGTATGGGATGTAAGCCATCCATGCCATTTTTGTTGGACCAGTAGCCTGGCTGAGACAATACTGAGTGCAGATCTGGATGTGCACACCCTGCCTGCCTGGAAATGCCACAGATCCCTCTTCCCCAGCCAGGACCCTGTCTCTCAGAGCCAGGAGAGGCTAGAGCTCTGTAACGGGTGGAGAGGGATGTGGCTTCGGCCATGTGCTGGAAACACCCTCCAAGGTGTTTGCATGGATGAGGGGCAACTTTTTTTCTATTTTTCTGCAATATCCCATTTACAAAACAGAGGGAGCTGCTGTGCTGCTCTGACACCTGTTTGGAGCAGGCTGATGAGGGGACAGGAGATCCAGCAGTCCAAGAGCAGGGTGGGCTGCAAGGGTCCCAATACCCCTTCCTTCTCTACCTGTGTGTGGAAGGAAGGCAGGTCCCTGGAAGAAGGCAGGTGTAATGCCAGACTGGGGAGGAGCTGATGTGTGTCTGCAGGCTGTGGAAGAGAGAAGCCTGGCCTAGGGATGCAGCTGAGTGCAAGATGCTCATCAGAAATGCAAGCTGCTAGGCGTCAAGGCTGAGGAATGTTTCTGCTGCTCTCTGAGCACCAGAACAATGGTATCTTCAGTCTGGGTTGGACGGAATGGAGGTCCCACCTTGGCTGGCTGCTGGCAGAGGTGTGACTCTGAGAGGGGGTTTCCCCAGCCCTGAAGAAGGAGCTGAGCATCAGTGTACACCTTGAGGGGTGTGCTGAGATGTCTTCAGCAGGGAAGCAGCCCACCATGTTGAGGGTGTTGAGGCAGCACCTCTGTCTCCTGTTCCACCACCCTGGTTAGTCAGGCCCTGCTCCATAAGGAAGCAATTATTTTGTGCCCCTTCGAGCCCCTCCCTGAGCCTGCGCAGGACACTTGCGCTCGGTATGGAAACACGACAGATTTTCCATATTCCGCTTTGCCCTGTGATGTTTAAAAACGTACGTGACAGCTTCTTCCTAATGCTGCAGGCTTGGCTGGCACTCAAGCAATAACAGACTGTGGGACACCAGGGGCATGAAATATCACACCAATAGCCAGAGAGGGGATAAAAAAAAAATGAGATGTCAAAGTGCAGTGTGTTTCCAGTCCGTTGTTGTGAGCCATCCTCTGCTCGATGTGAGAGATCTTTCAAAGCCGGCCAAATGTTGTCATTTCTGAATACCATTTTAAATATTCATCCAGACTATTTTCAACATCTGTGCCCAGCATGTTGTGAAAATGCAATGAGAAATGTTATGGAAACCAGATCACTGTATTCTCATATGGGGTGGAAAGACGTGGAAGCAATGAGGACTTCTGGACTAGAACTCTGAGTCCCTTGCATCCACTGGGAGTAGTGAGGGAAAACTCTCTGCACCTTGAGGGATGCTGCTGAGACCACTCAGTAGAGCCAAGCACTGTGGTAGGAATGTACAAAAGTGTCTTGGAGACTGCGGTGGGGTTAGAGTTGGGTAAAACAACTAACTGGTCAAGATGTAGTAGAGGTTAATAAATGGGGTAGAAAAAAATCATAGAACACCCTGAGTTGGAAAGGACCCACAAGAACCACTGAGTCCAAATGCATCCAAGGAATGCTTCCTTGTCCTGCAAGGTCATGGGCTCCAAATGTCTTTTTGAGTTGCTGTTGCATTGGGAACTTTAGGAGATCTCCACCTTGCACTAGCTGGGGGATGCAAGAGTGTTGCAGGAAAACAGATTCAGGTCTGCATCATATGAGTGATGCTATGGTGAAGTGACCACCTCTGCCCAGGAGCAGTGATTAGCAGAGTGGGCACAGGGGACCCAGCAGGACACCCATGCTGGGTGTTGGTCCCTCCTTCATGTGGTCAGCATGGCTTATGAGTTACTGAAACTGGTGAGCAGGGATGTGTCCGAGCATCCTGCATTTGACAGCTCCATGCACATAGCTGAGTAGCCTGGGGACTCTTTGTTTTATGGTGGATTTCTTTTTTCTTTTATTTTTTGGTTGGTTTTGATAACCTTGGAAATCTGGGTTCCATTGCTGCCTTTTGTAACATCAGGATGCAACTAATTCAAGCCAGGCCAGATGCTGACCACAGGTATGCCAGTGTAAATTTGAATGGAGTTGCTTATGTCTTGGTTTGGCCCGATGTGAATGGAGTTACTTCGGGCTGATGCCAAAGCACTGAGGTCAGAATCTGGTCCATCCTTTCCTGTGTTCAGTGTAATTTATACACATCTCCTGGCACTGCCAGGGTATTGCATGGCTTGTGTAATTCTGGCTCCAACCTGCCAAGAGTGCATTGCAATATCCATCACCTGCACTGCCTGCTGCAGGAAGATGCTGCTGTGTAATTGCCCCCCTGAGCTGTGCGTGCAGGGGGCTGAGAGCCCGAGGGGCTGCGTGGAGTGGGCAGCCCTGCAGATGTGGGGCTGTAAGCACTCAGAAGCTCCTGATACTTAAATATCAGGAGAGACGAGGGAGCTTGTAAAGGAAAGTGAGGCATCTCCTTTGTGCCATTAGCCATGTCCCAAGTGGGCACCAGTTGCTCCATCAGCGGCTGGGAAGGCGATTAGCACTCACAGACACACGGCATCCCTCCAGCCACTCCCAGCGCACACTCCCTCCCTCTGGAAAGCTGAGACGGACCAGTACCTTGACTCCATGGAGTTTTTCCTTTCACTTTAAATACTTCTCCGTTTTGTTTTTATATCCCAGAAACACATGGAATGATTTATCCATGGCTTGAGCAGAGTTTGGGCCTGATTCTGTTTGTTGGGTGGAGGAATTAAGCTTCCCCGAGCTGGTATTGGCATGGTGGGAGAGGGGCCTGGGTATCCAGGGACCCTGGCAGCCCCCCAGGATGGATCTTGTTCATGGGCTGGGGCAGAGCTGCAGGGGGTTTCTCCCAGAGCACGTGTGGCAAGGGAATGCACATGCCCTCATACAGACAAAGGGCCTGTAATAAGTGGAAATGTGCAGGCTGTAGTAGCAGATTCACCCTGGTTAAGGGACATGCTCTGGTCATTTGTGCCTGGTTTCATCTTTTCTAAGCACATCATTCCTCTTCTGCTTTGGGTCCTGTCCCATCCTCCCAGTGGCTTCCTTCTCAGAGGGCATCTGAGGTGCTGGTGGGCTTTACTGAGGATGACACAGTTCAGGAATGAGCAGCCCTCCTAGATCAGTCTTAGACCCAAGTTGTTGGACCCCCTCAAGTACTGAGGTCCTTTGGTCCTTGCCCAGAAATATCTGCCTCCTGAGCCATGGCTTTTGCTGTGCATATTTGTGCCCCATGTGGGTGGGTGGCTCCATCCCTGCCCCACGCTGGCACCCAGGACCTTATCTCTGTGCACAGGGAGATGCAGCTCTTCATGGGGACCAAACATTCCCATCTCAACAGTTCCAAGTAAGGCCATGTCTTTTCCTCAAGTGATGCAAATCTCCTCACACCATGCTGTCCTGGCCTGGAGGAGAAATGCAGTCAGCTGCAGCATGGCAGCAGCTTTGGTGCGGGGGCATCAGCCTGGGGGAGCAGCATGGGTGCCTGGCAGGAGTGCAGCACCATTGCCCTGTCATTCCTTGGGGTTCTCCCATCCCCTTCCAGGGCAGTGCTGGCTGCTCAGCTTTAGCCATCACCTGCCCTCTAAGCCCACATTTTTCCAAGAGCAGAGCACCACTTGTGCCTTCCCTTCCACTTTAATTACGGAAGGCTGCTCCTGTGCTGCAAAGGTCCTGGGATCAAATTTGGTTAATAACCTGCTTCCCTCCCTGCCCTGTGTTGTTCCACCTAATCCTGTAATTACTTCAGCAAAGTTGCTGTGACCCCGGTCTGCCAGGTGGTGATCCTGGCCCTGCTGTAGGCACCAGCATCCACATTGTGAGAAGTTTACTCTCCTTGCCCTCCCTCACCTGCTGCACTTGCCTCATCCATTCTATTTTGGGGACCATGCACCTTCCCAATGGCTCAGCATCGGGAGACCTGGAGCTCCGGGCATGCATCTGCACCCAGCGTCACCCTCGGTAGCACTGCCTCCTGGAAAGACGATGGAAAATGAGCCCACAGTGGGCTGGAGCATCACCCTGACAAGTCTCCTACAAGGCAGGGAAACACTGCTGGTTGCTCTGGGAAGTGTGTAGTTGTAGAGAGAAGGGGTGTGGAGGTGTTGGATGTGGAAGCTAATTTTTTTAAAAGCACTTCTGAAGTGCTCCGGCAGCATGACTTCCTTCCAAGCCGCACGGCTGTTAGCATTCCCGGAGTGAGTGGAGGAGTGAGGAAATCGCCCACCTCAAAAATGCAGCCGCTTCTGGGGAGGAGCTGGGAGGGCAGCCGCTTCCTCGGGAAGGGTGAGCCCCGCCGCTGCATTCCCCCGGGCCACGGCTGCTGCTGGTGGCGAGGAGCTGGCAGCCACACGAGAGTCTCGCTGGGGACACTTTCGGGAGGCTGTCCCTGGGAAAGGGGCTCCATTGCTCATGTCCCTCCTCATGCCGGCTCCAGAAACGTGCTGGGCTGGATTTGGCACCCAGGGGTCATCCCAAATCTCACTTCTGAGACAGCAGTGTCTCCATTTGATCTGAACCGGGGGGCCAGCGAAGATGGGAAGTGAAATGGGGGGCAGCAAAGATGGGAAGTGAAAAGGGGGGGCAGATGGGGACCAGGGAGAGAAATACCCACTCCCAGGCCTCTCTGGCAGCTTGCCGGCAGTCCCAGGGTCATGCTGAATACACATAAAAGGGAGCAGATTGCGGCTTGCCCTCCTCTCCAATACAGAGGTGAGGCCCATGGAGACCACCGGCCCCAGCTCTCTTTCAGTGGGATAATGGGGTGAGCTGAGCACGGAGCGTGCGTGCCTGTGTGTGGTCCTGCGGATGATAATGATTTCCACTCATGCCCTGCCTCCGCAGTGCTGATGAGCTGCTGAGCAAGTGTTGGCTCCCCATGGCTGCTCCCCGGCAGCAGAGCCACCAAAACTTCGGCACTGAACCTCAGTGACTTGTGCCTTGGTAAGACTGCCAGTAGAGACAAAGCTTTCCACTCGATCAGGGCAGATGAGCAAGAGATGCTCATGCCTCTATGCATGCCTCAACAACAGTAACCTGGTCCTGGGTCCTCGACCTGCTGCTCCAGTTCTCCTAACAGCTTTGCCTGTGGCCTCATCCCTGGGTACCAGAGATGCTGCTGCTGTCACTTTCCCCTGGGCAAGGGTTTCTTCATACTTTTGCATCTTACCAGACAGGAAATTAAAAGGCCTTTGCTTGAACATGTTCCTACTCCTGTCACTTTGCTGCCACATAGCAGAGAGGGGGTGGAGGAGACTCTGTTGGCAGCGTTTAGTAGATGCCTTGTTCTATATATCCTGATTCTCCCTGGAGTGGATGGATGCAGCTACTGAGGACCCCTGGGGGTTTCTCCTCTCTCCTCCTGGTGCAGAGGTTTTCCCACAGGGCTGTCTCCCTGCTAGTTCTGCCCTGTGGGTGGTGGGATGGAAGGTGCTGATTGCAGTACCTGACTGCATGCCCTCTGTGGGATGTGCAGTTGGAGGGGGACAGTGGTGGGTAGAGGGCTGGCAGCACCACAGGGCCAAAGGTGCTGTGCTGGCTTCTGCAAGTACAGAAACCGGATCTTGCTGGGTGTTGAGGGGGAGTCCATCAGCACCTTGCAGTCCCTTTGTTGGGTGAGAATACAAGAGCAACGCTCTGCCAGTGGGCTGGCAGGGACTCGTGCCCACTGTGCATTGCTCAGCACCAGGCAAGGGCCAGGGATCATCCTGTCAGGACCGTGTTAGGTCATTAACGAGCCACAGGCTTTGCTCAACAAGCAAATGCAGGGATATGGCAGCAGTCATAGCTTCATCTCCTGCCCAGGAGGCAGCTGCATGCAGTGGAGCCAGGAGTCCCAATGGGGCCCTGTAGGCTTCCTGCAGTGGGGGATGCTTTTCACTGCCTGGTGCTCATGGCACAGCATCTCCTCTGCTGTGGTGACTGCTACATCCCTGCAGTCTCTAATCTTGCAGCCACACTCCTCAGGTAGCGGGTTTTCAATGCTCTGGGCACTCCAGGGACAGTATTTTTGTCTTGCTGGCAGCCAAGTCACCAAGCCAGGGTCTGCCATGTCCCCAAAAGGCTCTGCAGCATTGTGGTAAGGCTGGAACTGTGCTGCTCGGGTGATGCAGGGACCACCAAGGGAGCTACCAATTTTTCGCATCTCTTTTTCTATCAGCAGAGGATTAAGCAGTGAGGAAATAAGTGGCAGGGGCAGGTTTTGCCTTGGGGGAGATGTCCCAGGATGGACTGAGACTCTGTTCCTGTTGCTCCCTTGGTAGGCACAGGCTGTAGCTGCTGGGCTGACCATGGCTGGGCAGAGGAGCTTCCCCTCATTAGTGGTTTGGCAGCCTGGAGAGGCAGTTTTCTTCCACAGAGGCAGTTTTCTTCCACAGTCATGGCTCCTTTTTCTTTCCAAAATGGAATAACAAACAAAAAAAGAGGTCCTGAATCAGTGAAATGGGCTGTTCCTTGGAGCCTTCTTTGGCCAGAGTGGGCAGCTGGACAGGCAGGAGTGGCACTGGGGCTGTAGATGGGGGGTGGAGCTGGGGATGCTGGGCTGGATCATGCAGAGCTTCGTTCCTCAGAGAGAAACACATCCTGTAAAGATTTACTAGTGGGAGAGGGATCCCCTCCTCCTGCCTGGTCATGGCATTGGGATGGTTGAGGCTGGACAACTTGGCCTTGGCTCCGCACAACCCATGGGATGGTAGGGCTGATGCCACCTACCATGCAGGAGGCTCAGAGGTCTGCCATGGCAAGAATGGGGCATGGCCAATCTGCATTCTGTGAGAGGTCCTTCATGCATTCAGAGCCAGCAGGAGGGGAATGTGACCTCCAGACCTGTTCTACTCTTCAAGCCAATAACT
The DNA here is from genome assembly GCA_013398615.1 of Brachypodius melanocephalos. NCBI lineage: Eukaryota > Metazoa > Chordata > Aves > Passeriformes > Pycnonotidae > Brachypodius > Brachypodius melanocephalos. Next base: position 630,820 of record VZSR01002741.1, on the reverse strand, counting down.
CAGGAGATGGGCCACATCTCCTGGGAGCCACTAAGCTCCCTGGCCCTGTGCTGCAGCTGCTGGGAGAGGAGCCCAGCCAAGTCCTGCATTTGGTCCTGGACTTTCCCCCAGTCAACAAACACACCAGACCCAGACCTGGATTTCTTGGGGGTGAGGCCAGAATAACTTCCTTTGCTGCTGGGTTGTGTGGCAGAGGAATTTGGAGGGGATGCAGCCCCTCATTTGGAGAAGCCACTGTGCCCACAACCAGCAAAGAAAGTAGTGGTGTGTTCAGGAGCTCCAGGTCTTCATCTCAACAAACTCCTGCCTCTTGCACAGTGTGCCTTCAAGGTGTTTTTCTGCTGTTTCTCCTGCTCTGTCAGGAGCTATTTTGTGCCACAGGTACATAACTTGGGGTTTGCAGCTCCTGTTGCATCTGAAAGATCTTCCCTAACTCTTCCCCATCACCAGCCCTTGTCAGCCATGCAGCAACAAGGTCTCTGAACAGTGTGTGATAGCCAGGGCTGCTGGCAGGCAGAAACATTCCTGTCACCACAGGACAGTTTGTAAGACACCAGGGAAGGTCTGTACTCTGATTTCAACCTCTTCTGTCAAAAGCTCAGGCCCTTTCCTCATTTCTGTGGTACTTCAGTCCTGCTGATGAGCAGTGAGGGATTGGTGTGGACGAGGCAACACAAAGTAATTGCCTCCCAGCCCCGCTCCCAGGATACTGCATCAGTGGATATGGAGAGGGAAGATGGGTACAGGTGATGGACCAGACATGGGGGAGTTTCCCATCCCTTACCAGCCCTCCCAACATGGGTGGTCCCGTGGCCATGACACTGCTGGTGCCGCTCACTTTTGTTCTTCTTCCAGGGAGGAGCCACTTTCCTCTCCCCAGAAGGATGGAGGTCCTGCAGCTCCTGCGCCTGCTCCTCACTACTGCCATGCTGGGCCTATCCCAGACAGTGAACCCCTTTGTGGCCCAGCAGACCCCCCCAGACCCTTGCTATGATGAGAGTGGTGCTCCTCGACGCTGCATCCCTGAATTTGTCAATGCTGCCTTTGGGAAGGAGGTTCAAGCCTCCAGCACGTGCGGGAAGCCCCCGACACGGCACTGCAATGCTTCAGACCCCCGCCGAGCCCACCCACCTGCCTACCTGACTGACCTCAACACCGCCTCCAACATGACCTGCTGGCGCTCGGAAACCCTCCACCACTCACCCCAGAACGTCACCCTCACCCTCTCCCTTGGCAAGAAGTTTGAGGTGGTCTATGTCAGCCTCCAGTTCTGCTCACCCCGGCCAGAGTCCACCGCCATCCTCAAGTCCATGGACTACGGCAAGACCTGGGTGCCCTACCAGTACTACTCCTCCCAGTGCCGTAAGATCTACGGCAAGCCCAGCAAGGCCACGGTCACCAAGCAGAACGAGCAGGAGGCCCTGTGCACCGACGGCCTCACCGACCTCTACCCACTCACCGGGGGGCTCATTGCCTTCAGCACCCTCGACGGGCGACCTTCGGCCCAGGACTTTGACAGCAGCCCCGTGCTCCAGGACTGGGTGACGGCCACCGACATCCGCGTGGTCTTCAGCCGCCCGCATCTCTTCCGTGACCTGGGCAGCCGGGACACCGGCGAGGAGGAGGGGGGCACGGGCTCCACCCCCTACTACTATGCGGTGGGGGAGCTGCAGGTCGGCGGGCGCTGCAAGTGCAACGGGCACGCGGCGCGCTGCGTGAAGGACAAGGAGCAGAAGCTGGTGTGCGACTGCAAGCACAACACAGAGGGACCCGAGTGCGACCGCTGCAAGCCTTTCCACTACGACCGGCCCTGGCAGCGGGCTAGCGCCCGTGAGGCCAATGAGTGTCTGGGTAAGGCGTTTTTAAACATTTTTGTTTTCTGGGGCTGAAATGCTAAAACAGCTCGTGAGGGTAGGAAGTGATGGATACTGAGCCAAAGCGATGGAGTGTGCTTGTCCAGAGATGCTGGGGAGCATCCCCTGTGCTGGAGCATTGAGAAAGGCTCAGCCATCTGCTGCATGTAAGAGATGCAGTGGTTCCACCATAAGCCAAAGCACCAAAACTCTCCCAAAATCACTGGTGTCTTCCAGCAGTCAGCAGACCTCAGTGTGGGATGCCCATCTGAGATTGTTTCCCCTGGGCAGCAAACAAGCTGTCCATGGGCCAGAGGGACAATCGCGGCAGTTCCCTGTGAGATGTGCTTGGGGACAGGGAGCAGACAGAAAAACCTGGCAGAGGCTGAGATTCCCAATTCAAAATTTCATCCTTCATGTTCAGTCTGTGTGGTGGTTTTAGCCTGTCTGTCTTTGCAAAGGTTTCCCTAAATTAAAAATATTGTCACCAAAATGAAACATTTCCAAAACATCAAACTGGTATTAGTTGGCTGTCCTGCTCGTGAATCTTTATGGGATTTTGGACTTTTTTTTTTTGAGACTTTTCCTTTTTTTCCTGGTTTGGGATTGGACTGGGGGATGCCAGAGCCCTGTGAAAGTCTGGGCGAGGGAGGAAGAGACTGTGGCTCCTCCTGGACAGGAGCCCAGGTCTCAGGGGGTGGCGGGAGGATGGAGACAAGGGAAAGCTGTACCATTAATCAGCCTCTGAAAGGCTCAGTGGATGTGCCAGAGGTCAGAAGGACTTGTTAGTATTTGTGATCGATGTCTTGTTGAGAACCCAGCTGTCCGCTTCAATATATACACGTTACAGCAGATTTCTTCTAAGAATGGCTAAAAAGGCAGTGGATTCAAAGCAAGTGCTAGAGCTGATGCTTTAAGCCACTTCATGCCCTGTGGGAATGTGTCAGCCCTTGTGTTTTTCCACTTTTTTCAGAAAGATTAGTTGGAACTCAGAAAAAAACCTCCACTTTGCAGCCTCCCAGGGCTGCTGTAGGTCAGGCAGGGGAGGCCTCCGGTAGGTGCATGAACCCATGGAAACCCCCAGGACACAAGGAGGACCTCACCCCACTGGCTGCCCCCTTGTGTCCCCCGCTCTGCACCTGCCTCACTGCCACACCCTCCAGTAAAGCAGCAGCATAGCAGTGGAGGTAGCTCTGGTGGCACAAAAGGGGTTAAACCAGAGGAGGCTCATTTTTGAGGAGCATCTGCAGGTTTTCTGTCCATCTCGTCCAGGGCGGGGTGAGGGTCCCTTGTGCTGAGCATCCTGTCCCCAGCTGCGTCACCCTTTTGGCAGATGGAGCTGAAAAGATAAACGAGGGAGGGAAGAGGAGGCGGGGCCGCAGCGCCATCCCTTCAAGCCCCCCCCCGACAGCCTCGCACACAAAGACCCTTCCCCGAGCTGCGTGTGAAAGTAGTTTTTTCCTGTTGATTCGCTCCCCTTCTTTCTCGCTTTCCCCTCTCGGGCTTTGTGCCCTCTCTGAAGGGACCTGAAAGAACTTCTCCATTACCCGACTTCGAAGGGCTTAGCAGCTGAAAGCTGGATTAGTTCCCCGAGCCTTCCCCTCTGTGCCTTTCAACAATGACATCTCCCCAGCCAGCACGAACAGACGCAGCAATTAGCACCAATTAAAAGGAGAGGCTGCTCGGGAAGTTCCCTTTGCTCAGCCTGGGGGCTGCGGAGTTTCGGACTCTGTCCTGTGGTCAGACAGCGGTGATGTTGGCTCATGGTGGCGGATGTCAGGCGTGGCTGGAGAGTGGGGAGGAAGAGAAGGAGAGTGGGTGGATGCAGGAGCTTGGCAGCCCAGTGACAGCCCAGGGGCAGGGTGTGGAGGATCGCAGCGCGCTGAAAGCGGGGAGAGAATGGATCCGTGAGGCTGGTACAGCTTCAGGTCACGTTGGGATATGTTAGCTCTTGGCTCTGTGCTCCCCAGCACTCTGCACGGGGGTTAGTCTCAGTCCAGTGCATGGGAGTCTCTGCCTGCTCCAGCATGGGGACAAACTGATGTCCTACAGCATGGCATGATGCTGGGACATCCATCCATGCAGCTGGAGATGAAGACAAATATTTGTCGTTTCACCAGAATTTTTGCCTCTGGGAAATGCCCAGGTGAAACAGCCAAGTACTACCTGAAGTCTGAGCATTGGCACAGGGCACAACGCCAGCACAGCTGCCGTAGGGTTGTGGAGAATAGCCTGTTCTTTTCAGGGTGACTGTGACGTTCGTGGGGACATCACTGTGCAGCAGTGTTGAGGGGATCAGCATGAGTTTGGCAAGCAGGGAAGTTTGGGGCTGTCGCAGCCAGGACAGTGACTGTGGATTTGCCAAGCTGCTGGCTTGGCAAGAGGGCACGGTGCCAGCTTTGTGCCACAGAGTGCATGGCCCCGTGCCTGGTAGTTGGAGAACATCAGTCCACAGGCACGGAAGGTTCTATTGACACACCACAGGGGCTGCATGCCCTGCAGGGAGCTTGCCCTGCCAGTATTGGGATGCTCTGTATGTGCTCTGGTGTGTCCAGAGCAGGGAAGAGGGATGTGTCCCCACCCATGTATCCCCCCAGCTTTTAGCCTGGGACAGGCTGTGTGATTGATAATCCCAGCAGTGGGGCTGGCAGGAGGAGGATTGCCAGAATCCTGGGGACCTGCCATCTTTATGTCTGCAGATTTACACCTCCTCCTCCCCACCACTCTGCCGGTTTCAGCCTGCACCCACGAGCGGCTGGGGGCAGCCCGGTCGCCCCTTCGGCAGCCCGGCTCCCCAAACACTCGGCCCGGGGAAGGAGGGGAAGCGGATTAGCACGAGGCAGCCACTGGAAGTAATTGATGCACTTGCTGGGGATGCGGGAGCCCTTGTTCCCTTTGTGGCCGCCGCGGCAGGAGCACTCTCCGGAGCACCAGGATAATGCACGGGGCTTGCTTTGATCCGGGGCCTCGGCGGGGAAGGGGCGGTGCTTTCCTGGGAAAACCTCGCAGGCTGCTGGGGCGGGGGGGGGAATGTGGAGATCCAGCCGGGATGTCGGTGCCTGAAAACACCAATCCCCGGAGCGGTGGTGGGATTTGGAGGATCACATGTAATTCCCTTGTGCCCTCTGCCCCTTCCTGTACATTTTCCCCTTCCTTTGGGAGTTCCCCTGACAGGGTTCTCTGCACCTGCTCCCCAGTAGACGTTCTGGAAACCAGTGAGTTGCCGGCAGCACCAGCCATGGCCCTTTCTGGGGACAGCACGGGGAAGGCAATGGCTTTGGGAGGTGGGCAAGCGGACAGCATGGCCCCGCCACCCCTGCCTGGGCAACCCCCTCCGCATCCCCCCCGCACCCGCCTCCCCCGGGGGCAGGGGAAGGCAGCCACTCCGGCAGAGGAGATTTACACTTGTCTGACCATCCTGAGCCCTGCTCCTCTCGAGAGGGGGAAGGAGTGCCTCAGCCTTGTCCCTCGTAGCCCCTTGGGGAGGCTTCTCTCCTGCTTCTCCTCCTGCTTCTTGGCAGCAGCAGAGCCCTTCTCTCCAAACAACTTCTCCAGGATGGAGGGACACCGCGGATGAGAGGAAAGGGGCTGTTCTGGTCTCGGCTACCATGGAACCGAGGTGCAGCCTCATCTTGCTCTGTGTCCCAGCCAGGCTCTCCTCCAGCCAAAGCAGGGGCGTAGCTCAAATCTGCTGCGGGTTGGCAGCAGCAGCCGGTCTAGGGTTTCGCTGATCCGGCTGCCTTCCCTAATTATTCCCAGAGAACTTGTAGGGGCGGTGAGGCTCGCTCCTGCCCTGCGGGCTCCACTGCCTGCCCCACGTGTGTCTCGGTGCATGGCGCTGCCTGTCCCGAGCCAGGGACTCTGTCCCAAAGCCCCTCGTGCTGTCATTCCAGGCTCCTACATCTGCAGTAATCTGGAAGAGGAGAGGTTTTGGGGTGGCCAGCGCCTGGGAAGGGATTCAAACACCATCAAAAGGGAGACAAAAGATTGCTCCATTGCAAGGTGTCAACGTTTAATTAGTCTGTTATTGTAAATTATTAGATCTTGTGATTGTTTAATTGATTATATGATTGTTTAATTGGGCATACTGTACAAGGGCGGAAGTAAGCTACCAGGTAATTAGCCCCAAACTGTGCAATTAAATTCTTATTAATACCCCAAACAGCAGGGAACATTCAAGCCTTTAATTAGTGATTAACGGGAGACAGACAGAGCTTACAACTGCCTCAGTACTGAGGAACAGTGAGAGTATTTAGCTGGGTAAGAGGGGGACCTGTCTGCCCCGATTAGCTCCGGATGGCTGCGCCAGGGGATGAGAGGATTGCCATACGTGCTGGTGTGACCCTGTTCCTGGGTGGGGACAGCCACCCAAGCTGGGGTGGCCAAGCCCAGCCAGGTCCCCCTGTTGGTTCTGGAATCCTGGCTTGGCTGTTATGGACACCAGCCCAGAGTGGCCAGCACCGCTGCCTGAAGGAGAAGAGAGGATGCTGGGCTGCCAGGGGAGGTTTCTTGCCCAAACCCAGCTCCTGGGAGGATCAGAGGGTCTGCAGCATGTTCCAAGGGAAAGGTGGCCTTGGGGTAGATCAGGACATGCCAGGAAAAGGCCCTGCCAATTACTCTCTCACCAATTAAACTGGAGGCAGAGAGGGACCTCTCTGATTTGCCGAGGGCAGCAAATCATTTACCCAACAGTTCTCCTCCACTGCCCATTGCCTCCCCTCTGGTCTGCCAGCCCCTCTCCTTCCCCAGAGCATGCTGGGGGCATTCCAAGAGGGACACAGAACTGCCTTTTGGGATGACCCCACTTGCCTTTCAGTGCTGCAGGGGGAAAACAAGGCCCCTCTCCTCCCAAAAATTGTTTCTTTGCCACAGTTCTGTAGCAAAAACCACTTTGTCTTGTCCCTGTCCCATTATCTGGACAGTGCAAGAGCACCCAGGCTGACAGGATACTTCAGTGTGTCTCTTCCAGTCCTGGCAAAGCCTGTTTGGATGTCAACATCCTCAGTTCGAAAGCATCCTGTGCTATCCGGGCCCTTGGGCAGTATTTGCTGCTTTCCTTCCACACACCACAACCCAGAATTTGCCTTAAAAATCCCTATTTTCCACTGTCACCAGGGAAAAAGAAAATAAGGAAAAGGATCAAGCCCCTGAAGGTACCTACGGCCACACCGGGTGTTATTTTGATGCCTGCCATGTGATTTCTCACTAATCTCATAACTCGGGGGAGCTCTGCGGGCAGCTGAGGTTTGAGTGTGCTGGCACTAACCTTCTGCTCAGCTGAAGCCTCCAAAAAACTCTTTTATACAGTCGGGGTTTGCTCTTTCTCCCCGCAGCGTGCCCGTGGCCGGAGTGCCGGGGCAGGCAGGCAGCGTTTGATCTGCGCGGGGTGAAGCTCCCACTGGCACTGCTGGCTGCAGGGAGGCAACTTCACACGGCCGCCAGGCCAGGCCCAGGCAGTTAAATCTGGGCCGACACGTTAATGAATTTCACAGTATGCCTGGAAAAGCTCTCACCCAACCTCAATTTACCAGCACGGGGAGGGGGCCAGGGCTGGGGGAGCAGGGCGCCACATTTTGCCGAAGGAAATCTTGTTCCCATTATCTTTTTGCAAGAGTGTTAAGCTGGAATGGGCAGTGCTTTGCCTTTTTATCTCACACACGTGGAATCAGCCAGGAGGGCTGTGTGCTTCCCGGGGCTAATTTGTGTGCGCAGATGTAAGGGTGTGCAGATGTTTCTGTGCACATCTGTGTGTGCCTGCCTGTGGGCATATGTACGGCTCTGGGGTATTTTGGTGCACATCTGTGTGCACACATACACATGTTCACGTGTGCATGTGTGCTTGTGCATGTTTCTGCATGCACACACAGGGATGTGAGAACACAGGGGCTGCTGTGTGGATTTCTCTCTGTGTGTGGTTCATGCACACAAGATAGAACCCTAAATATAAAGAGCTGGGGGCTCAGTTGCAGGGGAGGGCTGTCCCACAGCCTGGCATGAGGTGGGTGGTCCTGCTGGAAGGCCGGGTGGGCTCTGTCACCACAGCCAGCTGCCAGGGAAGGGGCAGGGCAGACAGTGGGGCTGCAAGTGCCCAGCTGGCACTGCCAAACCCCGAAGCTGCAGCCCTCCATCCCACACTTGCTTGCCCTCAGCTGAGTGGTGCCAGTTCCTACACACGTCCTTTCTCCTCTGTCCTGACCTCATGGCACCAGCCCTCCAGGGTGGTGGATGCCGCACATCTGGATGGCAACGTTGGGACGACCTGTGCTGTGCTGTGTCCACGCCAATCCCAGCATAACCTCCCGTGCAGCGGGAGACACCAGCTCCAGCCCACTCAGAGGGTGCTGAGTTTGACCTTCAGCCCTCATCCTCTCCCCTTCCCCCCACAGCCTGCAACTGCAACCTGCACGCGCGGCGCTGCCGCTTCAACATGGAGCTGTTCAAGCTGTCGGGGCGCAAGAGCGGCGGCGTCTGCCTCAACTGCCGGCACAACACGGCGGGCAGGCACTGCCACTACTGCAAGGAGGGCTTCTACCGCGACCTCAGCAAGGCCATCACCGACCGCAAAGCCTGCAAAGGTAAGCTGGGGGTCTCTCTCTCTCTCCAGCAGATGAGTCACAGAATCTCTCTCCTCGATCTCCCTTCCCATCCTTGGGATGCCCTTCTGCTCGCTTTGGCAGCTGCAGGTCAGCTCCAGCCACCACCATCCTGATTACCTCCACCGCCCCTAGGGCACCAGGCAGGGATAGCACTTTGAGCCCAGCATCACCTCGAGGTGGAGGAGGATTACAGGAAGGGTCTCTCCCTTGCAGGTTGCCAGGAGCCTGGGAGGGTTCTGGTGTGTTTGCAGTTACCATCTCCATTGGTCAGTGTTTGGAGAGATGCTGGGGAGGTGCTGAAGCAGACGTGACTAAATGTGCTGGATGTTGTCTGGGATATAGACATTCTTGGAGTGTGGGTTCCCCCTGCTCTGGAGGGCTGGAGATGCTGGTGGAAGTCACATCTCCCAGGAGGGCTGTGTGGCCAGACCCCACATTGTGCTTTTCAGCTATGGGATGACTCTTGGGACCTGTTTTTGGGGAGATGCTGAGCACTGTGGCTGCTGGTAACTGGCCTTGAGCTGGCCAGGAGCCATACTGGCTCCAAGCCATCAGACTGCAGCTTGACCTCTCAAAGTCCCCAGCCTGTGCCAAACATCATGGGACCTGTACCTCTCCCTCTTCTTAACTCCTGGCCAAGCCCGTCTGGTTCCTCTTCCCTCTCCCTGCTCAGCTTGTCTGTGAAGCCTTTTCTAAACAACAGTTTCACCAAAGAATTTAAGATAAGAAAACACCCTGCCTGTCCCCAAGGATTGTTGAGATCCAGACTGGAAAATCAGATGGGCAGGAAGTCAGCCATGGCTGTTTAGAGGCTGAGAATTCATCCCTGATCCCTGGTTTTCTGTCTTTGTGAATCCTCCCTGGAAGGGAGCACAGTGTCCCTCTCAGATCTCTCTCCAATGCATTTTGCAGTCACATGGGCACTGGGCCCCTTCACTGCTGCAAGAACACGATGCTCATGTGTTTATGTAGGGCCTACAGGAATTACTGGAGCTGGTTTTGGACCACTAACATTGTGGCCATAGACCCAAATTGAAGGATTTGACTTTTGGGGTTCCTCTATCAGGAGCATTAGTGCTGTTGGAGATCTGGCTCATTCAGGTTGGGATATAATAAAGGAAATCCCTCCATTGCCTGTGCTGTGCCAATGGCCTCTCATCATCCTTGCTACTGCCAGGAATGCTTGAGAGGATGGAGTGAAGGGAGAAGCTTCCCACATTTGCACAGTGTCACGGCGGGAGCAGGGCTGAGCAGGCACTGGCAGGAGGAGCCCTACCTGCAGGCAGCTCATTAGCAAACTGAGCTAATAATTTTCAACAACCCAAGTGTTGTGGCTGAAGCCACAACAGGACCTCAGAGAGCAACTGGCACCTCTCAGTCCGAGGCCCACCACAGTAAAACTGCTGAGGACTCAGGCACAGGGATGGGTGCTCTTTGATAGTCCAAAAGCTGCTTTATTGGCAGGAGCAGGATAAGGCATCTAGGAATGGGAACAGCCACAAACAGAATCCAGAGACGAGAACAGGAACAGTGCTGAGGGCTCAGGGTTAAATAAGGGGCAAAAGGGGCAGATCGGAAGGTCAAGAGCCAATAGGGATGAAGGAGAGTGGGTGGTTAAGGGTTGGGAAAACCAATAGGGGAGCAGGGGTGGAGCACTGAGGCAAAACAGAGCCAATGGGGATTGAGCAAGGGAAGAACATTCTGGAAAGAGTACATAAATGGTCAACAGGGGCTGAACTGGGGTGACATCAACTTAATGAACCAATGAGTGAACAGAGCTTAGAATACTTTAACATATAACTGCAGAGGCCCATGGGAGGGAGGCCTTTTCTCACTCTAACATAAAGAGGTGTCTCTCCCCATTTGCCTCTGCCCTTCCAGGGTTGAGACATGACCACCCTGCTGACAGGCCCCTGGGCCTCCACACCTAAGCAGCTGATTTGACATATTCTCCTTACAGACTGTATTCCCAGGGACCACAAGTTGTTTCCACCCTGTGGCCTTTGCCAAGCCATGCCACAGCCATAGCTGTGGCCATGGCAGCTCTGGAACCCCACCATTGATGAAGATTTTGTCAGGTGGCAGCAAGGTCCCAAGCTGTGCCAGGTGCCAGCATCCTCAGGGTGACACAGAGAGACACTGGGAGAGAGGAAGAAGAGGAGGCAGGACAAGACATGCGTCCTGATGATCTATGGCACGGCATCCCGGATTGTGTCCCATTCCCGGGAGGGATCCTGGCTCTGCTGAGGCCAGGGATGGATGGCAGCAGCCCCCAGCTCCTGCTGCAGCATCATCAAACTGGGGCAGCTGCAGCAAAATTCTCTTTTCCATAAAAATTCTGCCAAGCACTGAGGGCTGGCAGGCAGCCCCAGTTCCCCCCCAACACATGAGAGGCACCAGGGTGGTTGTGCTGCCTCCACCTCACCCTTCATCTCCTGCAGGCAGCACCTCACCTCCCAGCCCTTCCCAAGGAACAGTTTCTGCTTTTCTTTGGATTAGGGAGTTTAGGTTGGATCTCAGGGAAAGGTTCTTCCTCCAGAGGATGCTGGGCACTGCCCAGGCTCCCCAAGGAGTGGGCACGGCCCCGAGGCTGCCAGAGCTCCAGGAGTGTTTGGACAATGCTCTCAGGCACAGGGTGGGATTGTTGGGGTGTCTGTGGAAGGCCAGGAGTTGGATTTGATAATCATATTTGGTCCCTTCCAGTTTGGGATATTCTGTAATTCTGTGACCAGCTGCTTCTGCTTTTACTACAAAATTGATACAATCCCAAGCAAAGTAGACACAGTGCAGGCATTCACCTCCCCAGGGGCCCCAGAGCCCCCAGCATCACTTCCTTGGGCATTGGGGGCTCCATTTCTGCTCCAGATGGGAAAGAGAGCACTTACCAAAGAGCAATAGTAGAAAAAATGCCAAAAGCTAATAAAGCAAGTTGGATTTCACAGAATCACAGAATTTCTAGGTTGGAAGAGACATTCAAGATCATCGAGTCCAACCCATGCTCTAATACCTTAACTAGATCATGGCACCAAGGTCCACATCTAGTCTTTTTTTTGAACACATCTAGGGATGGTAACTCTGCCACCTCCCCAGGCAGGCCATTCCAGTACTTTATCACTCTGTAAAAAACTTCTTCCTAATATCCAACCTATATCTCCCTTGATGCTGCTTGAGACTGTGTCCTCTTGTTCTGTCTGTTGTTGCCTGGAGAAAGAGACCAAACCCAGCTGACTGCAACCACCCTTCAGGAAGTTGTAGAGAGTGATAAGGGCAGCTCTGAGTCTCCTTTTCTCCAGGCTGAACAACCTCGGCTCCCTCAGTTGTTCTTCATATGGCCTGTGTTTGGCTGGGACCAGGGAGGATTACTGAATGGGTTTGTGGGAGCAAGGCTGCTGCAGGTTGCAGTATTTCCTACCTGGCTGTGGCTCAAGTCTCTCTCCTTGCAGGGCCAAGGATGGGGGAGGCAGAGGGGGCCTGGCTGCTCCCATCTGCCTGTGCTCACCATTTGTCAGTGTGAATCTTGCTCCACCGCCCTCACAGGGCAGTAATTGTGCGGCATTACAGTGATGGAAAGTACCTCTGATCCAAGGTGGCTCCTCCGGAGGGGAAACGGTGGGCAAAGCATCCCAGGATCCCCAGGAGTTGATGGGGTGGGGTGAGCACAGATGCTGCAGCACAGGAGAAATGGCAGCCAGTGATGCCTGGGCTGCAGAGAAGCAAAGCAGGGGGACAGATCCCCCCTCACAGGCAAACCTCTGTCCCTGTGCCAAGCCACGGGCAGGGCTCTGCCAGTCTGGGTGGGGGATGCTGCTTCCGGAGGGTTGGCAGGGTTTGCCTGTGGTTTGGAAGTGCTGCAAAGCTCAGCTGAGCCAGATGAACATGTGCACAGGGCTGACCCCTGCCATGGTGCATATGTTCAGGAGGATCTGGCAGCAAAGGTGGTACCCTGGATCTGGGGAGCCAGTTCCTGGCTCTCCCTTGGGAAACAGAGTTAATAATAAAATCCCTGATGCTTCTGCTTCTTTGGCTGCCCTTCCTTCAGTAAAGCAGAAAGTATTTCCACCCCTCCCTTATCTAGGGGTGGATCTGCTGGGATTGGGGATCTCCTTAGAGGAGGAGCAAGGTCCCAGGTGCTGGCAATAGAGAGCAGGTGCTCCCAGAGAGGCATATAAACACACAGAGATGTGACAAGACAATTTGGACTTGTTTTTTCTAAAGATGTGTCCCATATCTGTAGCTCAGGTATCTACACTCCTGAAAGAAAAAGGCAAGGCAAAGATCCTGGCAGTGAATGTTTAGAGCAGGCATGGAGCAGGTGGATGGGAAGAGTGTGCTGTGGATTTGAACAGAGCCTTTTGCACCTACCACAGTGCTGGCCCGGGGCAGAGGCTGAGCATCACAATGAAGGCAGTTGCTCATAGAGTCACAGATTGATTTGGGTTGGAAGGGACCTTGAAGATCATCTGGTTCCAATTCTCTGCCATGGGCAGAGACACCTTCCACTAGACCAGGCTGCAGATGGCTTAGTTAATATTCAGGAGGCAAATCACTAACCTAGAGGCCGGGAACTACTACATCTTATTTAAACAAACCCCAGCATGTGTTACTAAATAACTCTTCAACCGTGGTTTGTCTCTGGTGGGACGCAGCATCCTTGAAATAGGGACAAAAAGACTGGCTGCAGGTTGTGTCTAACTGAGCAGAGCCCTCGGCCACCGGCCAGTGAGCAGGGAGTGCTTCCCTCCCTCTGCCAGCATCACTGCTGGACCCTGTGGGATGGAAAAGCTGGGAGGATGGAAAAGGGAGAGCAACTTACAGGATTAATTCAATGGTGGTAATTGAAAAGTCAAATAAAGGATGGCTGTGCATTAATCCCAGTAATTTAAACAAAGCTGTAAACCGTGAGCTTTCTCCAGTGAAAACTGGTGAAGCAGTAGCAGCTAAGCCTTAAGATGCAAAAATACTCTCAATATGAGGTGCAAGACATGCTTTCTGGCAAGCACAGCTTGATGAGTTAAGCTCCAAGCAAGTGACTTAATCCACCATTCAAGCTCCATGGGTCAGATCCTGGCAGCCAGAGGCTGGGAGCAGCGGGCCTTGGTGTGTGGGCAGCGGTGCAGAGCTGCACTGTGCCCCCAGCCCTGCCTTCCCTGGGGCTGGGATAGGCTCCCAGAGCCAGCCCCCTCCACAGGTTATGTCGGGATGAGGAAGGAGAGAGATGCTACAGCTGCAGTGGTGGGATGGACTGTGCTGCAATGCAGGAGCCGTCAGGGTAAGCAGTCTTGCACGGGATGCTCTTCCCATGGGAAAGGGAAGGAACAGTGTATTTTTGTGGGACTGTGGGAAATCCCACTGTGGCAGGGCAAGTGAGCAGAGATTTGTCTGGCAGAGACCAAGCTCATACCCCAAATGATACTGATCTGTTGTGCACTTAAGACAAGCAAAGCTGCCTTAATTACTGATCTGGGTAAAACATCCAGAGTCACTGAAATCCACCTTCTGCCGCTTGGAGAGCGATCAGCTTAGATGAACTGGATCCTGATTGGGCTGAGATTTATGTCTGTCCATAAATTTTACACCAGGAACGGACTACTGGTGCCCAAGAAAGGCCCTGTGTTTCCAACAGCCCTGCGTCATGCCAAGGCTCCCTTGCTCGCTGCCATTTGTTATCACAGCTGAGCCCCCAAAATATCCCTGTCAGAAAGATGTCCACTTCCAGTCCCAGCCAAGATCTGATAAGGATGGAGCATCTGGTCCCCATTAGAGGCTGCTTGCTCTGGTTTCTGGCTGTGCAGGAGGGGGGTTCGAGTGCCACGGTGCTCCCACCAGTCCCATCTGGTGAAAATTAGGGAAACGGTAACATCAGGGGGCTGTGGGGGTGGTGGGGGGAGATGTTTTTGTTTTGCTTTGAAATCATGTTCAACTCTTACACTGATGGAGACCAAGATAACTTCCTCCAGCTCATAGCCAGCCCAGCTCCAGGCAAGCAGATGGGAAGGTCCTCTCCTGAACAAGCATCTCCTTCCCCCATCCCTCCATATAGACAATCCTCAGTGGGTCCATCATGTCCATCATCCAGTGTGACATGATGGAGCATTCTTCTGAGAGCAAAGACAACTTTCAACCACCTCAGGTGTGTGGCTTGTCCCTAGAAAGACTGTGGTAGAAAGGTGTGGGGTCATCCTTTGCCCAGGACCTCCAGGAGTCAGGAGGGGCATCAAGGCTTATGAGCTTGGGAAACGTCGAGAAAACCTACTTCATTCTAAAACAAAGACAAGGTCAAGGTTTGTGTAAAAACCCAGTGTTGGTTCAGCTCCATGGACTGAAAGGCTCAGAAGTAGGGGAGCAAGTAGAGAAAATGTGTTTTTTTGCTGCAGCAGGAGCATCTCCCTGGAGCTGAGGTAGGGGAAGATCTTAAATGGGAGCTGGTGGCTGCAGGCACCTGTGGGAATTGCAGAGGCTCCAGGTGCTCATCCTCAGCATCCCTGTCAGCAAGGCCATACCCTGGCCAACCCCTTTGTCCACTCACCCTCTGCCTATGCTGCTCACAGCACATGTGGGGCCATGGTTGGTCCAGACCCATGGGTCCAGCTGGGTCTGTGCTGTGCCAGCCCCATAAGCTGATTTCCCGTGGTGCTCTGAAAGGGTCCCTCTCCTCTTCACCTCTCTGAGACTGCACCTTCAGTCCAGTTTGGGGTTTGTGTTGTGCTTCCCCTCTCACATAACCATTTCTCTCTCCCACCCAGCCTGTGACTGCCACCCAGTCGGTGCAGCCGGCAAGACCTGCAACCAGACCACGGGGCAGTGCCCGTGCAAGGACGGCGTGACCGGCCTCACCTGCAACCGCTGCGCCAAGGGCTACCAGCAGAGCCGCTCGCCGGTGGCCCCCTGCATCAGTGAGTGCCCCACGCCTTGCCCTGCACTTAGGGACCCCCACAGGCACTAGGGGATGCCCCCTGGTCCCCCAATCACCTTGGACGGTTTGTGGTGGGTTGGAGGCTCAGACAAGAGGCTGTCTGTCCTTATGGATGTTCTCCAGGAAGTAGGACTCTCTGATCACTTTCTGCAGTGACCTGGGCTTCACCTGCCCCGGCACAGGAGGCTCTTGGGTCAGTGCTTCCAGCTGGCTGAAACAGCTCTGCTGGGTCCCACCCTTGGTACCGCACGTGCCCTCCTCACCCAGCTGAGCCCTGAGTGTGGTCACTTCTGGGACAAGGCCAGAGCCTGTGGTCAGCAAAACACTGTGTTTATTGTCACAGTGGGTTTGAATTTGACCCAAGCGGCAGAGGAACAACTTCCCACCCTGAAGCTCTTGCTGGACTGCGGGAGCAGTGGCAGTGCAGGTGACTGGTGGAGCTGGCTCCTGTCTCTCTGTTCCTCCCCAAAATTGAGTTTAGGAAAGAAATTTCCCCAGGTTTTGCTGCCAAGAGTCCTGAGAAAGTGTTGTCTTTTCCCACATTTATCCCTGTGCTGGGCAGCCTGAAGCATGCTGAGATCAGCCAAGCACTCGTCTGATGTCCAAACTGAGTTCAGACGAGCTGAGCACCCACGGAGCATCAATCCCTGGAGCACACATCCTCACACAACTACTTAGGGCTCTTGGGGATTGCAGAATTGCATCCTGGCCCAATTTACAGAACTCAGTTTGTGCATCTTCAGGTCTATTCAATGGTCTGCAATGGTCAGGTCAGATTCATCCCATCATCTCTCATTTGTGACCAACAAAATCTCCTTGTGGCCCATTTTCAGAGGGCTTTTGCCCAGTTGTCACCCCCAGAGCTGGGGGTCTCGTCCTTAAGATACATGTCCCTTTCTTTTCCAGAGATTCCTGCCATCAACCCCACCTCCCTGGTCACCAGCACAGAGGCACCCGCGGGTAAGTGCTCCATGTCCCTAACCAAGTTCATGGCCCCAGCTCTGCCCTGGGGGCTGATTCCACCTTCCTTCTCCCCAGAACGCATCGGGGAGGGCTGAGCTCTACCAAACCATTTGGCAAAAAATTATGGTGAAAAATTTTCATGAAAGATGTGACTGAGATTTAAAATCTCGTGCATTTCTGGAAAGGAATTGACTAAGATTGTGGGAGTTTTTCAGGAAAGGCTGTCTCCAAACCTCCAAGGAGGAAAGCAGTTATGCAGCCCACTGGGGCCTTGCCATCCCTTGGCAGGTTAAGGCAGGGGTTGTGGCATATGGCACCAGTGAGTGCTTGGGAGCTGGCTTTGTTCAACCTCCTTTTATCATCACCAGTACAAGAGGTTTCTGCTCAGTGTCCTTGCCCTCTGCAAGACCCCATCTCTCTGTGAGGTGCTGGGGCAGTGAGGGTCTGGCAGGTCTCAGGCAGGCTCTGGGGCCCGTGTGCTGGAACACAGACTGCCAGGGGTGTGGGTGACATGGTGCTCACCTCATCCAGGTCTGGAGGAGTGAAGGGGCTGGGTATGAGCTGCTTGTCCTGGCTGCACAGAGTGATGGGACCATGGGTGATGGTACCATGGAGGGACCAGGGTCACTGCTGTGGTCACCCAGAGAGAGGTGGCAGCTCCACTGAGAGACTCAGGCCTTGCACAGGCGAGGGAGGCATTGCTGCCATGGTCCTCAGAGCTCCTCAAGAGCTGCCCTGGTTCCCCAGACTGGAGTGGGAAGGTTGGCATCTCAGTACAAGCTGCAGGTTCACTCGTGCTCCTGCAGAGGTTTGGCTGAGGCTGAGAACCTCTGGGTGGGTGCATGGATGCTCCCTGCACTGGTGGATTGGGGTCCTTCTTCCAGCCTGGCCAGGGACCAAGGTCCCACCCAAGTGCCCTGAGCTCCCACCGTGTCATGGCACACCCCAGTAGCACCAAGCAGTGCTGTGCCAGCCCCTGGATCCAGTGCCACTGTGCTCAGCCCTCCAGTGCTGCAGGATGCACCCAGCAGGGTAAAGAGGGCTGTAGCAGGGCTTTCCTCCCTGCCTGCTCTTCCTTCAGCAGTCCCCTCAGCACTGCAGCGTGGCTGTTCCCAACCATCCCAGGTCTATTCCCCAGTAGGGATTCGATTCCGAGCCAGGTGGAGGGGGAGAAGTGGGGAAAGAAGCAGCCCTCCAAGGCCCTCCTTGGGCCACCCCTCTTCCTGCTGTCCCCAAGAGCCCAGTCTCCCCCTGCATTCCACTGTGGTGGAATAGACATCCCAAACAATCCTTCTCTTCATCCCATGGTACATGGTCCTGTGAAGACAGCAGGGGCCCCTCCAGCTCCCCACACCCTTATTTAATGAGCAGCTTACCTGTGCCCTGTTTGGGGTACATCTATCCCAAGGAACCCTACACCCTTCTTGGAGAGCCGGTGCTCTGTTTGTACATCTCCCCAGCTCCCCTTACCATGGCCACCTTGCCTTGGCAGTGGAAAATGCCAACAGCCTCTTCCCAGGCTGGTGTGTGCCTGGGATGTGCTCTCCAGCCCTCTGGGAACATTTTCCAGGATGGCCATTGGAACTCTGTGCATGAACTGGCTGGCTGCAGGAGAGAGCTTGCAGGTGTACTGAAGAGACAGAATTTTTGGCCCCTCACAACAAAGCAGACACTGAGGGGCTGGAGCATGTCTAGAGAAGGGAAAGGAGCTGGGGAAGGGTCTGAAGCACAAGTCTGATGAGGAATAGCTGAAGGAGCTGTGGGGGCTCAGGATGGAAAAAAGGAGGCTCAGAGGGGACCTCTTCTCTTTCTACAGCTCCCTGACAGGAGGTTGCAGCCAGAGTGGGGTTGGGCTCTGCTCCCAGGGAACAAGGCATAGAACAAGAGGAAACAGCCTCAAGTTGTGCCAGGAGAGGTTCAGACATCAGGGAAAATTTCTTCCCTGCAAGGGTTGTCAGGCAGTGAACCAGGCTACCCAGGGCAGTGGTGGAGTCATGATCCCTGAAAGTATTCAAAAAGCAAGTAGATGTGGCACTTTGCAATGTGGCTTAGTGGGTATGGTGGTATTTGGTTGAAGGTTGGACTTGATGATCTTGGAGGCCTTTTCCAACCCTAATGATTCTGTGTTCCTCTGTCAGGAGTAAAGTGTGTGGATGGGGATAGAGAGGGGAGATGCACAGGAGGAACCTGTCACTCCTTGCAGAGTGGTGCTGGCCCCCAAGGAGTAGTGCAGAGCCTAGGACCTCTGTACAGCCTGGCACCCCACCCAGCACCTATGGGCACTGCTGAGCCCTTACAGCCCTGCCCCTAGAGGCTCTGGAGAAGAGGGAGTGTTTTCAGGACGGTGAGGAGCAGCCTTGCCTGGATCTGGCTGAGGTTTCACTCCTCACTGTGGCAGAGGGGGAGAGATGAGGCTTGGAGTGCACATCCTGCCTGATGGGAAGATGCTGAGCTGAAGTGATGGTGCCACTGCTGGGGGGAGCTGCATGGGACAGGGGAAACCACCACCACCTCTGCTCCTGCCTGCCCCACCCACCCTGGCAGCTGTGAGGAGGGAGCTGGGAACATCAAGCTTTGGGAGAAGGAAAAAAATGGGGGGATGGAATGAGAGATTTGGCCGCTTTTATTGCCAACAGAGTGTGTCACATGGAGCAGAGTTAATCAAGGTGACTCCCCTCCAGTGCTTTATAAATAGGAACAGTCTCACAATGATGTCTGAGCTGTTCAGCTGCACAAAAATAAACAGCACTGGCAGAGAGTTGGGTTGTTTGCTCTGTTTTAGCAGAGCAGGTCTGCTTCAAACTGCCTCCAGTTTATCTGTGGGTTTGTTGGTTTAAGATTTCTGGCTTCTAGCTCAAATGTCCTTAATGCAAAGTAGCTGCCTCTGCCCAGAGTCTGTGCCACTGGAGGATCAGGGGACCCAGTGGGGGTTCTGCTGCTCCCTTCACTGGGGGAGGGCCAGAGGTGGGGGGTGATGCTGCCCTGGCTGGTGCTGCCAGGGTTACCTGCAGCTGGTGTGCTTGTCCTGAAAGCAGTGGTCCTTTCTGCCTGCACCCTGCCTGCTCCCTGATGCCACCCTGCCTACATCCCTCTGCCCCAGGAGCCCCGCGCTGTCCCTGAGCTGGCACTCCCCAAGGGGCCCTCAGCACTCAGGCAGCCTCCAAGCCCTTCTCCCCCCATTTCCCCACCTCCCTCCCTGCCTCTGGCAGCAGATGCTGGCTGCAGGAACAGGGGGACATTGTTCAGGGTTGCCATGCTCAGGTGCTGGCCTTCCTGCCCTCTCCCCATCCTCCTCCGTGCTGGGGTTCAGTCCCTGGGTGTGTCCAGGCTTTTCACTGACATTGCCATCTTCTGCATCACTTTTCCCAGCTTTCTCCTGTCTTTCCAATCTTCCAAACCCTTTGATGTCTGTGCCTGAGCAACTGACTGGCTTGGTGATGAAATGTCCTGGGTCCACTTCTCATAATTTTTTTTAAATTATTATCTTAAAATACTTTCCACTTAGTGGAAAAAAATAAAAATCCACGTTCCTCATTAGCAGAATTAACAAAACTTGTGGAGTGCAAAACAGGGCTTTAAGGGAATTCAAAGTAAGCAGTAAAAGATTTGCAGCCATACCACCTAATTAAGTTACAGCTCTCTTAAAACAAAATATTCCTTTTTCTTTTCAAGGAGAGAAGTAAACCAGGTGTGCAAATCTGCCACATCTCATCCGTGGTCTCCCCCACAGGGATGGGGAATGCCTACACCAGGCCAGTGGCTCTGGTTATCAGCTGCCTCCTCCCACTCTGCACCTGTAGCATCTCCCAGGGATGCAGCAGTGTAAGAACTGGGGCTGTAGCATGTCCCAGGGATACATTTGTGCCTGGGATGGGGCTGTAGTGAATCCCAGAGATGCAGCAGTGTCAGGGATGGGGCTGTAACATATCCCAGTGATGTCTCAGTCTCGGAGATTGCTCTGTAACTTGTCCCAGACGTGCATCAGTGTCAGGGACAGAGCTGTAGCATATCCCAGAGATGCAGAAGCATTTCAGGGTTTGTGTGTGCATTTTCATGCCATGGGCTGTGTCAGGTCTCTGCTGACCCCCAGCCTGTCTGTGGGGCTTGGCTGCCCCATCCAGCTGCATGGATACAGCTAAAGCTGCTCCTCTCCCCACTGCCCTGCGGAATGTCTAAAGCCATGGGCTCTCAGGGCCTGTCTGTGGGAGCAGCCCCCATCAGGCACACCATCCCAGTGCCCTTGGGAGGATGGAATCATGGTCCATAGCTGTGTTGTAATCAGGACTGGGGGACTGAGACCCCAAGCACAGCCCTCCCATGGCAAAACCCTGCAGGAACAGGACAGGATGCTCAGGGAGAGGCTGTTAGGGGAGGTGCAGGCAGGATCCATCTGCTGTGACATCCCTTGCCACTTTCCAGCCACAGCACCCATGTCTGCCCCATACCCAGAGAAGGAGGAGGCCACGTGCTCAGGGCCAAGGAACGGAAATGCTTCCAGTTATTTGGACTTTTCTTCCCAAGTTTCTTAGATAATTGGAACAGGAATTGATTTTACATTTGAGGAATGTTCCCCAGCACAAAGCTGCAGTTAAAAAAATCCCCAGACTAATCCTAAACTGTTAATTCCCAACACCATTTTCTGGCTCCTTTGAATCACAGTGTTATGTTGTTAATCATGAGCAGGAGCCCAGGGCAGTTATAGGATTTCTTTCTGCTTTTCTTTCATCCCCGTTGCCAAGGGAAGGTGGTGGCAGGTTGGCTGAGGCTGCCCCACAGCCTTCTTCCACCACACATCACCCCACACTCCACCACCCCAGCCCAGGCCACGCTCCAGCCAAACACCCCGGCCGTGCCACCCCCACGGTGCCTGGTGTCCGTGGGTAGGCCTGTGGCAGCTGATGCCAGGTGCAGGATGGCTTCTGTGCCCCTTTGCCTGGGGAGGAAAAGGGCTCCTGTCCTGATGGGTGCTCCCCAAAATAAAGTGGGAGTCTCTCTTTAGAGTCCCTTTAATGGAGCAGGAAAGGAGCGCTGTGTCAGGATTGGCCTGTGGCGTGTCCCAGGAGATCTGGGATGGGGCTGTGGTGTATCCTAGAGAACACAGCAGGCTGGGGCTGAGGCTGTAGCACATCCCAGGGGCTGCAACAGGGTCCAGGCTGAGACTGTAGCACATCCCAGGGATGCAGTGGGTGAGGGCACCTTCAGTGCCGCTGCCAAGCACTCCAGCACACTCAGCATCCACCCCCACATGGAGATGCCCTGAGCCCCCTCTGCAGCCACCACGGCTGTCTCAGGGGAGGCAGCAGGGCCAAGGCAGCTCTGCCAGCCCAGGCAGAGGGGCAGTGTGGCAGCATGGGGGGACCGAACTGAGAATCAGAGCTCATCCCCCTCTGCCAAGAATTAGCTTCACGCTGCACTGCTTCTATCACTGACAAATTTGGAACAGGTGGCATGAAGTCCCAGATAAAAAGGAGCTGGGCAGAAAGGAGAACAGCAGAGCCCAGGGTGAGTTTGTGCTCCTGGGCTTCTTTCTTTCCTCGTTTCTCCTCCTCCCCTTGGCACAGGGTTATGTTATTCCCCGTCTTCGCCCAGAGCTTTGCCTCCATCCCCAGTCATCACTGTGGCAACCCACAAACAAAGACAACTTTAGAGGCTGCTGGCTCTGTCCTGGGATGTGGGGCCAAGCCAGAGGGAGAACCTGCAAAAGGCAGAGAAAAAAAGAAAGATGGGCTCAGAATAAAAACATGCCATTTGGAAAGAGACAAATTGAGATGTTCAAAGGAAGATGGCAGGAGAAAGAAAGGAGGAGAACAGGGCTGCTTCGGGCAATTGTTGGGATCAAAGGCTTTGGGGAGAAGGAAAGAGGCATTCCCTGCCCTCCCTCTGCTTGAGATGCAAATCTGGGGACTTTAGAAATGCACAGGAAAAAGCTTCCTGGAGGACAGGAGCCTTGAGGGGCAGCAGGGTGGTGGAAGACAGTCTGGTGGCCTCCCCAGCCCCTCTGGAGCAGCCTGGGCAGCAGGAGTGATGTGGTAGAGCACAGCCACTTCCCTCACCTGCCTCCTTCCCCACAGCCTGAGCCCCCTTCCCCACTTACGGGAACCCATGAGGCACAAGTCCCTGGAGGGGCTGTCCCCTGAGGATGCTTCCCACCACTCTGGCCCCTGAGAGCTGCATCACTCTGAGCATCACAACCCCCTTGGTCTGGTGTCAGACCTGCCTTTGGATCTGCCCCCTGTGGGGCTGACTGTGGGACTGGTGCCAAATCCTCTTTTCCCACATCACGCAGGGCTGCAGGGTCACAGCTGTTCTGTATCTCTCTCCATGGCCATGGCCCCTGCCAGCCCTCTATGGAGGCCACTATCACCTCACCTGCATTCCTCCCATCCATCCCTTTCAGGCTTCCTCCACCATCCCTGTGCTGACTTAACCTTCAGGACACCATCACCACAAGTGACAGACTCTGCTCAATGCACCCAAGGCCACCTGGTTCCTCTTCCCAGCTCATGTGGTATCAGCCATTCATGCTGGTCTTTGAGCCCCCAGCCCCTGTGAGGTGCCGGGGGAGCAGCTGGACTCAAGGGACCCCCATCCCCAGCAGTGCTCAGGCCCTGGCTCAGGAGGCATCAAGTACCCGCCACCTTCTGCCAGGCTGGGTCTTGATGCTGTCTCCTCCACCCCACTCCCTCTTCCCCTGTGGTAGGATGAGTCCCCACCTGCCTCAAGCCCCTCAGTGCTCAACCCACTGTTCTTCTGCCACAGACTGTGACTCCTACTGCAAACCAGCCAAGGGCAACTACAAGATTAACATGAAGAAGTACTGCAAGAAAGACTATGGTAAGGACCACCGACCACCCCGAGCCACCCTGGGCTTTGCTCCAGAGGCAGATGAGGGCTGGCTGTGGGTGGGACAGATGAAGGCATCGAGGGGTTGGGGGACACTCCATATGGAGAGGGGTCCCCAGATCAGCCCTCCCAAAGTTACAATGGATGAGGTGGGTGGGACTGCTGGGGAAGGGCAGTTCCTGTCCCAAACCTTTCTTTTGGGGAGCAAGGCAAAGCATCCCCCATCACTATGCCTCCCCCTTTTCTCCCTCAGTGGTCCAGGTGAACATCCTTGAGATGGAGACGGTGGCCAACTGGGCCAAGTTCACCATCAACATCCTCTCTGTCTATAAGTGCCGTGACGAGCGGGTCAAGCGCGGCGACAACTTTTTGTGGATCCACCTGAAAGACCTGTCCTGCAAGTGCCCCAAGATCCAGATCAGCAAGAAGTACTTGGTCATGGGGATCAGCGAAAATTCCACTGACCGGCCTGGACTGATGGCTGACAAGAACAGCCTGGTCATCCAGTGGCGGGACGCCTGGACACGCCGCCTTCGGAAACTGCAGCGGCGGGAGAAGAAGGGCAAGTGTGTGAAGCCCTGAGGGGTTTGCACCCACCCTGTCCCCCATGCCCAGCCCCAGGCCAGCTGGGCGCTGCCAGACTGCACCCACAGACTCTGTACATATATATAGTGTGAATGGACTCTTTGTCTATAGTGTATATTTTGGCAATGGTTTCCTGTTGTGCGCGTGTGCACGGGTGGGTGTGCGTGTCAGTCCTTTAAGTGTATATTAAAAATAATGCAGTAATGACAAACCTTTAATGAGGAGCAAAGTGGAGCGAGGTCCTGTGGGTGCCTGTCACCTTAAGGAAATTGAAGGGGATTGGTGTCCTGCTCTGGGTATTCTGGAGCTGATTTTCAAGGCTTTTATATTTCCTTTAACACGGTTTTCTTCTGCCCAGTGCTGACATCTCAGATGACAGCTCTCCCTTCTCCAGCATCCAGGGTATGATTCTTCCTCACTCTGACAATGTGCTGCTGCCAGACCTCTCTGCCTTTCTCCTTGCCAAGGAGGAAGAGGAGGTCAGAGTTTTCTGTCCCTCATTCTGATGTGCAGGCAGGCTGAGTGGAAACTGTCCAGTGCTGCAGAGCGTCCAGCCCCAGGAGCTCCACTGGGAAGGACAAATGAACTTTAAGGTCTGATTCCCCGTTGACCTTGGGCTCACATGGGCCAGCGCTGCCACCTGTGCAGGGCTGCAGTGCCATAGGGAGGAGCCAGGCCCTGGCAGTGTGCTGGTGGCCACTGGGAACAAAGCGACAGACCTGGCAACCCCTGGTTGCTACTGGTGCCTAGTGTGGACAACCCAGTGAGAAAGACCTGGACACACCATTTTCCTCTCCCATGTCCACCTGCTCCATCTGAACCTGAGCTGGACTGGACAGGCTGATCGGAGCCATTGTGTATCCTCATCCATCCACCCAGGTCTATGTGCCTGCATTCTCACCTGGTACCAACTGACGTAATTCCACCTGTTTCTGTTGAGATGACACCTGCTAAGGTGTGCATCTTCCAGAGCTGGCCAGACTGTGTGCTCTCCTGGGAAGAATTGCTGTGGCCAAGGTTGTCCAAGGAGATGCACGAGGCAGAGGTGACAGGAAGAGAGAAGAGTTTTCATTGATCCACCTCTTGTCTTTTATATCTTCTTCACAATGTATTAGTCTCTGGTTAAACAGACACCAGTATCTTCCCATGTTGAGATTGTAGTGGTCTTGGCTTAATAAATACAAAGAGAAATAATAGGTGCTCTGATAACAGATATTCCTTTCCACAAAAACACCGACTTGCTTATTGAGGGGTTGTAGCCTACATCACAGTCTTCTAGTGCATTAAGATGAAACTTTACTCTTTCCAGTGCACGGCAGCTTGTGTGGACTCCCCATTCCATGGTGGTGCTTCCAGGTTTCAGCATCCCAGGATGGTGCTGGATCTTCCAGCTGAAGAGACTAGTGGAGCACTATTGGGTTTCAGGACAAGGGAATTTGGGGAGTGAGGGTCCAGGCCCTGGGGATGTCTGTGTAGACATGCAGGTGCATTGGTGAAGCTGCTGGAGACGCTGGAAGTGACCTTTCAGAGCTGTGGAGGGCCTGCAGTGCCATCATTCGGGTCCCATGGGTACTTGGGTGCCTACAGATGGCATGGACAGAGCTGTGGGGAGGCCAGAAGCTGAGGGGTAATGCGTATGTGGGACCCCTTGGGCTTGGATGAGGTGATGTTACCCCTCTTCCCAGCACAGACCCTCTTCCCTCCTCTGTCTGAGGGGACCCTCCAACCCCTGGCTCCTCTTGTTTGGATTGTCATAGAGTATTGGTCTCTGCCATGAGATGGCTCTTGATGTAGTTGCACCACCCCCAGTTCTTCTCTTACTCCCACGTCTGCTTTCACCAGACTTGCCCTTGGCTCAGGTTCACTCCAACCCCAAGCACCCAACAGTCACAGAATGGTTTGGATTGGAAAGGACCTCAAAGATCACCTTCTTCCAAGTCCTGCCCCATCCAACCTGGCCTTGGACACTTCCAGGGATGGGGCAGCCACAGCTTCTCTGGACAAATGCAGGTTTCCTCACAGAAGTCAGTAATGGAACACCCTTTGGGTGTGCAAGGACAGGATTTTGATCAGGATGATCCCTCCTGTCCCAGACACTACTCAGCATCACCTCATGGGGTCTTGGGGTTCTTTGACCCCTCTTCTCAGCAGCCACAGCCCAGAAAGAGCAGGGCAGCACCATTGTTCAATGGGCATGGTTACTTCTCAGGGCAGGGCTTCAGCAGCATGTGGTTTCTCCAAGCAAGGAGAGGCACGATGTGTGTTACCCAAAAACACTGGGCACAGCCTTCTCAGGCAGGGAACTCCAGGGTTTCCTTTGGCACTTGATTTCCCCTCCACTGAAGTGGGGCACCTAAAACTCTTTGAGGAATTTGGTGATTGGAGTTCTCCATTAATCCTCCCAGGCAACTCTTCCCTATTCCTTCACCTCTGCCATCTGGGACTGTTAAGGAAGGATGGCTCCCAGCTAGCATCTCAGTGTCCTGCTGGGGCAGATCAGAGAGGCCAGAGCAGAACCACCACCCCATGGTCTGTACTGAAGAGAGTAGTTCTCTCCCTCTCCCACTCTGGCTGGGGAATGTCCTAAAATCCTGGCTGAAGGACTGGAGGAAAACACTCTGCACCTTCACTGACTGATCTCTGAAGGACTCTTCCTGACTTCCCTTATTTGTCACCTCCATGTGCAAAGCAAGAATTCACCTTTCTTATTCTTCTCCCTCTGCCTGGTATGGTCATCTGGGAACTGGGATCTGCACATAGGTTTGGCTGTACCTTGAGACGCTGTAGCTGGGTCACCCTGAGCTGGTGCCAGGACACCAAGGGCAGTGGAGCAGGCACCACGGGTTTGGTCAGAGGTGCTGCTCATCCCACCCTATAGACCAGGCAGGGCTTGGAGCACACACCAGCACAGGCATCATGTGGTGGAAGGCTACAAATCAAGGGGCAGTTCCACATCCACCAGCACCCACCCAGCCCTGTCCACCCCTTTGGTGGTGGGGAGTGCTTTACACCACTGGGAGCTGCCAGACACCATGGGTGACACAGGGCAGGGGGCTCAGGTGGCAGCAGGGTATGTCACAGTCCTGGTGCCTGCAGCCAACAGCTATGGGCTTTGCAAGGGCAAGAGAGAGAGACTGCAGTGCAAACCGTGCTTGGCAATACAAAGCGATATGTTTTCCAAAATAGCTCTTCAAGGAAAAAAGTATTAATTCAGCAAAGCATCTGAAAAGCCTTTGGTGCTCTCTGGTGCACTCCCAGTTCCTCGAGCATGGATCCCCCACCCTGTGCAGCAGCTGGCCGAGCTCAGTGTGCTGAGAAGCACCGTGCTGGGACCGGCTGCTGCAGGTGGCGGATGCCGGCCCACGTGGGAAGGGCCAAAACCACCACGCACATTTCCATCCGTGTTTTTTATTTAACACGTCTGTTCCCAGTATTCAGCTGGGGCAAAGTATTTGAGACACAAAGGCAGCGGAAAGAGAGGCCAAGTTTGCAATTTCCCCCCTGTTTTGGGACTGAATTTTGCAGCTGGTTGAAATTTTTCTCATTTCAAAACACCAGCGGACATTTTTCATGAAAACCCGGAATTTGGCCAAGGAAAGACACAAAATATGAGAATACTACAGAAAACTCAATGCTCTTTTTCTGTGTCGTCCAGCCAGCTCCACTCACGAAAGATCATGGGAATTTGGACAGCTGAACCCCAGCCTGAGTGGACAGACAAATGGATGCATGTGTAGAGTATTTTCCATCATTTTGCTCTTGATAACCAAAGTCCACATAAATAAAATTGTCTGCATTACACAGGAAAACATGCTCCTTAGGTGAAACAGGATCAAGCAACTTGGCCAGTGGGGCACAGCTCAGTGCTGGGCTGTGGGAATGTACTTCCTGGTGAGGAGCTGAGCCTCTAAGAAGGGGAAAGACCTACTTAGAGTGACCCCTGCTGTAGTCTGACCTGGTCTTGCTCTCCTTGTTCTCCCGAAGCTCTCTGGTACACAGAGCAACTTCTGTCCATGCTACCATGCAGATCCACGTGAATCTTAGTAGTGGCTTCAGCTGTCAGAGAGCAGTGATGGTGGCTCTGCCAGCCTATACTCTCCAGTCTTCTGTGGTTAATAACATGGACAAGTCATACTTTGCCACCTGTGGTCATGGTACTAGGCAACTGCGGCCTGCTGCCACTCCTCAGTTGTGGTGACCTGTCCAACCAACCACATCCTGTCCATCCAACCTGTGCCATACCCTCTGTCCCATGCCCTTGGTACTGCACCACTCTGTCCATCACCCCTTATCCAAGCATTGTGTTTTACTCAGCACTTTACAACCCTCACAAGTCTCGTTAACATCCTAAATTTTGCTTTCTAAGTAAAGCAGAGCCTCTGCCATTCCCAGCCCTCCTGTCCTCCCAATCCCAAGCAGTGCTCTTTCACCTACTCAGGCTCCTTCCAGAGGGCTGTAGGACCAGGGCAGGACACACTTTTCCCATTCATGACCATGTCAAACAGATGTTTGGGGAATTTAGTTGCTCCAAGCCCCTCTTGTCCTTGCAAAGCTGTAAGAAATGTGCTGTTCTTCAATATACCTAGTGTATTTTTACCAGCCTTGGGGGCACTTATTACATCAGCGTTAATCACCTGTCATTTGTTTATTCGTTCTTGCGGTCCTTCATCCAACCTATCTATCTCCTTGTTCATCTTTACAAGGGCACAATTCTCTGGTTAAATACATGCTTCCTGTGTGCATGAGATATGCAGCACCTGTGTGGGGTCTGAGGGCATAGGGAGGCGGGGGGCTCAGTTCAGCAGGGCCTGGGGAGCAGGGAGACAGCTTTCCAGGTCGGCTGCGCAGAGAGAACATGAGGAAACCATTAATCGATGGGCTGGCCCGTGCCGTGTTTTCCTAAGGAAGAGCCAAAGACGGGGAACAGCTGGGGTCAGCAGGGCACCATCTGGAGAAACCCGTCAGCTCCCTCCTGCTGGGTTTTTCCCACCTCAGTGGCAATGGAGAGGATGAGGCAAGAGGGAAGAGCAGCCCCCACCAGCGCCCTGGGGATGGGGGATCCTGCTGCAGCCCCGGACCTGCACATCCCTGAGCTGGCTCCATGGCATCGCTGTGGTGCTGTGCCAGGTTTGCCAGCAGCACAGGAGTCATGGCACATCCCGCCATGGGGGGCTGCTGCCCCATCAGAGCCATGCCAGTACCCCCATGTCTTGGGCTCAGCACCCTTATGCAGAAATCAATGATTTCTCTGCATGGGGCAGGATCAGACCCTCAGCATCCATCGAAGCTGGTCCTCTATTTACACAGCCACAGTGAGACCCAATAAACAGACAATGTTTTAATCTTGGACAAGCTGCTCTACTCCAAAATCTTGGAGAACCAGCCTCTCCACTGTCAAAATAAATACCACACACCCCTTCTCCCCCGCACACCCACACAATGGGAAACCATTGCTGTGTAGGAGCAGGGAGAGGTGGCATTTCCAGAGGATGGCTGGTCCTGGAGTATTCTCTGTCTGAGAGCAGGCACTGGCCAACCCAGGCACACACAGTTACCAGCTGACCCCTGGGTTGGCCACAGCGGGGATCACAGTCCTGCTCACAACACAGGGAGTGAGGAGATGAAGACGGGCAGGGCAAATCCAATTCAGCACATTTGAGGAGTCTGGAGGTGCTTGGGTTGGGTTGGCACCGACATCTCCACAGAGACCTCTGCAGCAGCAGTGGTTAAAGCCAGGTGCTGCATCCTGCCTGTCCCCTCCTGTCCCCTGCCTGTGTCCTGCCAGACAGATGACAGTGGGAGCAAATTGTCTCTAATGCTCAAAGCTCCAGGACTGTGCTATGGGTCACTAACCCGACCTCGGGGCCATTTGCGGCTTTTGGTATGTGGTGACTCTTGAGTGTCCTTTCCCAGCCCTGCTGGCCACCCATGCTGTGATCCCCGTGGCCCAGGACAGGGTTGGTGCTGCTCGGGACAGTGTCCTGGGAGCCCTGCGTGCTCCCCATGCTGGGGCAGCTGGGGTTTGCTCATCCATCGGGAAACCCAGCGGACCCCAATAGGCTCTAGCTGGCACCTTGAGCCAGAAATGAGGCTTTGGCCAGCACACACATAGAGATTGTCCCTTTTCCAGCAAAACCAGATGGTACCTGGAGCTAGGAGGGAGGCAGGATGGCCAAAGGGGGCCCTTGGAGTGGCCAGGCAGTGCTGCCTCCACAGCAGCAAGGCTCAGTCATTCCCGTGCCCTGCCCAAATCTGAGCCACTGGCAGCAGCCACTGGACACCTCCATCCCCATCCCTATCCCTTGCTCCTCACTTCCTGAGCAATCCCTTCCTGTCAACCTGCTGGCTGTAGGAGGAAATTCCTGGTCCTGACTGTTACGCAAAATTAGGTCTCAGGGAACACCTGGTGAAATCGTGGGGCCTTTGTCTGCTGCGGGTGCTTTCAGACTTTTCCCTGGCATCCAGTGGGATGGCCATAAATCTCCGCTACTGCCTCCAAGTCGAACATTTCCTCCGAGCCCCATTATTAATTTTCTGAAAGATCCCATAAACCCCCAGATGGAAAAATATGGAGATATTTGCACATGTGCCGTAAAACACATTGCCCATCTATTTCAAATGGATGTGGCAATATATAAAACATACTTAGGGCATGAGCCAGGTTTCACGGTATTTAAATAAGGCAGCATGATGTAATTGGAATTTACAGTGTAAGAGCAGATTGAAGCTGGGCCATGGGTGCGTACCATATATCTCGGATCTCCTGAAGATTTGGCCTGCATTAGAATGACAAATACCTTTTGTACTTGTCACCTATATTTTAAGTGGATGAACAGCTCCTTTCATGAAATATAATGGTTGGAAATATATTTTTTTCCATCTGAATTTTGGAGCCTCTCTGGAGAGGA
The DNA here is from genome assembly GCA_013398615.1 of Brachypodius melanocephalos. Lineage (NCBI taxonomy): Eukaryota > Metazoa > Chordata > Aves > Passeriformes > Pycnonotidae > Brachypodius > Brachypodius melanocephalos. The sequence continues at coordinate 600,159 of VZSR01002741.1, read as the reverse complement.
GAGGCTCTGTTCCCTATAAAGAGCATGATTCCTAGGGATGCAGATGTCTCAGGGCTTTGTTTCCGTGTCCCTAGGCCAGATGGCTACTGTCCCTGGGAAGCACAGTGCCACCACCTCTCCCACTGCATGGCCTCGATGGTGGGGGTAAGGACCTCGGAGAATCCATGGTGTGGGGTGGGGATAGAGACCTGCTGCCCATAGCCACTGTCCAAGGCCAGATTGGATCAGTCTCCGACCAGCCTGGTCTAGTGGAAAGTGTTGCTGTCCATGGCAGGGGGCTGGAAAGGGACGTTCCTTGAGGTCTCTTCCAACTCAAACCATTCTATGATTCTCTGGAGCAGGAGAGGGTGGTGAGCCTCAAACACTGCTCTCCACTGCTGGGAAGAGCAGCTGGAGCTCCAGGAACTGCTGGCGGGAGCTGGTACAGGAGAGAGCAGCCAATGGAAGTGGTGTCACCATCAGGTCCCCCAAAAAAAGCTGTGGGGAAGACTTTCAGGGGCCTCCACCTCCCTGCAGTGATCAGGGCAAGTGGTATCAGGGCAAGTGGTGGGAGCCACTCCACAACCAGGCCATGGGAGGATGATGGGAGAGTAGAGGATGTTTAGGGACCACCCAAGCTGTCGCCATCACCAGTGCAAGCACTCCTCTTGCACCCATCCCAGGACAGGGGGGTAGATGGGCACAGCAAGGCTGGGAAGTTTTTGACTCCAGCAGTCCAATTCCTCCCAGCATTGTCCTGATCTTCCCCTTCTCTGCACACTGCTCAGACCCCCATGGTGCTTGCCAATGTTGGGAAATTTGGGGAGGTGGGGGTTGCTAAGGGGCTGCAGACATGCCACTCTGCCTGCTGCTCCTTGATACTGATCCAGCTGAGAGAGACCCCTTGGCACAGATTAGTCTGCACCTTGGAATAGGAATGTGGTGCCCCATGTTTAGGGCAGGGACAGACTTATGGGCCCTGTCCAAGGGACAGGGTACCCCATGGCCTGGAAATCCCTCTGAGTTCCCCCAGTCAAAGGGAAAGGCAAAAAAGGGAAAGGTAAAAGACACCAAAAGATAAAAATTTGAATTTTGCTCATAGATGAACTGGTGGCTCCATCCTAGCCAGTGCCACTGGTGGGCTGTGGGCACAGGGCTGATGGGGTCAGATCACCAGCCTAAGTGTGCCAGGGTGCTGCAGGGCACTGGGGTGTCTGTGGGCACTCAAAGAGTCCTAGGGAACTCAACTGCAAGCTGAGGACAGCAAAGAGGAGCCAGGAGCCTCAGCACAGAGTCCCCTGTGCCTGCCAGCTTCAGGCAGGGCTGGTACATCTGGTCTGCCCAAACTCATTGTCCCTCTCTCCACCCCCATTTGAGTTTTCAGAAAGTTGGATGAAAATTTTTTGAAAAATTAATAAATCAGGTCCTTCCCTTCCGGCGGGAGGAAAACCCCTCCAAAAAATGTCAGTTAGAAATAATCCAAGTGATTTGTTTGGAAAATTTTGAAGTGCAGGTCCTCCCAAGAGCCAGAACAGTCTCTCAGCCTTGCTCTGCAGAGCCAGGAACCAAAAGCCAAGACCCTGCTCCAGGGCAGGAAGCCTGGATGCTCTCATAGCCATGGCTCAGGCTGCAGCCCAAAGGAACTGCAGGCCACCTGCAGCCCAGCCAGCTCTGGGACCACACGAGCCCACCTGGAGCCTCCCCAGGGCTTTCTAAATGCAGGGATTCAGCTTCAGAGGATTGGGCTAGATGCTGAGAAGACGGACAGCTGGCTCAGCTCAGACAAACTGGCTTTTTCAGAGGGTAAAATCAGCTGGATTGGGGATTTCCTAACCAGGTCTTGACAACCAAGCATGATGCTGAACATGGATGAGACACGAGACTGGTGTATGCTTCCTGCTGGTGTGCAAACCAGGCTACTGCTCCCTCAGCTGTCATCCCATGGGATCTTTTCCTGCTCCAAAGCTCCAGACTGAATTCCTGCTCATGAATGAGCTGAACTGCTCTGCAGAAGCATGTGAGCAGCTATTAGCTGGACAGTACTTGTGGTTTCTCAAGATCTCCTCTATCATGTTCTGAAGGGCTCTTACTGCCAGACAGAAGGTCTCTGAGGGTTTCTTGTGAGCTTCAAGTGTGTACAGCACAGCAAAAACCGCTCAGCAAGGTCATGTGTGTGCACGCCCATCCCCCAGACCTCTCAGAGACTGGGATATCAGAGGATGTTGAACATCAGGTCTCGTCATCACCACAAGGGAGGCACCTGGAACCACTTCCCAGGCTGGGGAGCTTGAACCTCACCAGGCCAAAGCATCAACCTCACCTGCTGAATTTTTGGCTTTCTGCTAATAATGGGATGTGTCCTTCAAAGGGCTTTGTGCTGAGTGCTGGCAGAGGTGTTTGGTTTTTCAGGTGCTCTGGAGCCAGTGGCAGGTCTCTCAAGTGGGTTAAACGATGTAGAGCTGCGTTCTACCATCCTCACTGCCTCTCAATGGCACATTTCTCTGATATGAGCTCTTTCATACGTGGCCATATGCAGGTTGTGATCAGGTCCTTCTCTAGGCTGACTGCAGTGGTCATCCAATGTTTTGGCTTTTTAACTAGAAGGGGAATGAATAAGAAGGCAACAAAATGAACTTTTCTTAGCCACCCCTGTGGAGTTATTTCTTCAGGTGCCATTAGAGACACAGGAAGAGGAGAAAGCAAATGGTTTCAGTCCTGTGGCTTTACCTAAAGAGTCTACAAACCACCCTTCCACCACAGGAAGGGTGGGATTGCAAGAGGCTGGGAGCATTCAAACCCACACAAAGCAGCTCCGACAAGAGGATGGAGCTGGAGGTGATGTCTCAGGAGGGGATAGTGTGGAGAATGGGAGATAAGCACAGTGTTGGCAATTCTGTCTGAAGAGATTGCAGAGGTGGCAGCTCTAGGCCATCAGAGGCCCATGAAGCCCTTGCCTGCATATGTGGCATGCAGTGGGCACTGAGGCTACAGGCCTGACCAGCACATTAGCAGGAGTTAAGGAACTTGATAGAGAAACCACATTTCCGTGTATCTGGGTCATCCTTTCACGTTCTCATCACCCTCCTCCATCTTTCTCTCATTCATCTCTCTTGCCTCTGACCTCTCCCCTCCTCCCACCAAACTTTCTCTTTTCCCAAGTTTCTTGCTGTTTGGCTGTTCATTCTCCCACTCCTGTCAGGGATGATAAATCACCTCTACAGATGAGCATCATCAACATACCAGACTCATTCTTCTTTTGACCTCCTCGGCTCTGAGTCACTTCCAGGAGGTAAGAACTGGACTCAATTACACCGGAGAGGAGATAACCAGTCAACCCATTGAAGCAGGAACTGGTCCATTTCCCTTTTCTCTTCCAGTCACAAATCCTATCCTCACCAGTCAAGCACGTAGTGAAGACTGCACGTCCCTCTTGCCATCATGCTGAGCATCCAGCTGGGGCACCTCATGATGAAGAGATGCCCATGTAGACATGCCCCTCTATTTCTCTTCATCTCCCTCACCTTGCTCCCCCCTTTCCCTCCCCCCGACATGCATCTGCTCACATAGTTCCAGAAAATTTGTTTCATATCACCATTGAGCCGTTTATATCTTTCCAGAGAGTTAAAAGCCTGTCTTCCTTGATTTAGTGAGTCAAGAGTGCCTAGGAGGGAGCAGAGAGAAGAAAAGAATGAAAGAAATAAAATAATGAAAAAAAGGTCTTGGGAACATCTGGAGTTGCTCTTAAGCAAGATGCAATATTCTTGGCCAGATGTTGAATGACTGGCTTCTACTTAGGAAACGTCAACACGTCAGATGTTGAAATCCCACCCGACACCCTCTTCCTTACCTTCCTTCCCCTCTTGCTTGTCCTGCTCTGCTTATGCTGCCCACATCATCCTGCTGGGATGGCACCAAGAGGGTGGTGTTCTTTGTCTGGGACCTTGATGGGTGTCATTGTGAGGCACCAACAGGCCAAGCTTGCCACTTGAAAACCACTGGTTCACCAAGCAGAGGGCTGTGGAGAAGCTGGGTGATCTTACAGTGATGCTGCTTGCACTGGATGAGGCAGAGCCAGGCAATGAAGGTGGAAGAGCTCCAAAGAGCTGGGAACAGGGCTTCAGCAGGCAAAGCCATCTGGGATCTCTGGCAGCAAAAGCTTTCCTGGACGAAGCAAAGAAAGACTTTCAGTCCTTTGGTGAGCACAGCTAAGCAGACAGCTGCAAGCGAGGCAGGGAGGGCACCGGCACGCTGGAGGCCAGAGCCACTTCCCTGGAAAAAGGGAAGATCCCGGACACATGGGTCATTCTGACTCACCAGCATCAGTACAAACAATTATGGGGATTTATCCCAGCTTCAGGGCTGGCTGGAGGAGCAGGGAAAGTGGGTCAACAAGAGGCAGCGTAGCTGAAGGCTTGACATCCCTCCTGAGCCAGATACGCTCCATGCACCACAACACAGCTGGAGCTGTCACCTCTCCTGGCTGGACCCAGCACAGCTGCCCAAGCACTCAGCTCCTGGGGGTGCCCCTCTGCAGCACCCTGGATGTAGTCCATCACTCCCACCCTGTGGTTCCCATCCATCACTTGAGCTGGCACATCCAGCAGCACCACACAGAGGTACTTCGGAGTTAAATATTCCTTCTGCTCACCAGTGGTGTATAAATTATGAGCCACAATGTGAAAAAGCAGAAGGGAGAGTTGATCAGAGGAGAATCCTCATTGGCTGCTCGGAAGGAGGACTGGCACCCCAGGACGAGAGCAGTGCTGGGTGGCACCTGCCATGCCAAGCCAGTTCCTTCTCCATGCTGAGCGTCCTGCAGAAGCTGAGGTCCATTCACCTGTGCCTGACCCAGCCTCTGGCCTCAGCTCCCCATGCTGTTACTTCAGGGCAAATCCATGGCCTTCTCTAACCTGCTGCTCTTCAGCACCCTACAACCCAGGGCTCTGCTGGTCCAGGGCAGTCACCATGTCCATGACCAAAGGACCATCCTCCTCCCTCATTCATACTGTCATGAGAATTAATATGGAAAGAGAAGATGTGGCTGCCCCATCCCTGGAAGTGTTCAGCCCAGGCTGGATGGGGCTCTGAGCAACCTCTAGTAAAAAGGATCCCTGCCCATGGCAGGGGATGGAACTACATGATCTTTAAGGTCCCTCAAACCTAAACCATTCTATGATTCTGCTGTCAGTCCAACCCTGGTGCTGTCTAGGGTCTGGTAGTTGGCTTTCTGCTCCCACCTCTCATTATGGTGGGTATCAGAAACCCAGCGTTTATGGCCAATTGTATGGAGGTCTTGCAAACTGGAATCTATCCTCATGCCTCAGCACTGTCCAGGTACCAGGAGGAGTCCTCCAGGGCTCATGGAGGGCCTTCCACACATCAGAGATTACGCTTGGTGCAGGATGACCACCAATGTCTTCCTACTGAGCTGAACCAGGTTAGAAAGAGATCTGCCTCCCCTTTGTGTGAGAGAGGGAAGAGGAGGGTGGAGAAGCAAAGGACTGCTGATCCAACCCTCCCATCACCAAACTCTGCCTGCATGTGTCACCTCAGCAGGCACTGCATGGTGATGGTTGGGATCTGCTCACAAGAGGCTCCAAGTCACACCAGCAGTGCCCATGGGCAGGCAAACACTCCTACTTGGAGAGTGATCACTTTGGGTGCTGCTCTTCCTAACTTCCTGCTAGCAGGAGGGTCTCAAAGCCCACTCAGGCCCTTATTAATGCTTGAACAAACTGAGTAACCACAGGCGGAAGGAGCATCTTCCACCTGTCCAGAGCAGTGACAGGTACCACCTTAGCCAGCAGACCAAGGCAATGTCTGGGTGTGCCTACAACCTTCCCTGCACGTTTCTTTTTCCTGGAAAGCCGAGAGCACAGTCACAATCCACTCTTTAGACCTGTCCATCTCCCCATCGCCCATAGCCTCCACTACTCTGCACAGGTGGCACAGGTGGCATTGCAGAAAGACACAAAGTCCTCCTAATCTCTTCTGGTCCCAGCCCTGGAGGGCTGGGCTCCCCATGGCCAGGACAGTGGGGATCTGCTAAGGAGGTGTCAGATCTCCCAGCTGATCAGTACAGGCCTGCAGCAGGAGGGCTTGGTCCTTGCCATGGCCTGGTGCACCAGCAGGGAACGTCTGGGGGAGAACAGATGGCAGCTGATCAGGGTTCACCTCCTCTAGGTACCCAGAGGCTTCAGCCCCAAGCAACAGCATAGTTTTGTGCTCTCTCCTGCTGTGTGTGGGGACATTAGTCCTTAGTCCACGGAAGGGCGACCAGGATATGATCTGTATGGAAACAGAAGCAACTCCGAGGAGTAAATCAAGCCCTGGTCCCCTTTCTGGAGGATCACTCTCCCCAGACTGCCTGGGAAAGCCTCTGACCCTCTATCCCTCCACAAGGATGGGATTAGAGGGTCCAGCCCGATGTTACATGGGGTTCCCTCTCTCTTGGAGCAAGCTGCCCTCCAGAGGTGAAGCCGGTGTGGAGTGGGGTGACAAAGAATCAGACAAGCAAGATCCTCCATGAAACCCCCACGGAGTGTCCCCACTCCCATGCTCCCACCCCACGGCAGCGGGGCCGGGTACCGGGCGGGACGAGAGGGCAGTGCCCGGGCAGCCGGGCTCAGGTGGCCGCAGCGGGGGCGTGGGGGCGGGACCGTGGTAATGACAACCAGGTGAGCGGGTGGTGATAAGCCCCCAGGAATGCGGCAGCGGCGGCAGCTGCCGGCTCGCGAGTCGCTCAGCCCTTGGATGGGACAATTAAGTAAATAGAAAATTTGGAGCGCGGGATCAAAGCCCGAACGCGCGGGCTTTATTTATATGGAAAAGGTCAGATTATATTGGCAGATGTGTTAAAGGAGCGAGGAGGAAAAAACCTTTCAAAAACATTGGCCCTGATTTGAGGTTTCCTGACGGGCGGGACGGGGTTTTTTCTTTCTTTTCGGGCCACGGGTGCGTTGGAGTGCTGGCAGCGCGCTGGGGGCAGCTGGGAAGGGCACGTCTGGCGCTGGGCTCACTGCCCCTGCCCACCCACCTCCTGGACCCTCTGCCAGCAGCACAAACCCCAGCAACAGGGTCCCTCTGGCTCAGACTACCACCTTATACTGTTGGTCCCACATGTGACGCAGAGCTGGTCTGCAAAGTGGACTTGACGGTTCTGCCCAGTTCTGCCCAGTGCTTCCCCCCGCTATTACCCTCAGCAGCTCCATAAGTCCTGGACTCTGCACTCCGAGGTTATGTCCCCATCCACCCAGTGTCACCCTGGCTGTCCCTGGCAGTCACTGTCTATCCCAGATCACTGTCCCACCACTGCTCTGCTGCCTTTTTGGTTTTCCCGGCTTGCAGAGTTGGGAAGCCCGCTTGTGTGATGTTCCCCCAGAACAGAAGAGCGCCTGGAATTGCCTTGCTCTGCACATCCTGCTTCTGGGGGGCAGGGAGGACTCCAGGATTAGCTGTCAGCGATGAGCCTGCAGACATTCCCACTGCCCTCAGCACTGCCAGCAGTGTTTTGGACCTGATGGTAAGGCTGGGGCTGGAATGTGTCCCCTCGTATCGCACTCCAAATCAGCACCTCCCCACTGGTGCTTGACCAGCCCCCCCAACATGGCAAATGGGGGCAAACGTCACCTCCTTTAGCACTCCAAAACTGCGGAAGGATGGCAACTTCAGCATCCCGCATCTCCAGGCTTTGCTCTGCTTCCCAGAAGGAGCGTAGGGGTCCCAGCTGAGGAAACTGAGGCAGGGGGGTGGGAGGGGAGAGGGGTAATGTGGTACGAACAGTGGAGAGCGGCAGCATCCAGCAGCAAGGTGGGGAGGTGGCAGGAGGGACCTATGATGGGGGAATAGAGGAATGCGTTCGCCCGGGCAGGAAATTGTTGGGCTCGGAGAGCGCAGGACCCGCCTGCTAAGAAAACAAGCGGAGGCCGAAAGGCAGCGGGGGTGCAGCGCCGGCGGGGGGGCAGGAAGGGGGCTCCGGGGGCAGGAATGCCGGCTATGCTCCCGCTCCGGGCAGGTGTGCTGGGACCCACTGCTGCACCTACGGCTGGACCTGCTGCCGGAGCCGCTGCCGGAGCCGCTGCCGGCCATGCCAAAGCTGCAATTCGGCAATGGAACCCTCATTTCTTCCGCATGGGCAGGCGTGGACCAGAGCAGCAACCCCGGAGGTGCAGTCAGCTCATCTTCTACTCTTGGCCTGGCTATGCCTGGCTAAGTTTCCCCAACCTTAAAATCACCCTGTGCATCAGTCACAGGCAGCAGCAAGACCCATCCCGGGGTTGCTGGGATGGGTACAAGGTGTCTGTGGGGTTGAGAGTTGCAGGGCTTTGCTGTGCCAGCCCTGGACCTCACTCGGGGCCACGCCCAAGGGAGCTCCTGCTCTTCCATGTTAAGGGAAGGAGGAGGCCCTCTGTCACCACTGATCACCCTCCCAGGTCTTCTCCACGTGCACGCTGAGTGCCACCAAGGTGAGCAGAGCCCACAGGGGTGAGAGCAGGTCAGACTAGGAGCAGAGGAAAAAGCCGGGGATGGTCCTGCTGAAAAGGGATGGTGCAAGAGGGTAAAGCCAGAGTGGTGTCTAGGGACAAGGAGTCCCTCACATTGGCATCTGCCACTTCCTGGTCCACCACCGGGCTGCCACCACCGCAGCCACCTGCCCCACCTTGTCTGCACCAAGGGCTGCTCAGTGCAGTCCTTGGCAGGGACATGTCTGAGTGGTCTCTGTTCCCTTTAAGGGGTAGCACGGCACAAAATGCCACCTGGATCACGGCACTGCTTGGAAACTCCACTAGTATGTAACACAATATCTGGAAGGGGAGTCTACAGCTTTATCTGCAACAGATCAGATTGGAGCAAAACCTTCTGAGACAGCATCTGGAAGTGGTTTAACCCTCACCAAGTTTTGCATGAAATACCAATTTTCCACCCCTTTCATTTAGTTTATTGAAATTAGGAGGGAAAACTCCCCCTCCTCCCCTTCTCCTGCTCCCTCCACCCCTGGGTTCTCCTCTGGGCTCAAGCTTCTCACAGCTCTTCTGGAAAAGCAGAGGGCATCACAGAGCTGCATGTCCAGCCAGGAGCACCTCCCCGTGCTGTGCCAGGCAGTTGGGCTGTGCCAGCATGGCATCATCGGAGGGGCCTGAGAGGAAGAACATTGTGGCAGGGTCCAGGCAGGATGCAGGCAGCAACAGGAGCAGGATGGTGTGGAGGAAGCCCATGGTGGCCAGCACTGAGATCATTGGAGCAGGAGTGAGTGCAGCATCCCAAAGCAATGACCTGAGGGAAGGGCACAACTCATCAGAGGGGAGCTGGGCAGTAGCCCTGCAGAGCAGCCAGTAGCACCATGAGGGGCTATGCCAAGCTGTTACCAGTGCTGAGGTTTCAGAGGAAGGATGTTTTAACCAAATCTGTTGTTTTCACCCCAGACTTCATTGTACTGAGCAGCAGGACCTCGCTGCAGAGCAGGGACATGTGAGATGCTAAGGAACCATCACGCACAATGGAAAATCAGCGAAACTTTGAACTCAGCTTCAAACTGCTCCAGCAGCTGCTAGGCTCCACAGCCTCTCCCAGAAACTTTCCTTATCACTGGAGGCAGAGGGACAGAAAGGCACAGCTTTTGGAAGGGCAGTGCCACTTTGCCACAGGCTCTGCCTGCCAGGAGCTGCCAGCCAGGTCATGAGGGGTCTGGAGGGGCCAGCTCGTACCTGTGCCACACTCACAGGATCTGAGCAGGTGTTTCCAGGATGGAGCTGGCACACCAGCTTTGGGGACAGATTTCCATGAGTTTGCTCATGCAAGGTGGGGGCTGTAGAGGGACTGTGTCACTCCTGGCACAGGAAAGCTGCAGTGTGTTGTCCCAGGGGAGAGCTGGCAAGGGACAGGGAACTAGCTCTCTTCCCACTGTGGGGGACAAGGGGCAGGGGTCAGGAACATGCCAGGCCCCTGGCCAGGAGGCATGTACTGAAAAAAACAGGAGCTGCACTGCCTCAGAAAGACTTGGGTACTAAAATAACTTCTAGGCTGGAAGCACATCCCAGATCCAGATGGTGGGAGGTGATGAAGGCAGATGTCCAGCTGCCTGCAGCTCTCTGGCACAGATCCATCATGCCATGGGGACAGTCCTTGCAAGCTCTATCTTGGACATCTGAAGAGCACAGAGAGTGTCTGGAGGCAGCACCAACCCAAGCTGCCTTACACAGCCTGGACATCCCCCTCTGAGGCTGCTTGTTCCCTCACTAGGTCCTGGGGTGGAAGTGGACAGCACAGCACAGCTCTGTGGCAGGGTCTGTGCTGGTTGTCTCTTGCTGCACAGCTCCACCCTGGCTGTGCCACAGTTCCCATGGGACTACAGCATGGATGGGACCATGCAATGCCACTTTGCAATGCTATCACAATGCTGCTGCCAAGGCAGAACACCACTTCCTGCCACGCCTTCTCCTGCAAAAAGGGGATGGAGGAAGAGGGGCCCAGTGTGCACATCATTAGGGTGCAGTGAGTGGGAAGAGGGGACTTTAGCTCCTTCATGACCCAGAGATCTGCTGACCCAGGAGGCATGGAGGAGTCCTCTCCTGTACCACAGTGCTCCTCTCCAACACAGCCTCCAAGCCCTGCTCCTCACCCTCGTGCCTCACTGCCCCCCATGAGGGACTGGAAGGGTGTTTGTTTTCTGCTGGCATTGATCCATGCAGATCCCAGCTGCCAGGCGGGGAGGGGAGGCAAGGTGAAGCCAAAAGCTGTACAATCAGGCATGTGAAGCTCAAGGCTTAGCTGTCCTTGATCCTGTCCTTCTCCTCCCACTCCTGTCCCCAGAGGACTCTGCCTTCCCCCTGTGCCACGAGGAGAGCAGTGGATGTGCCCACCTGCAGCAGCTGCAGGCTCAGGAGCTCCACCGAAGCCCCTCTGCTGTGGACACAAAGGGAGGGTTGCTGAAGGCTCCAGGAGCCTTCCCAAACACAGACACCCCCCAGCATGCTGCTGCCTCAAGATCCAGCTGTGTTCTCATCCAGATCCAACCCTGCAAGGGGTGGGCAGAGGCTGGGGACAGGACATCACCGCTAGAGGTGAGATCCCAGTGCCCATCCTGGGGTCTGTGCTGGGTGCTGTAACCACAGGACACATCCATCGCTGCTGCAGGTGTCAGTGAGATGGCAACCAATTTCCACTTGTGAGGTGGGGAAGCGGAAATTTAGGGACACCTGGGAAACCCATGTCCCAGTTGGGGGGCCAGGGAGGGACAGGCTAAGAGCCAGACCCCACACACGGCTGGATTTCAGCTCCTCACAGTGCATCTCAATTGTTGCACCTGCACATCACAGCTGGGAAAACTGAGGCTTGACAGGGGGGAATCTGTCCCAGCCTGGCCTCAGCAAGGTGCCACCAGCATCCCCTTGGGCATGTGGGGATCTGGGGGTGTCCATCCCTGTGATATGCCAGCACAGGAGTGGGATGTGACAGTTCTCTACACACGAACAACCCCTTTGGGGTTACTTCCATGCACTCAGTGATGGCCCCATTCCCCGAAGCCAGAGCCAGCAAATTCATTCATGGCAAACAGCCTCTCTCCTCCATCCCTGACTTCTCTATCCTGCAAACCAGTGGGGTGTCCCAGGGCCCAAAGCCTCGTCCCTGCAGAGTGTTGCACCTATTTAATTAGAGGTGTGAAATGATCTCATTAAACCCGTGCTGGGCTCTTAGTCCAAACTGCTCCCACAGTACATTAATGGCTTGATTACACTCTGCTTCATCCTTTTCTTTTTAATTTTTTCCTTTCTTTTTTGGTTCGGTTTCCGAAGCACTCAAAGTTTCTGCACTCATGGTATGTGTGGGCATGTCTCTCTGTCCAGCTCTGCAACTGTGAAAGCCACCAGCCAATTTCAACTGGAGTCAGTGGAGGGATGGAGAGTTCAGAGTTACTCCATCCCCGTGCATTCTCTAGGAAGGGTGGGAGACGCTGCATCCTCAGCCCTGTTTTCACTGGACACAGCAGGAGCCAGATAGAGCCAGACAGAGCAGCAGCTTTTGAGATACAAATCCCAAAGCTAGGGCTCACCCCCATTAAACCTAAGAAGAATTTGCTCTTTCCTGCTGGAAATTTTGCCTTGATGCTGCCTAGGCTGATTCACTGCAGGAGTCATTTTGACTGCAACATCAGTTTTAAAACACTCTTCCCATCTAACAATCACAGAATCACAGAATCTCCCGAGTGGGAAGGGATCCATCAGGATCATCCAGTTCAACTCCTGTCCCTGCACAGACACCCCAACAATCCCCCCAGTGCACCCCTGAGAGCTCTGTCCAAATACTCCTGGAGCTCTGGAAGCTGCAGGGCCAAGCCCATTCCCTGGGGAGCCTGGGCAGTGCCCCAGAACACTCTGGGGGAAGAACCTTTTCCTAATATCCAACCTAAACCTCCCCTGACATGGCTCCAATAAGACCAACTGAGGAAGAGGAAAGGAAGAGCAGAGCAGTGTGAAACTTGTCCAGGGCACTGCCCAGGAGCTGTGTCAGGGCATAGAGCTCACACCATCTTACCCAGCTAGGATTAATCCCTACAGATTAATTGCCAATAAATCAACTGTGAGGGTACTTTCTAGACCTGTCAGGCAGAGGGGTGGCACTGCATGGGGATGAAGGCAACCTGACCACAGCTGGAGAGGCTGTGTGCCCTGCACTGCCACAGTGGAAACAGACTGGGGCTACTTGGCATGACCGACAGGCAGCAGAGGTGCCGTGGAGTCCTGGAGGTGCTGACCCATTCCATCTTTCCCCTTCTGCCACTGCCCTCCAATGCAGTCCCTTCATGCCCTCCTTGCTCCTGCTCCCTGCTCAGGGCCTCGCTCCCCCCTTTCTTGGCCACGTGTTTGCCGGCACAGGTGCACTCTGGTTCCCCCCACTACTGCCCTTTTTTTAATTAGATGATAAAGAAAGCGTCCTTTTGAAGCAGGTAGGGGATTCCTCACATCCCTGGCATTGCTGGGCTGCCTGGCTGTAACCCTATTCCAGTTAAAAGCTTTCTGCGCCCATCCACGGCCCCACACCTGCAGTCAGATCCTCGCGGGCTGCCCCCTCGGCCACTCATGCAATTACCCAACGTGATGATTAACTGAGGGAGCACAGGAGGGACGGGGACTTCCCCCTGCCAGCTGCCACTGCCTGCACCCGTGGTGGGGGCAGATGGGTCCCCCACTCTGGGCAGCCCAGCATCCAGCCACTGCCTCTGGAGAGATCTGCTGATGGTGGGTGCTGGGGGAACCTGGGGCACAGAGTAGTTGTCCTCTCCCCGGGCCCATCCTCTCCCAGAAACTTTCTTTTACCACTGGAGGCAGAGGGACAGAAAGACACAGCTTTAGGAAGGGCAGTGTCAGCTTTGTCACAGGTTCTGCCTGCCAGGAGCTGCCAGCTGGGTCACGAGGGGTCCGGAGGGGCCGCATGTTTGGCACAGAGCCCAAAACTGGGCTGGTATCTCTGCTCTTCCCAGCCTGGTGGGTGACTAAGGGAGAGAAAACCAAGCAATGGGGCTTGGAGTCCTCTTCCGGGCAGGGTCTCTGCTCCCTGGCCTCAGGCAGCCTGGAGCCCTCAGGCAGATGGAGCAGATCCTCCTGCACCCAGTGCGGTCACTCCTAATGCCCATTCTCCCCACAACCCCGTGAATGCCCTCCTGTAGCCCAGCGCATGTCCCCCAGTGCATCCCCCCCCCTCGGCGTGTCCCCTCACTGTGTGTGCGTCCCCTCACTGCGTGTGTCCCCTCACCGCGTG
>VZSR01002741.1:559238-586325 GCA_013398615.1 Brachypodius melanocephalos | reverse complement strand
GTGTGTGTGTCCCCTCACCGCGTGTCCCCACAGGCCCCGGGCCTGCCGAGGCCTCCTGTCAGCGCCGCACGGCTCCCATGTGCTGCCCGTTGTATGGTGGAACCAGTAAATCACCCCGGCATGTGCCTGTGTGGTCTGCAGCAGTGCCCCAGCCGGCGATAACCCAAGCGGAGGGAGCCCCAGGCTGCGCTTTAAATCTTCTCGTCTTTTGCCAGCCAGCCCCGAGTGCCGACTCCCTGTCCCCCGGGCAGCCCCTCCGCTGTGCTGGGCCGAGGTGCCCGCGGAGCCCAGCAGCCACCCCGGCGGGGACAGCAGCGCACCGCGGCGGTGACGGCATCCAGAGCCCACAGTAAATCAATTGCTGCACCCTGGCAGCTCTATTTCCACGCTCCCATGTTATTCTTTCACTCAGTCATGGGGAGAATGACTCTGTTTTCCTTCAGCAGTTTTGGTTCTTTTTCCTCTTTTCTTTCTTTCTTCCTTTCTTTCTCAGGACGAAGGATGGGGTCAGAGCGAATATTCATTTCCACGGTTCCAGCTCATTGAGAACAATACGGGCAATAAACAGAGGGCAGCATTGCTCAGGAATGTGAAGCATTTGCCTGCGGTTTAAAATTACTAATTTTTTTACAGGCAAGATTTTTTTTTTTGAGACCTTTAAGAATAGACCAAATTCTGCTTCCCCATATTGCCCTCTCCCCAGGATCTCCAAAATCTTCCCCCTCTCTGGGTTTGTTGCAGATTGGCACTAAGTGTGAGAGGTGATGGAAGGCTGCGTGAGCTGGGAGTCCCAGGGCAGCCTGGCCCTGGAGCAGGAGTGTAGGGGAGAGACACAAAGTCACCATTTGAAGCCACAGAAGTCCCACCTGGTATCTGAAGATTTTGGGAATGGACACCAAACAGAAGTGCTGCTGCCTGTGCAGAAATGAAAATGAAACGTGTCTGGTGGGGAGAGGATGCCACCCTGGGTATCACTGATGGTGGTCTGGGCTGTGGGCAGAGGAAATTGCAGGATGTGTGTGCCCTTCCCAGGGTGCTGCAGGGCAAAGCCAGGCTGTGCCCACACAGGGATGCCATGATGCTCTCAGGGTTGCTGTGCCCATCAGGAGCAAGGGTGGGGGACCACCCTTGTGTTAGGGCCACCAGCTGCTGGAAGGGAGCGGGGATGCCCCAACGTGCCCCAGGACAGCCACAGTCAGCTGCTCCTCTACCTGGTACCCTGCAGTTTCCCAGTCAGCTGGGGCAATTCCTACCTCCAGCAGTGGAGCAGGTGCTGAGGAGAGCTGTGCTCCACCACTACCCCCAGTCCAGAGCTGCTACCCACCATTCATGGTGCCATTCCATCCTTTTTCCCTCACTACCATACAACCCTACAACTGCTCCTCTTGCAAGAGGAGCTGGTCTGGGAAGAACAAAGCAAGGGATGTCTCCACTTCCCAACCTGAGGGGGATCATTGCACCTGAGAGGACCCAGTTTTAGAGCTGCTCAGCTGCCCAGAGCCCCAGCTGGCACCCAGAGCCGTGGGACTTGGCCTGGGGGCACCTGCACTGTGTGATGCAAAGGCACATGTGCTCCTGCACTAGTCCCTATGTCTCAGTCAAGTCCTCCCCTCAGAGGGGGCAGAAGGACCAGGAAAGTCAGCCGAGGACATTTAGGCTCACAGCTTCACTTCCGAATGAAACGGCGGAGGGAAACGTTTTATTGAGAGCAATTGCTTTCATAGCCCGGCCCCAGCAGACACCCAAGCATCCTGTGTCAGGCTGATTAGCTCCAGATCCACACACGCTGGGTGTGTGGGGATGGCTGCCTCCCACTCCCTGTTCCTGCAGCCCCCAAAGACATTCAGGCTCCACTCGCAGAGAGCAGCTGCGGTTCCCCCCATCTGGATCCTCTTTGCAGATCCAGCTCCCAAACATTTTGCTGCTCACCCAGAGGCTGAATGGAAACATTTAGGTCCTTTCTCTTTGCTTGCCTTTTCCTCTTTGTGGCCACAAAACCCCCTCTGAGCCTTCTGCTGTGGCATCAGGGCTCACCCTGGGCTTTTCTACCCTGTGGGACATGAGGCAAAGGCCATTGCAGATCCTAAATGAGACCCCACAACAGGATCAGCCCAAGCTAAGGGATGGATATGGAGTCCCCTGGCTGATGCAGTTGGCTTCCACAGGGCTTTTACAAGAGCTGAACAGCTTGAAGATTCACAAAGCATAAAGGATTATAGCAAAAAGTCCATAAATCAAGTAAAAAGACGTGGACATAAAGCTGGGAAGACATTTGCTTTTTATTGTCTCTTCAGACAGGCTTAGCATTTAAAGGCTTTTATCTCCTTCTTGTGGCTTTTCAGTTGGGCTCCAAGCCAATAGGTACCTCTTGTCTTTATTCTGCATTAAATTGCATCACGAGGACAGGAGCCTGGGGAGCAGATTGCCAGGACAATGAAGACAATGCATTTGTGCCTGCTGCCAGGAAGACTCACCTTGCCTGGGCTCTCCTCCCAGTGGCTGTGGCAGCTCTCTTGCCCTGACAGCCTCAGCCTGTTGTCCAGCCTCAGCTGGTGGGAAGAACTGCTCTATCCACAACCTAGGTAACGCTTTGGAACCAGCCAAAGGGACTGCAGCCTGTCTGGAATTAGTCTGGATCAGACCCAGGCCCACTAAAAGCCTGGATCGCACTGCTCAGATGATCGAGAGAAGTCCCAAAATCTCAAGGGCTTGTGCAAACAGTTGGGGAAATCCCATCTTTCTTCCTAAAAGACAGTGCATCCTTCCTGCTCCCACTGCCAACAGAGACCCCAAACCTGTAGTGAGACAGAGACCAAGCTGATGGACTGGGAGCCCCAAATACCCCCAGGACTCCCAACCACAGGATATGGTCAGGAGGGGGCAAGCTGCCAGAGTGAAGGAGTGGACTTATTGCAGGAGAATCCCAGGGAAAATGCTGCTTTGGCCAAAACACTCCCACAAACCAACCAAGAGGCAGGAGCTCGTGGTGAGCTCACAGCAGAGGGGAGGGCTGTGATGGAGGGGGTGCACAGCCTCCCCAGCCTGGCAAGCAGACCCCTCAGCAGGGTGACTGGCCCGGCTGCGGTGACCCACAGTTTCAGGACAGGCTGTTCGTGCTACAGAGCTGGGTTTGCTTAATAACAGGCTTTGAATTGAATGTGCTTTTAGCAGGGTTCCCTGCTGACACCAGACATTGGCTGTGTGATGAAAGACCTCTGCTCCCTCAGGCCAGCACCCCATGACTTCCTTCTCCAGACCTTCCCCTGGAAAAGTTACTGTCTCCCACAGAAGTTCCTGGGGAGTATCAGGGCACAGGAAGAGTGAAGGTGGCCACTGGACCCCCATCTCACCCATCCCTGCAAGAGCTCTCCCAAAACACAGTCATGGTCCTCCGAGGATCCCAGCGCTATGGATGTGGTCAGGAGTGGGATGTGTAGCCAGGAGTCACTGTGCCAGGAGCTGTGGGTTCTCAGTGGGCTGTGTCCCAGCTGATGCCTGGGGGCAGGCTCAGTGGGGGATGGACAGGGACTTCTGCATCTGCTACCAGCTGCTGCCCCAACAGCTACACGTGCCTGCACCCTGCCATCCTCTGCTCCCCCAGCTCTCCATCACTGAGGTCTCTCCCATCACAACTGAGAGCCCTGAGAAAGGGCTCTTGGTGGACCAAGCCTCCTTCTTCCGCAGAACTCACATCTCCCAAGGGCCAAGGGGACAAAAACGTGGCCAGCACCTCTGTCCCTGCTGTGTTCAGCCTCCTTTCCCAGTGTGAAGGCTTGGCAGTAACTGGGCACCCTGGTTTTAGCCCACTATGGGTCTGCAGCCTCTGCTGAAACTCAAAGCATGCTGGGGCTGCAAGACATTCACTTAGATTCCCAAGCAGGATTTTTATTTCCCAAATATCGTCCTGCAGTTGTAGCAGCAGGTAGCAGGTGGGCAGTGGTGTAGGGATTGAGGCATGGCTACAGGCAGTAGGTCAGGAGGGGAAATCCCAGTGGCTCCCAGCTGAGCTCCCAGTGCTCCCACAGCAAGAGCTACAAGGTCAAATGGAAGAATCAGCCTCAGCATTCTGTTCAAACAAAACTTCTGGCTGTACATGAACTGGAGGGACAGTCCTGGGCTGGCAAGGAGATGCTGCCCTGGGGACACAGAGAGAGAAGCAAAGGGAAAGTACATGGCACACAAAGGGTTAAAGGTGTCCTTCCCACCCAGCCTATGCTGTGTGCCAATACTCCCAGCCATGTGTTTGAAATCCTTTCTGCTATCTCCTGAAAATATTTACAGTACACGCAGATAAATTAGCTGTAGTGCTTATTACGTCTCCCTGGAAATATATACAGCAGTTAAAGATGTTTAAAAAAAATAGTCAAAAGCCGTCTCTTTACTATATCTGGAAGATATTTCACAGTGCAGGGAATTTACAGGGCTGGGTGGTGGGGAAAGCACATTTATTTTCACTCGAGTAGAGAAAGTTAAAGGACCCTTCACTGGAGTTTATTTTCATCTCTGCTTGTGAGACAAGGAGCCAAGGTTGGCTCAGGAGCAAGCCAGCACAGCGAGGCGGGGGTGCAGGGCAGGTTGGGGTAGAGTGGGGATGGAGATCAGGAGCCTGGTGGCACCACAAGCTGCCTGACACACATGGATAAGGAGCAGCTGCTGCAAGGCATGCTGCCTGCCAGAGCTTCAGCTGTGCCTCCAGAAAAAACAGGTGACACAGAGGCTGGGGACACCACTGCCAGGTACCCATGGAGGTTCAGAGGATGGGACACCTCTGGTAGTCTAGGCTGCCTGGTCCAGGGTGGAAGATTTCCCTCCGACCTGGGAGACCTCAGCCACTCTCACTCCTCACAGACCTTCTTCCACTAAAGATGTGCCTGTCCCCATGCCCCTTGTCTGTCAGAAACAGACATTTCTGAGGGCACTGAAATTGTCCAGAGCCCCCAAGGTGCCATCACAGAGCCATGTCCTCCCCACACACATCTCCTCTGCTAAACCATTCTGAGAAGCTGCTCCCGTTCCCAATGCCAGCCCAAGTCAAAGAGCTCTGCTAGGACAAGGTGACAGGGCATCATCGCACCTGCTGGTTGCTTTGTGATTCTTGTCTGAAGGAGGAAAGTGATAACTGGAATCATCTCCAGACACAACTTTCTTAATAGCTTCCATGTGAAAAACAAGGTGATCTTTAAACACACAGCAGAGGCACCAGTGGTCACACTCACCCTATCTTCAGACCTCAAGGCTGACCCTCCTCAAACGTCCTTTCCAGGAGCTCCCAGATCTTCATGCTGGGGTGAAAGAGCTATGGTAGCTAAGAGCTCCTGTAGCTGATGTTGTCGTGTCCAGTGACAGTTCATTGATGGAATCCTTCTCCTCCTATCTTTTCTGGCTTCTCCCTTGGCTGAGGTTTCTCATGGTGAAGACACCTGCCAGCTTGGAATCAAACGCACTAGTTGACTCACAGTCACTGACCCAACATGAGATGACAATATCTTATGGGCCACTTGCACCGAGGTCTGGAATCAAGCTGCTGTCCCTGACGTAAAAGTCTTTGAGAAGCCATTTGCTAATTCCCCTGAGTCACCCGCTCCCTCTGGCTGTTTTGAAATTCATATCTAATGAGTAGTTTGGGTGAAGGAATTCTGCAAAGATGCAAACAATTCCTTCGCCAAAATAAATGGAGCCAGAGCTGGGCTTATAAACATATAAATCATTTCTAGTTTTTAGCTTGCAAACAATATACTTGTTTCTTGGTGCAGATTTAGGGGAGGGCAGGAGGAGCAGGGTGGGGAGGAAGCCAACTGAAGTTCCCCCGCAAAGGCAGCCCAGGCCTTCTTCAGGGCATAGAATGGGGCACCAGCCACTGTCCAGAAAGCCTCCAGGAGAAATGAGCTCCAGAAAGTCTTCCAGAAAGTCTCTAGGAGGGAGGAAAATTGGGTTTTCCACCAGCTTTTTTGGTTATTTGCTCCTCAAAGAATCATCTGCAGCAAATTAACTCAACCAATTCTTAATTTGCTCTCCAAGTGAGGGATGACATGTCCTGGGCCAGGCAGGGAGGAGAAACATCCTCGGGGCTGCAGAACATTGCACAGGGGACAGTGTGATCACACTGCACAGGGCTGGCTAAATGTGCCTGCTCTTCTCTGCTTCACACAGGATTGCTACAGGAGAGGAGAAAAATGGTGTAAATCACTGAAAACAGTCAGGCAGAGCACAGCCCTGGCACAGCCTGCAGAAGATGGAGCTCACCAGGCTGCAGCCCCCTCTTGCCATTCCTCTGACCCCCATGACACTGGTGGGGCCACAGGTGGCCTTTGGCTTTGGCATCCACTTGTCCAGGAGCTGGGTGGTGGCAAACCTATGCCCTGTGATGGGAGCTGCTCCTATGGAAGAGGTTTGCACCAAGCTCATGGTAACCACATTTTTTCCCAAATAAAGTGTTCTAGCGTGGTCAAATTTGAGCATATTCCAGGAACACAAGATGAAGCTCAGCCTCTCTTCCCTCTCTACTTGCCAAATTGCTTCAAAGACAGAATTTTAAAATATGAACAAATCCTTCATTTTTTCGCTTTTCCCCATTCTTGGAAAGAGCCATGGTCCCCAGCTGAAATTTTCCCCAAAAATTTAACTGGAGGCTGCAATCCACCCTGCACAAAATCACCACCCACCCTGGGATGGTTTGGCAAAGCTGGCAGCAGCTTAAGGCAGGCTTTTTCAGCAAGAAGCACTGAACATCCTTAAGAGTCAGCAGCACCTCCAGCTCCGCACCCTGAGCACATGGAGTCTGTCTGCAGCACACTTGGAGCACAGTCACTTTATTTATAAGACAATGAGGATGTGCCTCGGTCTTCCAGGGGCTCTTTCCCCTGTTTTTTTCCCAAGCCTGCGGAAGCCAGGCAGATATCCAAAGCCGTTCCTCACTTTCACAGCAGATAAGCTAATTGTCGGATGTGCCCTTTGAGATAAGCAGAGCCGGGGTTTATGAGGGAACATGTGTTCTTGGGAAAGCTGTCACCCAGCTGCAATGCAGGTGATAACCCAAGGTCGGGCAGGCTCCCTCCTCAGGGAATCAGGGTGCTCCTCAGCCACGGGGGTTCAGGGGCAGTGCCTTGGGCCACGGTGATGTGGTTTTGGGAGGGTCCTCTCCTGCTTTGCTACTTCATTGTTGCTGAGCAGGGAAACTCTGCAATGCAGTGCACTACCAATTCCTCATAGAGGGAGACCCAGCTCTTCAGATGCTTTGCAATTCAGCCAACGGTTTAATGTTATTGAAAACCACAAAAAAAAATCACAGTTAGGTCAGACTGGGCTGTTGGTGATGGGGAGGATTCTCTGGGAGCACTGGTGAGTGCTAAGTCCCTGCCAGAAGCGTGAATGGAAAAAAGAGGGTATCTCCCCCCAGTCCCTGGATACTCACGGGGCTCCATCACTGTGGCACTGGTCGGCACTGGTGGAAGCCAAGGCACAGCGGCTGAGGATCCGTCCAAAAAGAACTGAGCAACAGGAATCTGTGGGTGACGCTGCAGACTGTGGGCTCCTCTCCTCTAGCCAAAAACCTCCAGAGGGGGCCTGCCACCCACACAGTCTCCAGACCAGGTCTGGGGCCAGATTTCCCAAATTTCACAGAAATGTCAAGGCCAGGGACCCCTTAGAGGTCCTGTCACTTGTCCCAGCCTGCCTGGGAGCAGCCAGGTCCTCAGCTCTCCACTGATGGGGGATGGCAGAAGCTGCCATGGCACAGCAAGGCTCACCCCCATGTGAGCCATGTGCCAGCAATGCTGGGCTGGGAAGCCTGTGCTGCCCAAGCAACTTCCACCAAAATCTCTCTCACATAGTCTTCCCTGTCATGGGCAGAGAGCTGCCATGCTCCTCCAGGGCCACAGTCACATGCCAGGTGTGAAAGGCACAAGGGTGTTTTGAGCCAGCATGTCCCCTGTCCCAGAGGGTACTTGGACGGTGTGTGGGAGAAGGCTGTGGGAGGAGACCTGCTTCTCTGCCCCTGAGGGAGTCTGACCCACTGCCTAGCCCCTGCTCAGACAGCAGCCCTGCTGCCCTGACCAGGACCTCCCAGCCTGACTGTAAGAGGGTTACTGGGAATGATCCAACCAGCATGGCTCCCAGCACTGGGGATGGTCTATCCAGACCAGCTCCCACCACTGGGAATGCTTCATCCAGTCCAACTCCCAGCACTGGGGATGCTCAACCCATTCTGGCTTTCAGCACTGGAGATGCTCCATCCAGACCAGTTCACAGCATTGGTCAGTCCAGCTCCCAGTGCTAGGGATGCTACATCCAGCCCAGCTGCCAATGCCACCACCCACAGCTGCACGTGCAGGACCTGAGAGCAAAGGCCCCCACACCTTGTGATCCCTTGTGCCCCTCCCTCCCCAGAGCTGCGGCCAGGCCACGCTTCCTCGCCCCCCACCCCCCGCGGGTGAGCCACCCTCACTCCACTGTCCCTTCCCTCCCTCCCTTGAGCAGCCATCACTCACCAGGCTTTGATTACGGCCACAAAGGAGCCTTGGAGGAGCCACGGGAAGCTGGAGGGAGGCAGGCAGATGATGAAAGAGCTGTCAAATGGGATTAAACAGTAACCGTCTCCTACACTGCTGGGCAGCAGGAAGGGGGACAGATTGTACTGGATTGTAATGCAGGAGCCCTCCCGCTGCCAGAGCGGGCCAGCACCGTCCCCCACGGGCTGCAGCTGCCGTGCCTGCCAGCGGACAGCGGGACAGAGGGACAGAGGGACAGGGAGCCCTGGCGGCCCTGTCAGGCAGTGGTGCCAGGCAATGCCCTGCAGAAAGCACCCATATCCACAGTGACACCGCTAAGCCCCGGGTGAGACCCTCCTCCGTGTTCTCTCGTGAGCCAAGGAAGCCACACTTGGAGATCCCAGGCACGGAGAGCCCCCCGGGCTTTGGATGAAGGCTCTGCCAACCCCCAGCCTGCAGTTGGGGATGTCCCCCTCTCCCCCTGTTCCTGCCAGCATGGCCCTGGTCTCTCCTGCCAGCCAGTCCCCAAGGGGCAGGTGGTCTGGCAGGTGACACCTCATTTGAAGTGTCCTTCTTGCCAGCCCTTGGGTACAATCTCCCTTTTTCCTTCCCTGGCCTTCGCGCAGAGGATCCCAGAGGTGGGGAAGGGGTAGGCAGATGTTTTCTCCCAGTAGAGAGACACACCAGAGCTGTCCAGGGAGCTTCTACAGCTCCCCAGTGTCATGGGTGACACTCATCCCACCATGCAGAGCCCTGGGGGCAGGATGGGCACTGGACCCTCTGCCTATCCACACATCCTCCTGCCGAGCCCGAGCAACATAGCAAGCAGCTCATGTGGTTCCACAAACTCTGGAGCTGTCCTGTGCATGGCATGGACATCTCCTGAGTTTCCCGGGAGTGCATGGCATCAGGATCTCAGCACCTGGTGGATAAAACACCAGGTTTTATCCACCTGCTGGCAGGTCTCCCGGAATCCTGAGCCACATTGCTGGCCATGTCCTAGTGTTACCACCCCTCCATTCTCTGCTGCTGCTCTGGCTCTGCCTTCACCCCAGGACCAAGTGAGATATGTGGGTTTGGGGTGCTGGAAGCCCAGTGGAAATGGTGTTGTCCAAGATCCCAAAAAGCCACTCATTCTGGATCTAAAGACCAGCATTGCTGGGGCTGTCCAGGCATGGGAACAGGTCAGGGGTCCCACAAACCCATCCCCACCAAAAGTGGGTCTGCCCTGGCCTGGACAAGTATCTCCTTCTTCCTTCTGCATTTTCCAACTTTTGGGTGCAGGGTTGACCTTTCTGTCCTCTGCATGGAGCTCATTCTGGATGTGCTGGGGTGGGCACTGCAAGGCTGTCTCTCCACAGAAGGGACAGGCAGGGGGCCCAATCCTTGGCTTTCCAAGCCCCCAGGCAGCAAAGCCCTTTGGATCCCCCATCACCCCACTGCCTCGCCACCCTAGCTCCATGTGGGAGCCCCAGCCAGGCACTCACAGGCAGACCCTCACAGGCAGACCCTCTCCACCTCCCCAGCCCCCCCAGCCCGCATCCCCAAGCACCACCTCACCACCCACTCTGACAGCAGCAGCCCCAGTTTCTCACAGCACCCTCTTTTCTGAGCCATTCGTCACGGTCCCCGGCACAAAAGCCAAGGAGAGAGAGACAAGGAGTAGGAAAAGGAAGGAAGATTAAAAAAAAAAAAAAAAAATAGAGAAAGGGAGCAAGAAGGAAAGAAAGAGGGAAGACAAGGCGTGAAAAGAGCCAGGTCTGTCGCCGAGAGGGGAGGAGGGGAAATTATGAAATAAATGAAGCACCTCAGCAGTTCAGGGGACACTGGAAGACAGCCCGACCGCGGCTGAATTTTAAATGCCTGCCGCACAATCGGTCCCATTTTGCGAAGAGAGGAAGCTGTGTCCAAAGACCCTCATGTTTATTCATGAGGAGCCTCGCTGGCCCCTCCCACCCTATTGTCTGGGGGTATTTATTTGGGGGCATCTGTCTGGCCCGATGAATGGCAGAGGGGTAATAAATGGGCTGGTGGGGCCGGGGAGGGGAACCGGCGCAGCCGAGCCGGGCGGTGGGCTGCCCTGTCTCCCAACCCCCTTCCCACTCCTCCTCTCGGCCCCCTGCCACCTAGGGGGTTTCCTGCCCCCCGCGCTGTCCCCAGCCCCCAGCGACCAAAGACCCGCGGCTGCCCAGGGGTGACAGGCCCGGAGGGACAAAGTTGCGTGGTGCTGGATCCAGGGAGTGGCGGGTGCCCATCCCCGGGGTGCCAGCAGCAAGGCCAGAACAGGACACAGAGCACGGTGTGCCGCTGAGAGTGGCTGTGCGGGATGGGGCTTGCAGGGGACTTGCCTTACCTGGCTGGGGACAGTGACAGGCAATGCCATGGGCAGGAAGAAAGGGCAGGCAGGCCCCAGGGACAGGCAGGCATGGTTCACAAGAAGGAGGTTCTAATTCATCCACACAGAAGGGCAGGGTGCTCCTTGGGGACAGTGAGGAGACCTGAATCCCATGCCTGCAGGGCCAGGCCACCCTCTCCCACCTCTTCTGATGGCAAGGAGCAGCTTCCTCTGATGGAAATTCTTCATCTTCCCATGGTGGGACATGTTCTTCATGGGGAGCGAGGAGGTGTTCATCGTCCAACCTCACTTTGGTCATGTCAAGGAGCCCAAGCACTTTGAAGCCCAGAACTGAGACACTGGGATGTCCTGGGCCTACCTGCTGCCAACCTGGCTCTCTGGGAAGCACATCACACCAGAGGAACCCAGCAGCTCTCCTGCCAGGTGGGGCCGATGAAGTGTGGGGGCAGGGTGGCTGAGCTAGTGCAGGCAGCTTGGCTTTATCCATCCCAGCCTTGTGCTGAGGGAGCTGTGTCCGTCTTCACCTCACCCATGTGGGACACAGGAGTGACACTCATTTGCAAAGTCATTACAAGATCACCCATCTGGAAGCCGGAGCTCATCAAATTCGACCTTGAAATAGAATCTACAGCCTGGCAGCTGCCAAGGAGAGGACCAGGGAAAGGAGGGGCTCTTGATGGGACAAGAGACAGTGCCTGCTATCACCCAGATGCTGGCAGAGGTGACATGATTCCAGGAGCAGACCAGGGTTGCTCAATAGCCACCTTCACCTCAACAGCAAGAGCCCATATGGATTCTTCTGCCCAGGTACCAGGCACCTGAGGATGGTTGGGAGATGGCCGGGCAGGGACCATCAGCTTGGCTGGCAGCTCAGGGAGCAGATGGTGTCATCGGCAGGGGAGCACAAACCACTCCCCACATGGGCCAGGAGCCAGGGGGATGGTGCAGCTCCCCACCAGCACCCACAGGCTCTGTTGGGACAGGGAGGCAGCCAGGGAACAGGCTCTCACACCACCATAGGTGTCCTCAGTCCTGTGTGGGAGCCAGCCCTGCGTGGGCCAACATGTACACCCTGAGCAGTGTGGGTGGGAGGAAGGCACCAGAGCCATGCCTGCCTCCATCCCCATCGTGGGTACAAGCTGGCTCAGCAGTTTGCTTGCAAGCTGTATCTAGGGAAGTATTTTTGGAAGGGCATTAAGTTAATGGCATAGGAGTCACCTCATAGCCACGTAAGCCCAGGCACAGCTGCCAGCTGCAATTCCCTGATCCCTTCCATTCTCAAACATTGGCAGAAACCTCCCCTGCAGTTGCAGCTGGTAGTCACCAGATCACTTTGGATTCTGCCTCACCTCCTCCCCATATCCCAGCCCCTGTGCCAGCTTGTATCCCACCTGAGACAAAGTCTCCAGCAAGTTTTGGGACTATGCTGGCTCCACACAGGTGCCTCTGTCATAAACCCTCTGGGACAGCCACACCAGGGAGTAGATGTCCATGAGGCCAGGTGAGGGATGTCCCCCAGCCACCAGCCTCTTGGGACAGCACTCGAGACAGACCAGCCAGTGATGCTGCTGAGGATCCTAATTCCACTAATGTTATTAAACAGTTGTAACCATCATTCCCAGGACTCTGCTCCTAGACCTTTACTTCCTGGTTGGGGTGACACCACATGGCCTGAGAGAAAGGGTAGAAGCAGCTGGTGGGGAAAGAAATGGGTGGGAAGACCAGCCTGTGCTTCAGCCCAGAGAAATCAAACACCTCTTGAACCAAAGTGCGAATGGGGAAGTGATGTGATGAGCTGGAAGCCTCCAAAATCCCAGGTGCCACAGGAGAAAAGATAGGGAAAATTACTATGGGTGAGAGAAGATGGTGACCAAATAGGCTCCTCACCAACTCACCTGCCAGCCAGCCCACATTCCTATGCCTCTGGCAGACTGTTTCCAAACATTCTATATTTTGGAGACTTCACTTCCCACTTATGAGATGCTTCCTAGGTTATAATTCAGACAAGTTTGCTTTGGTCGCAAGAAACCAGACAAAAAATCCTCCCAGTCTTTCTGACTTCTGTAATTGGATATGAATTGCTCAGTAAATATCTGTGGCCAAACACCCCTGTGGCCAAGGAGCAAATGCTGAGCTCCAAAGGGGATAGATGAGTTTTTCCACAAGGTGAGCTTTCTGGCACACATGCTTGGCTTTTCATGACAAAGGGAGAGAGCTGTGGGCACATCCCCAGCCAGCACCGGCTTTGCTTCGCAGAGGTGCTGACGGGTTGGACAGCACATGTGCAGGAGGCTGTGATCCTCCCACTGCCCATGGCTGCCAGCCCTCCCAGCTGCTGGCTCTGTGCCCTGCAGGGTCTGGGGGTCCCTGCAGGGACAGCGCTTAGGTGATGCAGGCATTGACCTAGCTGGAGGGACACTCCTCAGGATGGAGCTGGGTGGAGGCAGAGAGAGCAGGAGGGAAGAAACATGGGAACAGAGAGCGTCACACAGGCACTGCCTTGTCTGTCATGCACTGTTTGGGGGGGTCTCCTGAACCCTAGGGCCACTTGAGTTAGAGGAGGCCCAGCCAGACTTGGGTCACAGCTCGGCCCAGAGCCACAGCAGCTGCCAGCAGCCCCTGTCACAGGGCACCTCACTGCAGGTGACAGGGTCATCTCTGATGCTGCATCCAAGCCTCAGGGATGCCCTGGCCCCCTTCCACAGCCATGGGATGCAGGATAGTGTCCAGGTTGGGCTCCACATGCCCTTGGGGAGAGAGAATAGCCACGAGCAGCATGGTTCCCCACTACTGCCCACACTGATGGGGAAGCCCACTCTGCTCTGCACTGATCCATCCATTCCTTGGCCACCCACCCATCCACCATCACTCAGCGCATGCTGACAGTGGAAGAAGCATCTTCGACAGCCCAGCATGACCCACGGATACAGTGCAAATTCTGCATGCATGGAGAGCTGTGAACACCTCTCCGTGCAGACACTGACTCATGTGATAAGACCCTCGGCTACACAAACTTGCTCCTGGGAAGATATTTAATCAGGCAAGGGGAACAGCCCCAGATGCCCAAACCTGCTAACAGACAGATGAAAACATTGAGCGAGACACCCAGAGCCCACGACATGTGCATACACACAGTCAGACACATCCGTACACAATACCTCATTAAACATGGGCAGTGTACAGCCCCAGATTAGGGCTGGCTGGGCTGTGGGCACCCAGCCAGCCTGGGATAAGGGTTCAACTTCAGCTTTGACAAATCCTGAAGTCTCACAAGTTGTTCTCCTGGGATTCCAACACCCTGGGCCATCAGCAGGCACAGAGGAGCAGCCCCGGACTGGAGCAGAGGCAGAAATTCTAAAGCTCATGCAGTCCTGGAAGCAGATTCGGATCCCTGAGCCTGTGGGGAGTGTCCCTGGAGATGCCACATCCCTGGGAGTGCTCCAGGTCAGGTCAGACAGAGAAAGATTTCCAGGAGGATGGACTAGATGTTCGTTAAAGAAGTGGGCAAAACCACTCCCCGATGTTACGACCTAGAGATGGATTCGGCTCCAGCCCGTGGGTCCCGCTCGTGGGACCGTGGTGGGAGCAGACGTCGGGACGGGGTTGACGCGGAACCCTGCCGGGCCGGGACCCGGCACCCGCGGCTGTGGCGGCAGGTCCCCGCGACCCCCGTCCCAGGGCCTTTGCTGCCACCTCTCCGCGCTGCCTGGAAGGACAGCCCGGCCCCGGGGGATGCACAGCCAGATCCCGACCCCGGCCCCGGAGGATGCACAGCCAGATCCCGACCCCGGCCCCGGCCCCGGCCCCGATCCCGGCCCCGGGGGATGCACAGCCAGATCCCGACCCCGGCCCCGGCCCCGGGGGATGCACAGCCAGGTCCCAGGGGTCACAAAGCTTCTGCTCCCAAAGGTCTCTTCTTGCTCCCACACCCTAGCCCCTCCGTGTCAGCAAGGTCAGTCCTGGTGGGCTCCAGCACGGAGTAACTCCGTGGAAGCTGTGAGGTGCCTCCCCTGCTCCCGCTGCCCACGCGCCCGATCCCAGTGCCCCTTGTGCCCCAAATCAGCTACACTCCCAATCACCTCATGCCCCACCTGCCCCACACCAGATGCAGTCTCACTCCCACATGCCCCCCATGCCCCTCATCCCCCATGTCACCCATGGTCCTTCTGCCACTCCCAGCCCTGCTCTGGCATTATGCCCAAGACTGCCATGCCTAGCCCACCTTCCAATGGAATGAAGTGTCCCACCTTAAACTGGGAGAACTCCTGTGCTGCTCTGGACCCACTGCCTCAGGCAGGTTGCCCTTGCTGTGCTGCACTTCCCACCTACAGGGGCTGGTGGGTGTGCAATGAGGGTTGGGTCCCAGAGAGGACAGGGCAGGGGAGGTTCAGAACAAGTGATGAACCACAAGGGGTGTAGCTGCCCAAAGCAGCCTCTGCCCACAGTGCAGCTCTCTACACTCCCTCATGGAACACCACAGCTGCCTAACCAGCGGCTGGCAGGATGGGACCGGGTCAGGCCGTGAGGTGGTTGTTTGGGGTCTGGAGGCCAACAGGCCTAGCAGGTCATTCAAAAATAAGAGCTGGGCCCCACCGCCCCATGACCATTTCCCATTGCAACAGGCAGTGGATTTTAGCAAGTGATCCTGTGAGATACCACAGGCATGGAGCAGTGCTTCCTTCTTAGCATCACTCTGAGCACAACAATCAGCTTTAAGCAATGTCTCTCGTGCCAAATGCCAGATGCACTTCAAACCCCGTATGGGCATCCTAGAGAGAAAGAAGGCCATAATGCAGCCAAAATCAAAGCCCCAGAGCCAGGCCTGGGAAAGAGAAATGCTTCACATCTTCATTGTGTCACCAAGTCCTCAACAGTACACAGCAACAGGGAAACACAATTATTGAAACAAATGCAGCTGCCTCCCACATGAAAGAAACAGAACTGGTCCAAGCCGGGGAGCTTGAGATGAGGGAATGAGAAAATTTTCATTAAAAACTTTTTTTTTTAATGACAGCCGGGCTGAATGTACATCGCACTCACACACACAAACACACAAACACAAAACAAACAAACAAAAGCTCTGACACACAGTGAGGTCCTCCAGTAATGCCTTGAATTGGTTTGGGGGGGTGGGGGGGTGGGAGAGCCTCCCTGCAATGCCACCGCCTCAATGGATGCCCCTCTCCTGCACTGACAAAAGGCAGCCTCACACATGCCTGGAGAAGCGGGTCCCAGAGCCCATTTGCTGTTCTTTCCATTGTTTTGCCTTAATGAGTTGCTTGCAAGGGATGACCTTTCCCTCTCCCTCCTCAACAAAGAATGAATACAATTCTCGAAATCACAGGGGAAAAGAAAACATGTCAGGAAGCACGATGGCCACAGAGCTACTAAACATGTTGCTGACAAAGACCAAGAGACCCACAGTGAGCTGTCAAGGCTGAAGAGCCATGGGGGCCAGGAGGCACCAGGAGGACTTCAGGAGAAGGGGATGCTCCTGTGAGCCTAGGGCTGCAGATGCAAAGCACTCTGGGGACTTGTTCTTTCACTGAGACACACAAAGCAGGTTCCCAAGAGCTCCCCTGGGGTGGGACTTCATCTGCCAGCCACCAAGGGGACTCAGGCTCATTCTGAAGAGTTGGCACCCCAGAAAGGAGCAAGATCTGCCCCCACCACACACCAGAGTTGATGGGTCCAGACTCACAGAGACCCCTCAGGCCTCTGTTCCCCACCAGCTCAACACTTTCTTTGGGTACAACAGCAGGGATTGGACCTCATTGACCCTGCCCAATTGGGCTTTACCGGGTCCCTGTCCATCCCTGGATAAGGGATAAGACAAAATCATTAAACACTGAGGTCAGCACTAAATGTGCCCTTCAGCCTGGATTTATCCTGCCTGAGTCCTCACAGACCTCCAGAGATGCCTTCTTCACTTCAGGGGCAGTGTTGCTCCCCTTGGCACACTACTCAGCTCTGGGACTCCAGTGCTGAAGTCCTGGTTTCTGCTGACCTGGTGAGACCAAAACAGACCTGTGACCCTCACCCAGCTTCATCTAGGCAGGCCATTCCTTCACTGAGCTGTGAAAAGTGAGGAACGGCTTTGGATATCTGCCTGGCTTCTGCAGGCTTGAGAAAAAAACAGGGCAAAGAGCCCCTGGAAGACTGAGGCACACCCTTGGTGTCCTGTAAATAAAGTGACTGTGCTCTGAGCTGTTGTCTTCATGGCTCAGTTATCCTTGATTGTCCAGGTGGCTGCTCCGGGGGCTCCAACAGAGAGGGACACAGCAGCAGTCAGACCTGCGAGCAACTGGTCTATTTTAATTTGCCTCCCCCACCCTTTCCATGGCATCTCCAAGCTCTGAGAGAAGACATAGCAATGCACTCCCCCATGACACCTACCCCAGGACTCCCTCCACTACCACCGGCTTTAGAGAAGGGGCAGGTTTTCCCTGACACTTCCCGTCCTTTCTGCCTGCTGCAAACCCTGTTGTGTATTGGCAGCTCCACCCAAATCCCTGCCAACATCCAAACATCTGCAACTCCTTAGCGTGCCGCATTCTCTTTCTTTATTTCATTGGTGTTGCTGGAGTTAACCTCCCTGCTCCCCAGCTGTGGCCCCACATCCACCACCCAGCATCTCTGCTGGCCGGGGTGGCTGCTCACAGGTGGGGGTGACTCCCAGCCCCAAAAGTGTTAACCCTGCTGAGCTGTGGGCACACAGCATCAGCTGCTGCCTTCTCCTTGCATGGTCTTTTTATTTTGGCGGGCTGGTATCCCATGAGTTTTGGAGCTCTTGCAGAATGTTTAAGCTGCTGCTGCTTAGCATGGAGAAGCACAACTACCATCAGAACTGGTGGAAAGAATTGAAAGACCTTCTCCCAATCTTCTGTCCTCCTGGGGGCAGCAGCCAGGTCTTTCTCTCCCTTCCATCTTGCTGATGTTCACCCACCCATGGAGTCTGGGTGTCCTCTTGAAGAAATACAGCCACCAGCCCTGCCATACTCCCATGGAAACAGCTACCCTTGGCCCCATGCACCATGCCATGCCATGCTATGCCCATAGCTAACCTCCTACTCTGTCCTATCCCACCCTTTTCCTCCACTAAGCAAATCCTCCTTAAAAGCCTCTTTTGCCCCATTTACACTTGTGCTGGCTCAGGGAAGGGCAGAGATGTGCTGCAGGTCATCTAGGCTGCCCCCAGAGCATGGCCAGAGGCAGGGACCAGAGTCTGTCCCTGGATGCACAGCAAGGGCATGGAGTCAGAAAAAATTATATGTGAGGTTTTCCATTGGGGGACACTGCTTCCCTGCTCAGCATTTGGGGCTGGAAAGCTCTCGGAACGTGAAAGAGGTTGACACTTCTTCTGGCAGCAGAGTTCAGTAGGGGTCAGAGCTAATCCAAGCAGAGCCGACGGGAGGGGAGGGAGGTGGTGGGGGAAGCCGAGTGTTGACGCGCTGAGAGGTAAAAGCTGTGTCAGACACTCCCAGGAGGGAGGAAGCAAATGTATAATCAAAACAAAACCGGCTAGGGCTCGTGTGGCTGATGGTGGGTCTCCAGGGGGCTCAAATTTTATGTTTAGCTGCTGCAGTCAGCATGGAGGGAAAGTGAGGCTGGGACTGCTGCTGTCAGGGGCCACGGTCAATGCAACCAAGTTGCAGCCAGCTGAGGATCTGCCTGGCCTCAAAGCCATCAACAGTCCTTGCATCAGCCCATGGATGCTCAAGGCTTATTCTAGGTCCCATTTCCAAGGGACTGTTGGATGGGAGCTCAGGCTGACAGACACCCTGAGAATCGTGTTAGGAACCAAAAACACTTCTGCTCCTTCATCCTGTGTTTGCACAAATCTCCAAAACTGGAAACACAACCACCAAGCCAAGCTCCCCACCCCAGAAAGAGATCAGGACAACTCAACAAAACCTGAGCTTTCACCATGACAACCATGCTATGCTGCTCCCATCCCATCTGGAGACAGTGTTGGACCAGCCCTAAAAGGTCTTGGAGGTCCCTGGGCAACCACATGGCTCTGTAAATCCAACATTTATTATCCAGACACACATGTGAAGAACCAGCACAGATCTAGAGCTCAGGGGAGACCTTTGCCTGCCAGCACATGATTGACTTGGTGTTGAGCCTCAGGCACTGGTCCAAGCCCTGGGATGATACTAAGCAGTGTCTGATAATAAAATCAGCACCAGACAGCAGAACCCATTTGTTTCAGATCAAGAGGATTACCAAGATTTTTACAGGTTTGCTAACAAACAGGGTATTTCTGTGGAGATGTCTGGGCCAAATCTGCCTTTCAGCCAGAAGTCTCAGCTCTGACATGGAGAGCTGTGGGCAGAGAATCTCTGTTTTTCAAGCATACTTTTTGCTCATCTTAACAGGGTTCAGGACTGAAAAACACATCAAAATCATCAAAATGCAGGGGTTTCTAGTGGTGTTGAATGTTTTAGGGGCTGAAATTTTTAACTTGGAGGATTGAAATGATTCATTTGCCCCAAAAGGAGTGAAATGCATGGGCAAAGTGATGTCAGGGACACGCAGGTGCAGAAGAGTGCTTGCGTGTCCTGTTCCTCCTGGCAGGCTCTGCATCAGTTGCTGTTGGGATCAATGTTCCTCACTAAGCTCTCAGCCCTGACCCATCCATTACACTGGTCCCCAGCCTTAAGGCAGGTTTGGAACTGAAACCCCCAAGGCAGGATTCCCTTCAGCAGCATCTGTTCATGGAAAATTAGCAATATGTGTAGGCAAAAATCTGCACAAGCAATCAGGAAGCTTTTAGAATACCTTAAAGCTTCTGAGTCTTCAGACCATGCCAGTATCACATTTTCATGTTTTCTTTGTGGTGGTAGCAGCTAAAGCCTTCCTTTTCCTTGTCAAACTCCCTGAAAAGAGCAAAGTGAAAGCCCTCCAAGGTCCTGGCCCTTGGAAGAAACATCTGGAATTGGGGAGGACAACCTGGCAGAGCTGCAGTGCAAAGCTATGGCGTCCAGGTCTCTGATGTATCAGCTGCAGGAGACATGGGATGCACTAAAGGCTGCTTGAGTCACACCACCATCCTTTAAGCTACTCCCTCTCCCAGTATGTCCAGTATGACTGATAAATCCAGGAGGAGATGGGTGGTGGTTGGCTACGTTGCCTGGGAGCAGCCCTGAATGGCCTCAGATTGCTGAAGATTCACAACTGCAATTCCTCCACCAAAATTGCCCTGGTTTTGAATCATCACTGAGACTTTCACTGCAGCCATCCCCTCCCAGCCCCCGCGGGCAGGGGGGGTGACTGTGTCTGCTTTACAAGTGGGGAGTGAAGGCACCAGCAGTCCCAAGCCCTTTGTCTGCTCAGCAGTGGGACACATTGGGACAATGGGGTGCTTCAGTGGAGCCAGGTCTGGCTGGGACCAAACACAGGAGCAGTCACTCCCCAGGAGGGCTCCGAGATGAGCTAGATGGACCTGAAGCAGAAGGGGCATGATGAGGGGCTGCTTATACACCAACTTTCTGCCTTGACAGGGCCTGACACCCTTCCAAGGACACTTCCAGTAGAAAGAGTACAGTCTCTCCCACTTGCCCCACAGACCACTGGTGTGGTGTGTGTGGTCTCCCTGTCCCCCCATGCCCAAATGGCCAGAGGCCCCTCCAGCACAATCCCTGGGGAGACCCTCAGCCAGCACAAGCCCATTCCCCTCTAATAGTCTAGCAGAGCCAAGACCCTCTGACTGCATGGCATCAGAGGGGTTAAGAAAACTGAACCTGCCACAAGAGATTTGAGCAGAAACTCCACTGGAGACCTTGAAATCCTGTTAATTGATGCCACACATGTGCAGCATTTAACCTTTGCCCTTTGCTGTAATAGTTTACACAAGTGGCATGAAGGCTGATGCGCAAGGGCGGTCTGCACGAGCCCTGGCTCACAGTGATCACACCGGGCATCCTCTGAGCCAGGGTCCCCTTGTCCGTGCCAGGCTCTTCCATCCCAAAGGCGCTAGTGAGCCCCCTGATGGGAATTTGGGCTCAAGAGCCCTCGCACAGGAATCAGCAGCTGTTTGTGGGCAAGCCCCAGGCAAAGAAAGAGTAATTATTCCATTATTTGCAATAAAATCCTTGCCACAGCCTCTGGGGAAGCCCAGCCCTGCCAGCTGGTGCCCAGGCAGGCGGCATCCCCATCCTGCTGGGTCCCACCCAGGGATGCAGAGAGGAGCTACTGCTGCTTGTGGTTAACACCAAGGGTGTGGGACAGCATCTTCCCAGCCTGGCCAATAGGATAGTTATTCTTTATCACTCAGGAAAACACTGCAGAGTCAAGACTGAAAAAAAGGGTCAGAATTATGGTCGTTGTTAGCTCCTATTACAGCCAGGCAAAGGAGAGAGCAAATGAGTTCTCACAACTTTATCCATACTAAAGTCACCTGAGCAGGTGAAATATAAAAATATAATTTTGTAACTTCTACCTGACAGGGGTCATGCTTCAAACCAGCTTGTTTCTTCCACTACGCAGGCTTCGGGGTTGGACACAAGAAGGGCATGCTCTAACAGCAGGGCACCAGGAGGAATGAGGAGATGGTCTCCAGGGCAAGGTAGGAGAAACCAGGATGTGTCATCACTGGGGATTTGCAGGGTTACCTGTGATGATGCCCTTCACGCTGCTCCTCAGCCTCAGGAGCCGATGCCTCACCCAGCACGACAATGCCCAGGTCACAAGTGAGCAGTAGGACCCAATTCCCAGCTGGTGCATTGGCAGATATGTGGTGGATCCATCACATTTCCTAGGCTGGGTCAGTCAAGACACAGAACTCTTGAGTCTCCAGGGCCATGAGCATCAGGAGCAGCCCACCAGCCCCCCCAGCCATGAATGGTGCTTACTGTGCCCCTACGGCGGTGTAGGCAGCTGCGAGCTGCTCTCAGACAACCCAGGGGTGGATTTACATCCTGGTGTTTTGTCATGGCTGCTGTTATTACCATCCTGTTTTCACCAATCGAGGGCTGCAGAGCCATGACCAAGGTCTCAGCTGAAGAAGGAACTGACATTGTATATTCAAATGCAATAGCAGCCCTCAGCATTGGATGCTGTGGAGGTAAGAGCTTCTGGATGCAGGAGAGCTAGTATTATTATCCATGCCCATTCCTACCTCTACAATTCCCAGGAAAATTCCTTCTGGTAGAGACCCAGGGCAAGGAGAAGCACCTCTTGATGGGAATCTGACTGCCAGAGTCACTCCAACCCACAACTGCCCCTCATTCAAAAACTGCTCCATCAAAGACAACTCCCAAAGGTTTCCCTTCAAGTTCATACCAAAATAGGCAAACAAAAGGTCAGTTCAAATCTGTCCATTTCTCTTCCTCTTGGGAAGATTTAAATGAGATGTCAGAGTTAGTTTCACTGTTTTTGCCTCCCCTCCAGCGACTGTTGGGGGACTGTCATGGAGAACCCTGATGATGGTAAAAGATGTGCTTCAGGTTGTGTCTCTACACAATCCCTCTGGCTTCTCTCAACCAGCTGCAATCTTGAACCCCATGACACAGAAGGTCCTGTTGTATTTCAGAATATTTGTGACCAACCAATCATCTGTCAATCAAAACATCTGGGGGAATAGGACTGTCCTGGGGGAAGTGGATGTGACACACAGTGGGGTAGCCTCAGAAATGCTTTGGGACACAACTCGGACAAATCCAGATCTCCAAGAGACCAGCACCAATAGGCTTTAATTAGGCTTCAGTAGGTCCTGCTTGGGAGCGTGTGACCCAAGTTTTGGGCAATGGTGGTGCAGGAGACTGAGGGGGCCCCTGCAAGCAGGAACCTCCCGCCAGTGCCGTCCCCAGGGAGGAAACCTGCAGGAGCAGCTGCCAGCGCCGCTGCCTTTGGCATCGGGAGAGGGAGACGGGGAGGAGAACTTCAGCCCTGGCTAATCGGCCAGGCCCTTGTTTTATCTGCAAATGTTCCTGACGCAGCCATTAGAGCTGCCCGGCCAACATCCCAGGGACGACTCCCTTTGAACGGCCGCTTTGTCTGGTAACTTTATTTACACTTTTGATGCCAATGTTTATCCACTCTTTAAAAAGCTATTCAGAGCATCTCCCAAATTAACTTCAGATGTGAGAGCAAGGGGAACATTCCCTACATCATATTTCATACACTTTTGTGTTATTTAATTCTTGGAAACTCTTTTTTTTTTTTAAATACAAAAATATTTTTTAAAAAATCTCCAAGGTTTTGAAGAGTATAACCTCTCCCTGTGTGGTCTGTAAAATCTGGCTGTAAAGCTCTTTCCTGAAGTTCACAAACGCCATTATAAATCGTCTCCTTATCTTGCTTATTGGGTTTCTGCTTTCACTGACACACATCCTGGATATGGAAATGCTCCAAGTGGCCTCCACCATCAATGGGCCCATGCCCCTGGCAAGAGCAGCTCTGTCTGGGGATGGCTGGCATGGATGTCCACAGGAGATGGGGATGTGATGGAGAGTGATGGAATAGGTGGGATGGCATGGGAGGGAAGAGGCATGTGG
This sequence comes from Brachypodius melanocephalos, assembly GCA_013398615.1. Classification (NCBI taxonomy): domain Eukaryota; kingdom Metazoa; phylum Chordata; class Aves; order Passeriformes; family Pycnonotidae; genus Brachypodius; species Brachypodius melanocephalos. Next base: position 562,983 of record VZSR01002741.1, on the reverse strand, counting down.
GGGGACGGGGTGAATGGAATAGGATGGGTGTGATGGGATGAGATAGAGTGGGATGGAACAGGGTAGGATAGGACAGGAAGAACCGAAAATGGGGTGGGATGGGGTAAGCGAAATGGGATGGGTGGGATGGTATCAGATGGAGTGGGATGGGACAGGGTAAGATAGAACAGGAAGGATGTAGGGTAATGGGGAATAGGGTGAGTAGATTGGGATGGGTGGGATGGAGTATGATGGGATGGGATAAAGTTATGAGATGGGTCAAGATGAGATGGAGACCAGACCAGATCAGACAAGAGCATTTGCTTTTCCCCACTTCACCACAAATCTTCCCTCAGATTCCATTCTTTATCCTCTAGGTGCCTTAGAAGAATGAAGCTGACTTTCTATAGAGGAAAAAGAAGCCCAGAGCAGCCTGGCATTCACAGGGCTCACTGCAGACCCACAGCCAAGTCCCTGGAGGGTTGGAGGAGGTCACCAGCTCTGCTCTGCACAGAAGCAGCTGCAGTGGCACAGCAGACTTGAGATCCATCCTCCAGACCCCTGAGAAGGGTCTGCACCATCAGCACCTGGAGCTCACCAAAGTGCCTGTGGAGATTTCTGCATTGATTCTCCCAGCAATGACCAGCTGAACTGGAAGAAGTCATCACCTACCCCCAGGGTTAACCTCTCCATTCCCAGCCGGCATCACTGCTGGCTCCCACACAAAAGGCAGCACTGTCAGCAGTCAGCTCTTGGGCTGTGGCTTCCCAGCTCTGAGGGAAGTTAAAAGGACTCTTCCCAGGAGGGCAATTTTCACTAAAAAAACACTAGGTAACTTGAGACAACCTCCAAAACTGTCTATCAGAGCCCAAAATCCTGCTTGGATGCAGCAGCCATCTGGCTGTCCTTACCTCAGCATTCCTGCCCACAGCCCGGCATGTCCAGTGGAGGAAGCCAAGCAGCCGAAGGAGTCAGAGGAGATCTGGGAAGGCAGAGTGTTGCTCCTGCTGGGCCAAGCCAGAGCGGTGTCTGATGAAAACCACTGCATCTGCTGGGACCCTGCAGCTGTGAAGAAAGCTCTGAACGGGACTAAGGAGGACCTGATGACAGCCAAGGGCTTGGACAGGGAAGAGGGAATCTGAAATGCTGTATTATTTGGATTTGGATTACTTGGACTCAAGGAAGACTTCCATGTGGTTAACGTCCGCCTTGCCCCAGGGCACAGTGTACCAGAGAAATCCATTCCTGACCAAAAATGGGGCCTGGGGACAGACACAATGGCTTTTTGTCGACCCTGAAGCTCTGATGATGGGGGACAGCTATGCTGATTCCCTAGCAGGGACTTTCCAGGTGGAAGATGAAGCTGCAGACCATGTGCCGGGCTGCAGGGCAGCATCCCATCAGCTTAGACTGGAGCACCTCACCCTGGGCCCTCCAGAAAGGACAGAGATCTCCATGGAGGTGGCTGGGGTGGGAGGGCAGTCAAGAGGAAGGCAGGAGAGGCTGCAGCACCAAGGCAGGCATGGTCAGGCATCCAGGTGAGATGTGGGAAGGGTTTATCACCTTCCCTTGGTGGCAGAGGGGTGGAGGGGTGGTACTGTGGCCTCCTGGCAGGCTCTGAGACATCCGTTTACAGAGCACTTGGGGGTGCTCAGAAGCAAGGCGCCACACAAGCACGAAATGTCATTACAAAGGATATGATTTAAGGCCAGGCAGAGCCAGGAGGGGAGGGAGATCCAGTTTGCATGGAAGACTATACAAAATAAATCCTGTCCGAAAGGCTTCCCGTCTTCACAGCAGAAAGTGGAGCTGTATCAGATGGCCTGTCTCTGCCATGCTCTCCTTCTTCCTTTTACAGGCATAAGGAGATTTTTTTTTTTGCTCATCTTTGCTGCAAGACTTACTGGGTCCCGCCAGCTGATCCATGGCCAAGGGGAATGTCAAGGGAGGAAGGAAAACAAAGGGATCCAGATCTCCTCCACGGTGGGACCTCCACAGCCATGTCCCCCCTCAGCTGGGCAACCTGCAGGGTCAGCAGAGGGATGTGGGCACCAGAGGGACATAGCCCTGACACTGCTGGCCACATGCAAAGGTCAGGAGAGGCTGCAGAAAAGGTTCTGCAGCCTAGTGAGCCAGAAGCCGTGTCCTCAATGTGCCACCACTCAGCTCCTCCCAGCACAGCCAGGTTCAGGGCTTCTCTCCCCTCACCCCAGGTGCCACAGCCTCACATCTCCTGCTGCTGCTCCCAACCCAGGCCTCTGCTCAGGTGATCACTCTGCTCAAGTGACCCAACCTGCCCTCACCTTCCCTCCTGCAGTGCAGACCAGCAGCCACGCTGCTCGCACTGTTGACAGTGCGCAGACGGGTGGCACACAGAGCCAGCTGCATCCCACCACTGGGACATGAGCTCCAAAGAAGCTGCAGGGAAAGCATTGCTCAAGCCTTAAGCCATCGTGGATGTGTAGACAAGGTCAGGAAGAGCTGGGAAGGATCCAGCCATTTGAGGGGAGGTGATGGGGAGAGCTGGGCTGGTGCCTCTCTCTTCTCACTGCTCTGCCCACAGCCATGCTCAGGTGGACATGGCTGGTGCAGCTGAGGATGTGTCCAGGTGCCCACCCTGCCTGACAGCCAGGGGCTGGCAGCCCAGCCTGCTGCAGACTGTGTCTGTCCATCACTAAAGCTCCATGGTGAGCAGGTGATGGTCCTGGGGCAGCAGCAAGGTGCTCAGGGCTCACCGGCCCATGGCCCTGTCCCAGTCCTGCCACTGGAACAGGAACAAACCAAAACAGGGCTCCAGTCCTTGTGATGCTCATTCACAAAAAGGGTGGGAAGGAGGATCCGGGTAATTATAGACCAGTCAGCCTGACCTCAGTACTCAGTAAGGTCATGGAGCAGTTTATATTGGGTGTCACCATGCAGCACTTACAGGATGGCCAGGGGATCAGACCCAGCCAGCATGGGTTTAGGAGGGGTAGGTCATGTTTCATCAACCTGATCTCCTTTTATGACCAGGTGACCCACGTGGTGGAAGCAGGGAAGGCTGTGGGTGTTGTCTATTTGACTTCAGCAAGGCCTTTGACCCTGTCTCCCACAGCACACTCGTGGAAAAGCTGGCAGCCCGGGGTTTGGACAGGAGCACTCTGTGCTGGGTTAGGAACTGGCTGGATGGCTGGGCCCAGAGAGTGGTGGGGAACAGTGCTGCATCCAGCTGGCAGCCAGGCACCAGTGGTGTTCCTCAGGGGTCTGTGCTGGGGCCAGCTCTGTTCAATATCTTGATTGATGACATGGGTGAGGGTACTGAGGCTTTCATTAGTAAATTTGCAGATGGCACTAAGCTGGGGGCATGTGTCAATTTTTTGGAAGGTAGGAGGGCTCTGCAGAGAGGCCTGGACTGGTTGGATGGGTGGGCAGAGTCCAATAGGGTGATGTTTAGTAAGTCCAAGTGACAAATCCTGCATTTTGGACAAAATAACCCCCTGCAGTGCTATAGACTGGACAGCAGCCAGGCAGAAAGGGATCTGGGGGGACTGGTGACAGCAGGCTGAACATGAGCCAGCAGTGTGTCCAGGTGGCCAAGAAGGCCAATGGCACCTGGCCTGGATCAGGAATGGTGGGAGCAGGAGCAGGGAGGTCATTCTTCCCCTGTACCTGTGAGGCAGCACCTCGAGTGCTGTGTCCAGTTCTGGCCCCCCAGTTTAGACGCTTGAGCGGGTCCAGAGAAGGCAACAAAGCTGGTGAGGGGCTGGGAACACAACTCCTGTGAGGA
>VZSR01002741.1:511197-559138 GCA_013398615.1 Brachypodius melanocephalos | reverse complement strand
GGTCTCTTTCTCCAGGCAGCACTGACAGAATGAGAGGACACAATCTCAAGCTGTGACAAGGGAAATACAGGTTGGATATTAGGAAAAAGTTTTTTACAGAAAGGGTGATAAAGTACTGGAATGGTTTTCCCAGGAGGTGGTGGAGTCACCATCCCTGGATGTGTTTAAAAAAAGACTGGATGTGGCACTCAGTGCCATGGTGTTGTTGAGGCATTAGGGCATGGGTTGCACTTGATGATCTTGAAGGTCTCTTCCAACCTAGTCATTCTGTGATTCTGTCATTCAGTCAGCAGGAATCCCCCCCAAGACTCATATCCATGGCTGCAAATTGAACAAAATGAACTTGTGGCCAAAAGAATTTGCCCAAAGTGCTGCTTCTTTTATTTTTAGGGAAATTTCATAGTGAAAATTTCTCATTTTCAGCTTTGCTGTGAATTTTTCCCTCCTTACGACACAAGGCAGATAAGAAGTCAAATGCTATTTCCACAGGAAAGGACTATCTCCTTCCCCTTAGGAAGGAGAAGAAAATCTTGATAAAGCTAGAGGGAGGGCAGGCCCATTGAAATAAAATAGTCAGGAGCAATGTCATTGGGAAATGTTAAATGAACAAACAAATTATTCATTGCTCTTAAATTTCAAACCAAATTGTCTTTGCAGAGCACATGAATCTCCATCCCCACCAAAGCTCAGGCAGGAGAAGAGAAGGAGGTTTTCTTTGGCTTCTCTTGGTGATACCTCTTAAAGCCTTTCATGCTCTTTCATTCAGCTGTGTGGTCTTCTCCTTTTGCCACAGAGAAGAGGAACCATTTTCCCAGGAGAGCTGCCTCCAAGGTCTGGATAGTTTTCTTTGTTCATTGGCTCTGAAGGAGGGTGAGGAGATACAGCTCCAAGCCCGGATGCCTCCCTGATTTGGCCTTAAGTCAAGCAAGAAAAACCCTGGCCTGCAGGCAGTTTTAATGAGGAAATTGCGACCCTAATTAGAAAAATAAGGGCATATTCATGCAACATATAAATATAACACAAAGGTTAAGTTGAAAGATCCAAGGTCTAGAGAGGAGAAAAACTAAAGAGGCCCCAAAGTTTCTGAGTTCCTGTTGGCTTTGGAGAGAGGTCCATGCCTGGGGAAGTTCAAGCTTCTCAGATCTCCAGGGTCTGCAAAACCAGTGCTGAGGCTCTCCAGCATGCAGGCTTGCTCCCACGGTTTCCGGCATCTCCTAGTGAGTGAAGGTCTGGGAAGCACTGCAAGAACAGCCTTTGCAAAGTATTTTGGCACCCTTGCTTCCAACAGAAAATACAAAGGCTGGAAAACCTAAAAAAAAAAAAAAAAAAAAAAAAAATAGAGGGAGGGGGGATAACTGAAGGTTTCAAGCGTTAGCAAGTTTGACTTGGGGGTGGTTCAAGCTGGAGGTGAAAGTTCGGGCGAGGTGCTCATTCTCCATGAGTCAGAGCCTCCGGAGTGGCAGGAAGCACAGGATCAAGAGGCGGCTGTCAGGGGCAGAGACTTTTACCAGAGCCAGCCCCCGGGGTCGAGCGCTCTGCCTGGCCAGGGCAGGCGGAGCTGAGCTTAGCCCCGTGCCAGCCGTCGGAGCAGGGACAGGGGTGACAGCGCAAGCAGCACGTGCGACACCGTGATGCGGACCCGAGAGTCAGGCAGCTGCTGGCAGCGCTGCCTTTGTGGGTCAGCAGCTGGAGATGAGCCCAGGATGACCCACTCTCCCTCTGAACCTCTGACAACCTGCCTCCACCCACCGCGGAGCCGGACACACCCGCTGAGGTGCGGCCGATGTCCCCGGGTGACCTCGCACATCTGCCGGGGAGGCACCTGAGCCCCGAGCACGGCACTCGGACTCACCGGAGAGCAGAGCCGCGCAAAGGAAGGGACGAGATGCTGTGTTAATAGCTGGCATAGTCCCCCTGAGAGACTCTGGGGTCTTCTGAAAGTCTTCAACAATGGAAAATTCCTTCCTCTCCCCCAAAAAACCCCCAAAACAACAACAACAAACCAAATCAACCAAAAAAACCCCCCAAAAAACCAACAAAAAAACAAAAACAAAAACAAACAACAATAACAAAAAAAAACCACCAAAAAACAACAACAAAAAAGACCCCTCTCTCAATTTGGGCAAACGGAAGCATTTTTGCTCTGATTTTGACTTCCCTTGATTTTAACTTTTCCAGTGTGCCTTAGAAAACAACAAGCAAGAGCAAATTACAAAGTGCCATTTTTTCCTCAACCTGCCCTAGAAATTGCCTGTCCTGAATCTGCTGAAAGAATGTGTTCTGATACCACCAGAAAATAAAATTATGGAAAATAGGTTTCAAACCAAAATCCATGCAGTATCCCAGAGCTCAGCCATGCCATACTGCTCGATGCTGCATCCTCCCATTAGCATTTTGTTGACTGACCATACGTGCATCACTTCTTTTCTTCTGAAAGACCACATCAGCATCCCTTGTTCTGCTGTTCAGCCAGAGTCTATACTCCAACCTCCTACACATCCCCTAATTTTGGGTGTCCTACAATTTATTTTCACAGGGTTTTGGGAAAGAGGCTTGCAGATATGTAACTGATGCTTGAAGGAGCTCAGATTGTGTGAAGGCAGAATCAGCACCCTCATTTTGCAGGCACCAAGACAAGCCAAGGATGGGGCTGCTGGTGGCTGGTGTGGCTAACCCACCTAGGACTTCCACCTGGCATGAAATAGATATAGACAAGGCTGGAGGGTTTGTCAGGTCCCAAGTGGAAGCTGAAGCTGAGCCTGGTACAGGCCTTTTGCTCAAGCCCCAAGGTGGACCCACAATGGCCGAGGCTGGAGCCCATCCTGAAGCCCTCAGCCCATCCTGAAGACTTGCTTTCCACAAAGGTTGAGCCCAATGCAAGCAGGACACAAATGAGCATCCCTAAAAAAATCTGTAGACTGGGAAGAGCCTCTCCCAATCTGCTCTGCACTTCAAACCCAGTGCCAGTCCCTGCCCGTCCAACAGTACTCATTTCTTGGGAAGCCTTTGAATAGGGAAGAATACAACATATGCAACCCAGTTTACAAAAACAAAGCCCAAACAAAGGCCATAAAATCTAATAATTAACAGAGCAAATAAGCTGAATACCCATTAGGCTGCACATACTAGGTAATGACAAGTAGTTCGCAATAACCACTTCTGAATGGACTTCACCCAATATGCATTTAATTAGGGTTTAATAAAGCAACAGCATGTTCTTAAAAGCCAATTAGAAACATATTCACTGAGGTTTAGAAGCTATGTAATAGATGCCTGTAGGAACCAGATACGTGCTGATTACACAGCTATTAATCCTCAATAAAGGGTCTAATAATCATTGTGTTCTTCAGGAGCAGGCAGCTGCTTTATTAAATCTTAATGAAATGCATACTCCGGAGCTTTCCTTCAAAGCCAGTCTGTGTTAGGAAGATGGGTTTAGAAGTGGCAGTCTGCTGAGAGAAAGGACCCCCTCATCACCACCACCTCTGTGGCCATGGCAGCGGGTTTGAGGCCAACCCTGCTTCCGGAGCGGGCAGGGATTCCTGCAGCCACAGAAGTGAGAGATCACTGGGTCTGACAGCACCATGAGACATTTCACCCTGTGCTGAACATTCCTTTGCTTGGGGAAAGGTCTCCATGAACCAGGATATCCATCTGATTCATGGCTCTATGTCCAAAGCATCCCTGTGCAACTCACATTAGGAGGGGAGCAATGCCCTAGGGTCAGTGAGATAGTGCCACATTCCATTAGGATCAGCTCAGCCACTTCTCCAGAAATTCACCTCCTGCCTTTATCCATGGCCACCCAAAAAAGGAGTGTCTCAAGTGAGCTCCCTTTCACCATCCTCCAAAGAAGAGCTGGTTTGAGGGTCTGGACCACTCAGGTGGTGGCTTACTGCCTTACCTCTAGGATTAGAAATTGATCTAAAACCTGGCAAGCCGTTATTATGTTTCCATGGACACGCACCTGAGCAAAGCCATGCCCACACCTTTCCACCACAACTCCATTGGAAAGCCAGCAAAACGCCACTGCAGGCTTAAAAACTGACACATTGCAAAAACTTTTCATAAACACCTATCTGTGTATTCACCTGCTGTTTTCCCACCCCTCTAACACATGCCCTTGGGTTTTCCAAGTTGCTGGAAACTTCAGCAACTGCAGTTGGGATGCAGCCACACTTCACTCCTACCCTGACCTGAAGATGAAGACGTGCCTGTTCCTCACCCCGGGAGCAGAGAGCACCCCAACACAGCAGCTGACTGTCAGCTTAGAGCTGCCAGCCCATCCTCCTCTGCTGCCCAGGAGGATGAAGGCACAGCCAGCCAGAGCTGGTGCAACAGGGCCAGAACCAACTGGCAGCACCAGGATGGATCCAGGCCCCACAGCTGTAAGTAGCACCATCCAACAGCACAAGATTCTGCCCACCAGTTCAGACTGGGACTGAGAGGTGCAGGTGCCTGTGTGGTCCTAACTGAGGCCAAGCTCCCAGCCAGCAGCCCTCCTTAGCCTACCAGGACTCAGCAGTGTTGGGACTGACAGCAGGGCCACAGAGAGGTCATGGCACTGTAGGGGCCCCATTCCCTCCCCCAGCTCCAGGTCCCAGGCTGGTGCTGAACTTTGTAGAGGATCAGTCAGGGCAGGTCACGGGAAGAGCAGCCCAGGGCAAGAAGCAATGGAAATGGGTGGGTAGTGGGGTGGCTCCTGCAGCCCCGAATTTTCAGCTCTCTGCTGGACTCCCCTGGGGAGGGAATGGATAAAGCAGGGAAATACCTGGGATACACAGGTGACATCCCAAATATGCTGCCCTTTTGAACAACTTCAGTGGTCCAACACTCTTAATTAGCCCAGTGAGGTTGAGCTCTGCCTGCTGCTCCCAGCCCAAGCAGGGGCTCTGACTCACTCTGGGCAGGCAAAGTGCCTCCTAGTCCTCCCTATAGCCATAGGGCTTTGCAGCCAGAGGAGCAGCTTGGAGGGGAAATGCCCACCTGTTCATGGCTGTGGGGCAGAGAGGGCACACCCAGAGACCTCCCATCTCCACAACAGGACTGCCTGCACCTGCTCTCCTGTCTCTGAGAATCACTCGCTCCTCCCTGCCCAGGTTCACGCACAATACCCTCCACCATAGGGCATCTGAGTCCCCCCTTCACCCAGACCCTACATCACCATCCCAGCCCCAAGTGGGCATCTCTTGCAATGCCCTGCTGCAACCAGAGCAGGTGTCCCACAAGGACAGCAGCCAAATACCCTGGGTCAGGCATGCTCACCCTCAAGGGTGCCTGAAACTGCAGGATCCTGATCCCCCAAAATGGAGAGGCCATCCCCTACCACATCAGCAACTTCCCTGGCCAAATGTCTCCATAAAAGGAGTCATGATGAGCCCTAAGCAGGGTGCTGGGGGTGTCTGTGGACAGCTCTGGGCCTGAGAGCTGCTGGTTCACATTAGGTGCTCTCAGGCCTTGCTGCAGGTAACGTCATCTCCTGTGATACTAAAACATGAATATGTTTTTTCACAGAAAAGGGTTACTTCATTCCAACCTCAAGGAGGAGACCATCTGCTGCACAGATCAGCCCTACCAACAGCCCAAGCCAGTACCAAGGGAAATAAAGGAATGAGGCCTTTCATTATTCCTGTTTCTCTCAGTAAAGATAGACCTGGCCAGGGTGCAGATCTCTCCCACCTGCCCATCCATCTCTCTGTGTGCCCTTCCAGCTTGGCATCCCATTGCTTTGTGGGGATGGAGAGCCTCAGCTGTGGTTTTCGGTGAGACTCCTCACATGAGATGAAGAACTGGGAGCTCCCCTCTTCCAACCAGTGAAATACTGACTTAGCCACAGACATACACTCCTAAGCATTTGCTCTGGGGGACATAGCAGGAGAAAGATACTCCATGTGTCCACCATGGACTCTGATTACCTCCATCAGCAACCTTCAGGTGGTCCTTCCCACCCAGCCACAGCTGCCTGAACTCCACATTGCTCTGCCCACGAGCCCAGAGCAGAGACCCCTTGGCTAGGCAGAGGTGCCCAGACCTATGCAGGGTTGCTTGTTCCCACTTTTGGCACATCCTGCTCTTCTTGTTCAGCCAAGCCTCACTTGCTTACAGTGTTGGTGATCAGCAGTTTTCTGGTGGAACACACGGCTTCTGCAAAAGTAATGTCTTCCCTCCAGGACAGTTCTGGTTTTCTCCCAAAGACCAAGCCTCAGGCTTGTTTAGCCAAACCTGAGCAGTTTGACATCAGCTTGACATGAAATCTCCTGCAAAGCTTGGTCTGGGGAAAAGAGTGATGCCCCACTAGCTCCAGAGAGGACAGGCTGGCATGCAGAAACTGAAAATGAGGTTTCCAGAACCGAGCATTGCTGACCTCTTTTTTTTTTTTTTTCTTTTTAAATTTTTTTTTTCCAGCCCAGGGAAGACTTTGAAAAGTTGATTTTTCCACCCTCTTGAGGACAGGTGCAAATTATGAAATATCATCATTTCCACAAGGGTGAAACTCCTGATTTTCAGCCACTTTCTTCCCCCAGGGCCTCTCCAAGAGAGCCGTCACCCACGCAAAAGATGCCTCACCTATCTATATAGATGTGTCTGGGTTGCAGCCTGGGACTCTTGGGAGTCCACAGCATGGTCCCCTCTCCCAGCCTGGCTCCTGCACTTGAGCTGAACCCTGGTGCTATCCCCACCAGCCCTTCCTGAGTCACCAAGGAGGTGGAGACATGGGAATCATGAAATGCACAAGGTAGTGAAAAGTGAAAGAAGGACAATTACACACGTTTGGGGCAAGCTGAAGATTGTGACCTCAGAAAAAAATATGGAGGCAATAGGGCTATATTTAATGAAGATATTCAAGGTAAGGATGATTTTTTACAGAGAAGAGCCCCCAAAATACCTTTCTGGAAGTCAAGCCTGAAACTGAGCCCCAGAAGACAGCACAAGGCAGGAGCTTTCAGCAAGGGTGCTCTCATGCTGGGTCTGCCTTGCCTGATATCCCTCCCTTATGCCCCATTGCCTAGTTTTGTTGGGTCCTACATTCAGAAAGAATGCTATGAAAAGGCAAGAAAAAATGATTTTGTTGGGAGCTCACAGGGGTGCATTTAGACACCTCACAAGGTTGCACCAAAAGGAGTGGAGCTGTGTGTCCAGCCCTGCCAGATCACAGAAAAACTCACCATGAGACCTTCCCAGGAGCAGTCAGCTTAGGGACATCCAAATCACTGCCTTCAACAGCCACCAACACACTAACATTTCTCTCATGCCTTTTTTGAATCAAACGTGGTTGACTGATAATGTAAAACAAATCTGTCTGTTGGTTAACTCTGAATAAAAGCTGTAGCTGAGGCACCACAGATCACCACAAGCTGGTCACAGTCCCTCAGGGGCGGCTAACAGAGACAAGAAGGGTTTGTCACATGGCAATTAGCTGCAAGGAATCCCCAAAATCGTCCAAAGCTGCTGCTCACAGCCTTTGGCCTTTGCAATATACTTACCATTGCTCCCTGTTTCAGCTGGCAGCGGTCCTCATTTCTAGACCTGTTTCCTTTCTACTAATTAATCATCTCCAAATGTGTCTCTGCCTGAACATGTGGCCAGAAACACAATGTCAGGACACACGCTCCGAGACCCACTTGTGCTGCACGTGACGGGCCGGGAGTGCCAGCGGCAGAGCTGGGATGACCCTGTGCGGCCACCCTCGTGGCCACCGTGCTGCTGCACACAGCCAGACCCCACCCTGCTGCATGTCCAGGGCACAGGCAGCACTTGGCAGGGACAGTGGGTGGAGCAGATTGATGAGGATCAGCCTGTTGTGCTGACTCCTGACCCCAGCACCCCACAGAGGGAGGCAAGAGTTGGCCCCATTTTCACACGTGACTGCAGCTTCTCTCCATGCAGAACTGGGGCTGAAGTCTCAGGCGTAAAAAATGGGTTCAGGAGACAAAAGAAAAGCAAAGGGTGGATGAAGAACTCTGCAGAGCCAGCCCAAAGTCAGCTTGGTTTATTACCCGTGGCTGACACACCCTTAGCAGAGCTGTCTGCACAGGGAGCCAGCCATGGGGAAACAAGAACAGGGACTCATGTCCAGGATACCAGAGCCAGTTGCCACCCCAGGCCTGAGCAGAGGAGCTGGGACTAGAGACCACTCCAACACGCTGCGCTCTGCTGCTTCAGCCCCCTTCCTCTTGGAAACAGCTGGAAGGAACCAAAGTTTTTCTTTTGTTATCTTGGATCAGATTGCACAGTGAAGGTGCTCCAAGGCCACCCGTGCCAGGATATTAACAGAGTTTCACAGCAGAACCATGAAGCAAAATGAGGGGAAGCTTTCTGATCTTTATGCACCTGACACTCTTCAAGCATGAAGTTGCCCTTCCCATCCAGGTTTGTGATCGTTCCTCATGGCCATTGCCTCAGGCAGCAGCACTGAGCCTCTTCTCTGCTGCAGCTGGGCAGACCACAGAGGAGTGCTCTCTGCATACCATAAAGATCTGCAAATGAAGGATGCCAAATGAACAACTTTTTGGACATTTAGTCTCTTTTCAAATGGCTATCTGTATTTTGAAGATTTTATAGAACAAAGGAGGGTTTTGTGCTATGTTTTTCCAGCCCTGCTTCCAAACCCCATCTACCCCGATAAGCAGTTGTGGTTAACCTCCAGAAAGGGAAAAGTTGAAATTCCCAAGCTGATAGCCAGTCCCAGAGACGAGTCCTTGGTGCAAGGCTGTAAGATGCAATGTGCCTTCGGTTTCGGCAAGTGAAAACACTGTAGGGAGGCAGGACTGTCCACATGGTAGGATTGTTGTCCTTCTTTAGGGTCTAAGAGTTGCTGTTGCAGCTCAAGTCAGCAGTGCTAGCCTGGAAACTGGGTGGTAAACAGAGTTGAGTGAGACTTCAGCATCCCCTGCCTCCAGGCCTGCTGGAGATTTGGGGGGTCTTCCTGTAAGAGCAGAGGAAGAGCAAGCCAGAGCCACAGTAACATCCACAGCAACACAGGCAGGAACAAGCTGGTCGTGTTGGCCGAGTCACAAGGTCTTGGTTTTGTTGGGACAGTGATGATCCCCATCCCACCCCAGGGGTGAAGCCATGGAGTTGTTTTCCCTTGAGCAAAATATATATCCTCTTATTCAGCTCCAGAGGTTACACAGTGCAAGGAGTGTTTCCCTCATGCCACTGAAGGAAGACTCCGCAAAGTTCACACCTGTCAGTCTCACTTCAGTGGCCCATAAAATCCTGTTTTATTGTTCTTGGAAGTATTGAAAAATACCTGGAGGACAATGCTGGCATCAATCACAGCCAGCACAACTTCATGAGAAGAAAGCCCTGCTTGTCAAACCTGATTTCCTTCTAAAGAAAGGTAACCCAACTGCTTGATCCAGGAAAGCCACTGGATGTGATCTTTTTGGATTTCTGCAGAACTTTTGATATAGTCTCTGCCAGGATCCTTCTGGACAAACTATCCAGCCCACAGCTGCCTCACAGGTCAGGCACAAAGAGGGACAGTGAGTGGGGTGACATGAGACTGGTGTTCAGTCACTAATGAGGGTCTTCAGGACTCCATCCTCAACCAAGTTCTCTTCAACATCTTCATTAATGGCCTGGATGCAGGACTTAAAGGAATACTAAGGAAGTTTGCCAATAACACTAAACTGAGAGGAGCTGTTGACTCCTTCAAAGGCTCTACAGAGAGACCTTGACAAATGAGAGATGGGCAATCACCAACCATGTGGAATTTAACAAAGGCAAGTGCCAAATTCTGCACCTGAGACAGAGTAGTCCTAGTTGTGTATATGGACTGGGAAGAAGATGCTGGAGAAAATTGCTGCAGAAAGCACCTGGGGTTCCTGGCCAAGGGCCAGTTGGATCTGAGTCATCAGTGCTCTGGAGCCAGGAGGCAAATAATCCCCTGGTTCTGGGGGCACCAGGTCCAGCATTGCCAGCTGGGCCAGGGAGGGGATTGTCCCACTTTGCTTTGCACTGGAGTGGCCTCACCTCAAATCCTATGTGCAATATAAAAAAGACATTAAGCCATTGGAGAGTGTCCAAAGGAGGTCACAAGGATGGGGAAGGGTCTGGAGGGGCCATATGAGGAGCAGCAGAGAGCTCTTGGTGTGTTCAGCCCAGAGAAGAGGAAAACTGAGGAGAGACTTCATTGAGCTCTTCAACATCCTCCTGAGAAGCAGCACAGGGGCCGCTCTGATCCCTTCACTCTTGTGACCAGTGAGAGAACTCAAGGAAATGTCTGCATCTGAGGGAAGCTTTAGGTTGGATATCAAGAAAAAGTTTTTTTACCCGGAGAGTGGTCAGATACCGGAACAGACTCACAGGGAAGCAGTCACAGCTCCAAATCTGTCTGAGTTTAAGGAGTGTTTGGACAATGCTCTCAGGGACAGAGTAGGATTCTTGGGGTGTCCTGCATAGGTCCTGGAGTTGGACTCAGTGATCCTGATGGATCCCTTCCAATTCAGCATGTTCTATGATTCTGTGATTCTATGATCCTATGATGAGGACTATTCAAACACCACAGTGCAGATTGCATCCACAGCTAGTGCCACCGCATGGATTAGATCATCCAAGGCAAGCAAGGGCTCTAGTTGAGCAAGCCAGCATTTTTTCATTCTGTAAACAAGCCTGAACCTTGCCAGATCAAATGTCATGGGGGCTGCAAGCCCTGGACCCTCCTAGAAACCACCTTCACCAGGGCACTGCCAAATGGAGAGGACTCAGCAGCCACAGGGCAAGCAGATCTCTGGAGCCATCTCCAGAGCCTCTGGCTTCTTCTGCTCATGGCATAGCCCTGCTGAGCCCTGCCCCACTGGCAGTGGGCTGTACCCACCAGCGTTGCACCCTCTGGCCCAGAGGAAACAGCTGGAGCTGAGTTGGAGGAGGTTTACTCTGGCCACATTCCCCATACTACCCTGCACTCTGGCCCTGCTGCCAGCTTTGTTCCAGCATAGGCTGCATGCAGGGTTTCAGGACCTCCTCCTGCTGAGGGATTTATTCGTGCCAGCTGAGTTGTCCAGCAGGATATGAGCTGCCTGGGTTGCAGATGACCAGCACACAAACCTCTGCCAAAGGACTGATGTCCCAAGAGCACAGGACTGGCAGCTCAGAGCTGCCAATCTGACTCCCGGGCCTGTGCAAACCCTCTGTCAGCCACTCAGCCCTTCTTGGAAAGTGAAAAGCCCTCATCTCATCCAGGACATGAAAGGACTGCTTTCAAGCTTTAGTGAACATGCTTCCACCTTGCTGCCCAGGGAAAGGGCCAAACGCCTGTGGAGCTGAGGCCCTCAGACACATTTCACCAGTGGCAGCTGCAGAGCAGCCTGTGGGGTGGAGCAGGGGCAGGCTGAGTGTGACCAGCAGGGAGGTTCTGCAATCATGACTTTTCCCAGCCCTTCCCAGCACATTAGAGGGAATGTGGGAGCCCCCGGCCAGAGGTGAGGGGCGGCTGATGAACGAGGTGATAACTCCTCAGCAGATGGTTCCAAAGGCTACACCATGCTTGGGGGACGCAGACAAAACACAGAGGTGAAGCCCAGATGTTTAATTTCAGCATCTGGATGTGATTCCTAAACAGAGACGCTCACATCTGACTGTTCTGCCTCAAAATAAATGGTTTGTTTGACCTTCCCCTTAGCCTACCCCAATATTTTCTGCATCTCTCCTAAACACAGAGCAGCTGGTCCCACCTCACTGGGACCAACCGTGTGCCAGACAAGTGCTGCAGGCGTCACCATTGGCACAGAAGCTGTGGTGGATGCCAGGGACACGGCACCAGGGGATGCGGGGCAGGGCACAGCACAGACCAGAGCCACCAGCCCAGAGGGAAGGAGAGCATCCTTCTGCATTGCAGCCACCCTGTTTTGGGCTCTCACTCAGCACATTTCAGAGCAGGACACCAACCCTGGGTGGCCACTCTGCCCAAGAGCCTGTTCACAGCCTCCACCCTGCCAGGTGTCTGCTCCTGCCCCAGAAGTCCCATGTGAGTAGGGATGGGACTACAGAGAGGGACTGATCTGCAACCATGTCCTCCTACCTTCAGTCCCTGAGATCCCCACCTGAGACACACCAGGGCAGCCTGGCTGTCTGAGCATCCCGGCTGTCTGAGCATCCCCTCAGCTCACCCAGGCACCCCAGCTCAGCACGGCCTGGGTCTCATTTCACTGCAGAGGCCACAGCATCCCATCACCCAGCAGGGACTGGTAGCAGGTGCTTCCAAAGCCAAGAAGGGACAAACCTGCTCAATGCCTCAGGAGCACTGGAAGAACCTGCTCAGGGATCCAGGTCTCCAGGATATGTTGAAACCAAGCAGAGCCTTTCAAAGAAGATATCTCATCTTGGATCAGAGATGCCACACGCCGGAGGATCCACCACACTCCTAATAAATGGGAATAGTAGGCATTGGGTGGTGCTGAAACTGACAACGAAGATAGTGATTAGTGACGATGGGCAGTACTAATTATGGCTAATCTGCCTAATGGCCAAGTCTGAGGCTAGTGTGTGTGACTGATGGTGACAAGTGATGGCAGCTGGAGGACGTCACAGTGACCACAGAGATGTCAGACAATGCTGGTGGCAGACAGAGCAAATGAGTGGTGACACAGTAATTTGTTACTTGGATTGTTTGTAATCCTGCAGACACATCTGGCTCCTAGTATGCCACAGCCCTACAAGGCTCCTGAAGGATCAGCAGGCAGCACAGGAGGTCAAGCCTCTCTCTGCAGCTTCCTGTGGACAGTGTGGGGCAAGAAGCAGTGGCATGCTGTGGTGTGACACACCAGCTGACACCTTGGTCCACTCTAGCCCAGCTCCACCTGTGTTTAGACCAGCAAGAACAGGGCAGAGCCAGCATGGTGGTGCAGGAGGTGTTGAACCCCCCAGCACAGTGGGACAAGGACTCCAAGGTCCCACTGAGGTCCGGTGACCAGCCGCCCACCGTGGGGCACTCACCCTGGCACAGCCAGTCTTGTGCAGCAGGAGCAGCCCCACAGCAGCAGCACATGGCCCCATGGGCCCTGGCCAGGCCAGCCAGCCAGGAGCAATGAGTGGGTGCACTCAGGGTGCCAGCACAACCATCCTGGGGGGGTGTGGGTGCACTGGGTGCTGCATAGCCACTCGCAGCCCAGCCTGGCCCTGGGCACACTGATGGCATCTCCCACCGCCTGTCACATCACCTACAGCAGGCAGGAGGGACAGAGGTGCCCCAGGCAGCAGTACCACAGTGTGGTGGCTTACGGGTAAAGCCAGGCTGGCCCTCAGGGACTGGGGTGATACTTCACACAGGCAGAAAGAAAAGGGCAAAACATGTCAGCTGGCTGTGATAAGAGCAGTCACACGAAGCAGGCGCCACTTGCAGAACAATATGTTCACTGTCATCAGCCTGGCAGCATAGCAGGACCCAGCACCTTATGCCCATCAGATTTATTCTCTGCCCAAGGTTAAAGTAGGGCTCAGGTCCAAACAAAGCTGAGGCAGATCAGCCAAAAGCTGCCCAAGTATGAGCACAGAGTTACCAGCGCTCATAGAGTGCAAGCAAGCACCAAGACTGCTGCAAAAACCTGAAGCTCTGCAACCCAAGAACTGCTCACCAAGCCTGCTAGTGTGGGGCAAGAAAGGCTGGTTTTGTGGCATTTCCCTGGGATGGGTCTTTGTGGTGGTGCGTGCTGCCCCCACCCCTCCTCAGGCCAGCTCTGCAGAAGTTCCTGATAAACTTTGACGGTATTTGGGCACTGAAGCGTCCCCTGACTGTACCAGGAGCTCTTCCATGGTACAGGAGGGAACGATCCTGCCTCTAACAGGAACATCAGATGTCCAACCAAGATGGGAAACAAAGGATAAGCAGTAATTCTTGTTAGCCTTGGTAAATCATTTACCTGAATTGCAGCCCAAGTGAATTGGTACCATTGTTACAAGATCTTTGGAAAAAATGAGTTGTAGCCCAAGTGGAACAGTACCATTGTTACCAGAAGAAACGTCCTGTAGCTTCCAACTGGGATACTGGCCAGGATGGAAACTTACTGGTGACTAAAGCCAACCATCTTGTGACCCTGTAAACATCAGTCCTGAGGCCCTCTTGTACATAAATGGGGCCTAGGAGTATTTAAAGCCTACAAGAGAGCTGGAGAGGAACTTTTAGCAAGGGCATGCAGTGATGGGACAAAAGGGAATGGGTTCCCACTGCCAGAGGGCAGGGATGGATGGGATATTGGGAAGAAATTGTTCCCTGGGAGGGTGGGCAGGCCCTGGCACAGGGTGCCCAGAGAAGCTGTGGCTGCCCCTGGATCCCTAGAAGTGTCCAAGGCCAAGCTGGACAGGGCTTGGAGCAACCTGGGATAGTGGGGGGTGTCCCTGCCCATGGCAGGGGGTGGAATGAGATGGACTCTAAGGTCCTTTCCAATACATACCATCCTGTGATTCTATGGTGATGATCAAACTCTGCCCAAATCCCTCCCTAGCAGGGCTGCCCTGCCCATGCTGCAACAGACCCTGGAGCAGCTGCATCCACCAGACACTGTTCTTGGCACTTTCTTCTCCAAGACATTCCAGGGAGGCAGCTGATGGAGCTGGGAATACCCTGTTGTTCCCATGAGGATGTGCCTGCATCCCAGCTTATTCAAGTTCACAAGGACTTGGAAAGGAGGTTGGCAGTGTTAGTACAAACGCAGAACTGACCTGACAGCCCACACCAGTCCTGGCAGGAAGCACCAGTGAAGGACACAGGCACCAGTGGCACCTGCAGCCTCCATAGCAGCCCATCCAGCAGGTCCCCTAGATCCACATCCCCACATCCTCAGGATGCTCTCCACTGGCAGTGCTGGGGATGGCAGCATGGTATGGCAGCACAGAGCTGCTCCTAACTGGACCAAGCATTTTCAGAGGGACATGCTCCCCTCTCACTGCCCACTCACTGATCTTATCATCAGCCATGAGACTCTGACACGCTTTTGTCTAGATTTTGAATTTGCTCTGTTTTTAATTTGGGGGATGATGCTGTATCTAGTGCTGCAGCCATTGATTAGCACACACACCAGCACACACACACACCACATTTCCGGACTCAATCACACATGTTTGCTCAAGATCTTTTGTAAATCTTTGGACTCAGACCAACTTTTCTTTTCTTACATGAATTTGTTGTAGTCTGATATTTATAGTTTACTTAAAATAAATAGCTCCTTATGTTTCCTGCTTCCCGCTCCTGAGGCAAGGGTCTCACAGGGTTGCTGCCTGTCTTCTCTCTTTCCTCAAGGTTTTGCTATTTTTTCTTCTTCCATAAACACTTTTTGAGCAGATTCTACGTTTGCCATATGCTGCTGAACCTTGTCCCAGGTCTTTTCAGTGGTTCTGCTGAGCAAGACACTTATTCAGATTGAATCAGACATCATAGTGCATAGCGGGCAGCTATGCCAAAGGGCCTTCATGGAACAACATGCTGGAGGAGGAGGTGGATAAAGATGAGGAGGATGAGGCAGAGTGGCCTCTGGATCATGGGATCCAGCTGTAGATGCAGGCTTTCATGCAGACTCACTTCCTTGTAACACTGGGACTTGAGGATGCAGCACCTGGACTCATTGCTCTTGCAGGGGACAGAAGGGGTGGCAAGAGTCCCCATGGCCACTCTTGCTACCTTGCTTGGGTTGTAAGCATGGGGCACTTGCAAGCCCCCACTCCAGGAGAGACCTCTCCCCAGAGCAGGGTGGATGGTGGAACTTCATGAAACAATCTGTTCTCACTTGGGCCAGCTCCACACAGGCCACTCCCGGGCTGCTCCCATCAAGTATCTTCAAGAATAGATTCCCACTCCACCCCATCTCAGTGTCTCCAAGGTCAGATTCCCAGTCCACTCCAAGCCTCTACTGCAGTATTTGAGAACACTCACAGTGGCCTCATGATTTGTCCATGTCCTCATAGGGAATATCTCTTATTGCAGCTCCTGCCTCTCACTGTCTCTGTGCATCTTTGAGGAGCCCTGGGTGCAGCCTCCTGTTTGCTCTTGGATGCACAAATGCCCTGTGCCTGCAGCAAAGGGAGTGCGAGTCCTGACAGAGGATGAAAACCTCCCAGGACCCTCAGCCACTGGGCAGGGAGACCTGGGGGAGCCAAGGGGGGAGCCAGGGACGGCCTGAGAGAGGACCAGTCCCCAGCATGCTCCCTGGGGCCTTGCAGCATCTTGCAGTGCAAGAGGTAGGGATGTTGGTAGAGCATCCCTGCAGGCAGTGGGAGGACAGAGGGATTAAACCAATGTTTACATGGCCTTTCCCACCCAGCAGCCTCTTGGCAGCTCTCCCCGGTGCTGAGGCCGACGAACCCCATTTGTTTTGGAAGAACCATTTGTTTTCCAACCCTCTGCTGTGAAGAGAATGCTTTCACTGCAAAAATAATCCTCTCTTCTCTTTTCAGGCCCTGGGCCCACATATGGTCCTGTCTCCCCAGCAGTAGTGCACTGGCACACACATGTGTAAGCTCACACCCAGCCCTTTATGTCATCTATGCGTAGGATCCCACACCAGCCCACATGCTACATATCCAGACAAACTTGTCCAGGTTCAAGCACTGCCCTTCTGCACACCTTGTGTGAGCTCACACACTGCCCCTCTGCAGAAAGCTTCCATTGTCCCCGAGGGGCAGCTCGGTGGCCCTTCTTCCCATCTCCAAACCACCACATTTTTATACCGGGAGCCCAATGCAGCTGGTGGAGAGTGGGTCCCACACTCAGCCTGCTGGGTGGCCTGGGTATGGTGTCAGCTGACCTGGCTTTGCTGTGCCTTTCTGGGCCATGTGGTCCCCAGCATCGCTCTGGTCACAGGCAGCACTGTGTGGGAAGCTGGGCTGGGAACCCACAAGAGAGGCTGAAGGCCCTCTGTACCTCCGGCACAGACAGGATTGCACCACTGCCCTCCCCCATGCAAAAGCACCACACTACCTCCCTCCAGGAAAATATAATCATAAAATCACAGACTGATTTGGGTGGGAAGGGATCTTGAAAGCTTAACAAGTCCAAAATTCTTTAATGAGCTGGGACACCTTCCTCTATCCCAACTCCAAGATCCATCCAACCTGGCCTTGGATACTTCCAGGGATGGGGCAGCCATATCTTCTCTGAGAAACCTGTTCCAGGGCCTCACCACTGTTATTGTAAAATATATTTTCTAACATCTAATCTAAATCTCCCCACTTTTAACTTAAAGCCATCTCACTTTGTCCCATCAGTACAAACCTGCTAGAAGGTTTGTCCCACCTTTGTTGCAAGTCACCTTTAGCCACTCTCTAGAGCCTTCTGTTCTCTAGGCTGAACAACACCAAATGTCTCAGCTTTACCCCACAGGAGAGATGCTCTACCCTCTAACCATTTTTGATTCCAAAGTCTTCATCCATGCAGAAGCCTGGCTGTAAAGGAGTGTAGCCGGTTTTTCTCACTCAGACAGCCCTGCAGGCACATCATCCCATTGGGAAGTGCTGCCAGCCAAAAGTACCACATAAGCCAGGGCTGTTGCCTCGTGGTACATTCATCACTGTTGTACTTTACCCTTTTCTTTTTCTTTTTTTCTTTTTTTTTTGGTCCTTCTTTTATTGCTCTTCTGTTTCTTCTTTCTATTTTTCTTTTCCTCTTCTTGTTTTAATTATTACTATGAGGTCTTTTCCTTTTCCTTCTTTTCTTTCCCCTTCCCCTTTCTCTTTTGTTCCCTTCTTAAATTTTCTTTTTATTTTCTTTTTATTTTCTTTCTTTCTTTCTTTCTTTCTTTCTTTCTTTCTTTCTTTCTTTCTTTCTTTCTTTCTTTCTTTCTTTCTTTCTTTCTTTCTTTCTTTCTTTCTTTCTTTCTTTCTTTCTTTCTTTCTTTCTTTCTTTCTTTCTTTCTTTCTTTCTTTCTTTCTTTCTTTCTTTCTTTCTTTCCCTCTTATCTGTTCAAGCTATATGCAATCCCCTCAATGACCATTTGATTTTCCCACAGCCATTAATCATTTGCCATCTTGCTCTTTGAGTGGGGCAGGCACATGTGCACAGCAACACCGCAGGGCTGGTGGAGGGGTAACACAGGGCTGAGCTCCTCATCAGGTGGGAGGACCAATGACTGGGAAATGCCAGCAGAAAACCCTCCCAAAAATGCTCTTACGGACTGTATGACAATGGGCTGAATGGAACTGCCTCCTCCTCCAAATGTTCCTGCTGGGAGCAGGGCCACCAGCATCCAGTGCCTTAGCAAAGCAGCCAAAACAGCACCCAGGGGGCAGCTCTGCCCACCCTGCCCTGCCTGGGGCCAGGAACCAGCATCTAGCAGGCAGCTCGGCCCATCTTGCCCCAGCATGGCCTCAGCTTTCTTCTGAAAACCATCCAACCCCTGGGTATAAAATATCAGAGAAAAAGAGGCACGTGGGCAAGGTATAGCCTCAGCTCCAGGGAGAGGGAAAAGGAGTGAAGGTAAATTGGGCTCCCATGTGCCACATGATATGAGGCTAAGGGCTCCCCCTGCCCACTTTATCCTAGATCAGGCAGGGGGCCCCAGGGATGGGCAGCCATCAGAGGAATTCTTCTGACAGCAAATGTTGAACAAGAAAGAAGCATAACAATGGCCAACCAGTATTTTCTAGAGTGTTTCTGGATACAGGCTCTGGAGTTCCTGGTGGTGAGGGCAGATGGCACCCAGGTGACTGTGCAGGGCACATCCCAAGCCCCATAGCGAAGCAAGTCCAGCGGCTGTAGGGTTTGCACCCAAGAGCTCAACCAACCATTCAGGTGCCTTTCTCCCCATCTTCGTCAAGTCCCCGGCCCTTGCCCAGCACTCACTAGCACAGTCCTCCTGGTCAGAGAGCCTTGGGCTGGGATGATGTCACCATTCCAACTTTCTTTTTTCATTTCCAACTGCAAGAAACAAGATCCAGAGAGACAAAATGCCCTGAGTTCCCCAGGCTGCTCACAGCAGGCTGAGGACTAAATCTCCCAAGCATCAACATGGATTTCTTGGCCATCTTCCATGTCCCTGGAGGCCTCACAGAGCCTAGGGGCATTAAGGGAGCTTCAGTCCCCTGGGAGAATTAAGAATCAGCATGGGACAGGATCTGGAAGCGGGGAGCACGGGAGCCAGCTTGCACATGAATTTCACAGACACCTGAGCCAGTGTGCAGCAGGATGGCCCTATAGGAGCTGGCAGCTCTCCAGCCACAGACATTGCAGGTGACACCAACTGGGGCAAAGCAACACTTCATGGAGCCATGGGATCAGTGTAAACTCTGGCTGTCCTGAGCATCCTCATAGGGACACAGCCAAGAGACAACCTCACACCCTGGGAAATGTCCCCCATCCATGGACCATAGCAATCCTGGCATGACCCCAGGGATGGGCACAACACTGCCCACTCCCCTGGGCCTCTGACCCTCCCTGACTTCTACAGCTCCCAGCTCTTTCTTTTCTGGCACAAGGAGTCTTCAGAAAGGATCCTGGGCATCCAATTTGGAGGGGAGCTAGAGCCAAGCGCCCGAGGCAAGCCATGAGGATGCTGAAGTATTTCAGAGCGTGGGGGCAGGCCAGCAGGACCTGGCAGGGGATGAGACGGGAGGACAATACAACAGCCCGTTTGTGCTCCTCACTCCCGGGCCCCCTGCCCTGCCCCATGCCATAGTAAGGCTGGTATTTAGGAATTAATTGATGTAATTAAAATGTGGCATGACTTTGCCACGGCCTCTGAAGGTGGTGGCAGCGGGCCAGGGTCTGCGGGTGGAGGAGGAGCCCCTCGCGTGCTATTCTCCCCATAGAAAAAGGGCAGATCTTGGGTAGATCTGAGGCATGAAATTGGTATAAAGGGATTGCTAGGGAAGCGTAACCATGCTGGTCTTACTGTCATCAGCAGCTGCAGGGTGATAATTCATCTCAGGAGGCTGCTGCATCTCATCCCATCACAGCAGCACCTCTGGCAGGAGGTTGCCAAACCCAGCACCAAGAGATGTCTGGGCATGTCCCAATGCAGCTGTGCTCTGTGGTTGCTCTTCTCTGGTTCTTCACTGCAGCTCTTGAGAGTGGACAGAATTTGGTCATGGGGCTGGGGGTGGCACTGGCAGGCTGGGGACAGCTTGCTTCACCATGGACCATGCACCAAAGGTCGGGGTCTCCAGCCTCCCATTTTTCTGGCCCCAGCTCTCAAAGAATGCAGAATTCATGCAGTGACTGTAAAAATATCCCAACACCAGGCACAGAGGGCAAGGGAACAGAGCCTGGCCCTGCTTTATGACTGCTTGCCTTTGTGGGAATAATTTTCCCACTGGGGTTCCTGTGTCAGAGAGCATCCAAGCCTGGGGCTAGCCATGGCATGCCAGCTGGAGCCCTCCCAGTTCACTGCCAGCCTAGCAGGGCTGTAAGCAACCCCCTGTGCATCCAACAGCCAGAAGAGAATGAAGTGGTGCAGCCCAGAGAAAATGGGGTCACATGGGGGATGCCTTGTTAAGGAGATGCAAAAGAGGACACAGACGTCCAGCCCCTCACCTCTCCAAGGGTGCTGGCTCCACAGCCATCCCAGCAGCTTTCCCTAGGTACAGGAGCAGCAGCAGGCATCACATATCCCCATCTAAGCACCGAGCACCTCCGTGTCTGCTGGAGGGAGCCAGGGAGACAGTTGGGATTCTCCACCATGGGTAACCAGTCAGACCCTGCCAGCACCACGGTCTAGTTACTGCAGGGTGAAGGAGTTCATCCATGTCCCTATAGCACAATGACAGCATCAGGACAGATCTCTCTTCCTTTTTAAGAGCTCCACAGCTCCTCACACTGCAGCATCTCCTCCATCCATCCTCCTCAGCATGGTCCAGGCAATAACCCGACCATGCCACGAGGAGGTACAGACCAGTCAGCTGGGAGACAGCTCAGTGTCAGCCTCAGACAATGGGCTGTGCTTTGCTTTTTCTGGGGAAAGGGATGAATGAGCATGTGCCAGCCTATTTCAGACACCCACAGAGAGGTGATAGGTTAGGATTAGGGCCAGAGTGACATCACCAGCCAGCTGCTTCATCTCATGTCAGCTCTGGAATGGTAGAGCAGGCAGGACATCCACACAGGTCCAGTCACTGGGCTTACTGGGCTGGGGAGAAGCCAGAGGAGTGGCAGCTGTGGGGAATCTCCTATCTCCAGAGCAAGAGGAGCCACCAGGCTCCCACGACTGCTCCACCAGTTTGAAGCAGGACAGAGAGCAAGCATGAGCTCAACCTTCAGAGCAGCTGCTGGAAACCCAAATAAGCCATCCAGCTGCACCACAGAGAGCTGGGACTCTCCCCATCTCTCCTTTCCAAATCCAGAGGCTGCTTCTTTGCAAGATGCTGCTAAAGCTGTGCACCAGCTCCTCTGCCTGCAGAAACCACAGCTCCCGTGCCTTGCACACTGTCCTCTCTCAGTCGCTCACCAGACACTGCAGCTTGGCCCATGCCCCACAGACTTGAGCAAGCATGCCCACAGCCCTGGGTGAACAAACAGCCCTTCCTCCAGGACTGATGCCTCCAGCCACCACAGCCACCTTCGGCTGGGCTGGCTGTGCCACCACACAACTCAGAGCTTCAGCAAGGTCCAGCCCTGTGGTGGCTGTGGGCTTGGCTGCCAGCCGCTGCCTCCCACCACGGCTGGCACAGGGCAGGGCTGAAATAACTCACAAACAAGGAACATGCTCAGCTTGGCTTGCACATTGGAAACAGAGATATGCTACTCCAAAAGCTGAATCCCAGAGACACAGTGGAGCAGGAGGAAGATGACGGTGGAGCTGCCATGTGCTGTGGGGAGGAGACAGCCCTGGCAGATGCCTGATCCCACCTCTGGGTGCTGCGGAGGGGAAGCACCCCAAGGCACAAGCAGAAGTGCCCAACTCCGGCCACAGGATGTAGGGAGGTCTGCTGGGTTGGACAGCGCTGTGCCATCCCCTTGTATCACAGCCAGCCCTGCCAGAGGCCACGTGGCCAAGCACACACCGTGATGGTGGCATACAGCGGGAAGTAAATCATTAAAGTGCTCTGACTGCTCAGTTAGACCCCACGCTGGAACATCTGGGTACCTCACCCTGCCTGTCACTGCATAAGGGCTGGTGTCAGGGTCTGAGTCTCACCGCCCTCTCCCCTGTGCAAACCCTTATGCTTTGCCCCAGGGAGAGGCTACCTCTCCCCTCCAGCTCATTATAATTTTCTAAGCAACCGGTCTTGGAAGTGCAGCTTGGAGCAGAGCATCTGCTGGGTTATGTCTGCAGCCCCGATTCTTTGGAAACTGCTGACGCAGGCAAAGTTCTCTTGAATGCACCCAACCTCCCCAGAGATGCTGGCTGAGTGAGTGGTTTGAGCAAAAGACTTTTGCTTTATTCCCAGCTCAGCCACTGACTCACTGGGTGGCTTTGAATCACTTCCCTCCTCCTGTGCCTCCACGTGGGAAGTGACAGCCAGGGCAGCTGATGCTCCCCAAGTACCAGGTGGATGTACCTGGCTGGCTGCAGGACAGGCAGCAAGCACACAACATGTTGGAAAGGGGCAGCTCTCAGCTCCCTCAGGTCCCTGAGGACCAGGACATTCCTGCTAACAAGCCCAAGGTGAAGCAGCCTGACCTCCCAGCAGCACCCAGCCTGTCACTGCAGGCACAGAATGGACAACACCTCATGTGCCAAGAGGTTTACTCTCTCTGTCCCTTGTGTCTGCTTCTGCCATCTCTACATCCCTGGAGCTTATCTTGGCCTTGGACAATGTCACACTCTATCAGGCCAGGACAGATGGAGTTCCTTCACCCTCCTTCCCAGAGCCAACTGAAAAGACCCAGATCAGACACAGCAGCAGTATGCCCAAGATTCCAGATCCTTCAGGAATGAAGTGTCTTGATGCTAGAAATAAAACTATACATGTTCTGGACTGTCATGATGACTCAATGCTGCTAATGCTGCACAAGCTCTGCATCTTGTGGGCTTGCACTAGCACAGATGCACAGCACCCAAGCAGCTGCACCTACAGACCTGCAGGGTATTGCTCCCATGGCACCGGGCTGGGCAATTGCATCCATCAGGTGTTTGTGGTAGGGATCACCAGGCTTCTGGAAGAACTTCCAGGAGAGTGGCCTCCGGGATGTTATGGGGGGATAACATGAAGGTAAGAAATGTAGGAACTGGTCAGGAATGTGGACAAGTGTCCCAGGCCAGGGCAGGTTGGGAGGTGGAGTGGGCACCATTGTGGTTGTTTGCAGAACAAGGGTCAGTCCATGAACACAAATTCTGCATTTTCCTGAAGAGAAAATTGTGACAGGAAGAGATTAAGTCAGATATGGAGGTCAGAAGAGTGTGAACATTGAAAGCAAGTTTGGAGCACCCTGGACAGCACCTCCACCACCTACAGCCTTCCCACGAGGGCACTATCCCCCTCTGAAGGGTACAGAGGTGCCTCAGGTGCACAGCCAGGTGCCAGACCCGCCACAGTGCACAATGAACAGCCACAGAGACAGAGACAGGAAAAACACATGCACCAGAACACAGCTATCTTCCACAGATAATGCAGCTACCAGGGTCTCAGGGGGGAAATAGGATGGGGAGGAGCCCACCAAAGTTAACACTCAGTGGTCTCAGCTCTGTCCAGCTCTGTCCCCAGGCCTACAGACGTTTGGGATCAGCTGTCCTCTGTCGCAGCTTCAGAAACAGACACACAACTGAACACACAGAAGTTCATGTGACAACATCCAACATTTATTGAGTATTGTTCTCCTTATATAGTTTTGAAAGTCCTGCTGTTACTCCTGATTGGTTGAATTAGTTGCCACCTGACTAACTGGCCAATAGTGTCCCCAGTGGTCTAGACCTGCTCCCCAACAGCCCAAACTGGTCAAGTTATATAATTAAAGTAGTTACACAATTAGTTATATAATTAGTTATGTTTCAGTTATAAAATTATAACGAGGATTATTTATAACTGTGAGGCCTCCAGACCAGCTGTTAGCCACCACAGTCCCCTACCCCAGACTCTGCTGTGGCCCTGGACATATCAGCCCCAGTGCCAGTGAGGGCATTCTGCAGGCCGTTGCAGCCAAGTTCTCTGCCAGGGAGTCTGCAGGCAGCTGCTGGTGCAGCCATGCAGCAGAGCCCAGTGAAGGCTCAGAGGCTCCTCCTGGGGCTCCACAGGAACCACTTCCAGCCGACCCACTCCCTTCTGTTCCCTTCCCTTCCCTTCCTGGCTGGCTCCAGGCAAGGTGGGGTTGAGTGCACTGGGTAGGCAGCTCTGCCCACCTACCTGAGTGGGCAGTGGGTAGGGTCAGAGCACTCTCTGTTGCTGTTTCTGATCCAGCACCCAGTTCCCACACCAGAGAAGGGGAGAAACACCAAGGCCGTGGCTTGTCACTGTTTAATAGGCACAGCAAAAGAAAGTTTATAAATCCAGTTCAGTAATCTAAATGGATTTGCATTTGGCATCCCTTTCAACAAGGGCAACAAAAACAGACTTTCATATCATATGCTATAACTTTACCAATAAAAACAGACCACAGTTGCCAAATACATCTAAGCATCTTAAAAGTGCTCTGTGAATTAAAGTGACATTGCCAAATTTGAAGGGCAGGTTCTTAGTTTAGAAGCTAGCCTCCATCAGTTAGACACAGGACAGCAGCAGAGATGAAGGACACAGATTGAGTACCCCAGTGTGCTCCTACACACAGCTCTACGTGCACACAGCTGCTCGCACATGTCTGGCCTCTGCACTGCTTCTCCAGCAGCAGCATCCCTGGCTGCCGAGAGGATGTCCTGGGCCCACTCCCTCAGCACACCTGCCTGGGAGAACTGGGCTCCCACAGGAACTGGGCACGGAACTGCAGGAAGCCGCAGCAGCACTGCAGGCTGCAGCTGGCCATGCAGGGAGCAGCGCTCCTCACCAGCAGCCAGCACCTCACTGCGCTCTCCCACGTCTGCGCAGCCTTCCAAGGCAATCTCACCTGCGGAAAAACCTGATGGCTGAGGTCACCTCAGGGATCAGCCAGATGCTGAGGTGAGTTCACAGCACAGAGCAGGGAGCCCTCGGGCTGAATCAGTGACCTGCACTCAGGTGGGAGCCAGCAGCTCTCCAGCTCCAAGCATCTCCTCCCACGTGGCTGCCTGCAGTGAGACACCGACAAAGGAGAGCGGCCCTCAAACTGCTCCTGCCATCACCAGCTCCTCCAGAACCTGGCCCTCAGGGGTGTAGATCAAGGTATCAGGGCCCTGCTTTTGGGAGAGAATGAGGACCCAGCAGCTGGGACAGTTGCAAAGCCTGCCCCTGCACATTTCCATCTCTAAGTCACTGGCTGATGATGGCTAACAATACAGGCAGTTATCAAAAAAGCAGTTGTTGAAGGCGGTAAGTCTGCTTGTTCTTGTCACTGTCTACCTAAACCTGTCTGGATACCTTCACACCATGTCAACACAGTCTCCAAGGCTTGGAAAGGCTCCTACTTCCCAAAAGTCAGCAGTTTTCAGGGCTGCTTTGAGGAGTCCCAGCCTCGATTCAACATGCAGGAATATGCAGACTAGCCATCACTCCTGCTGGCCTTGTCCCCTGGGGAGTGGGGACCTCTGTGCTGGCTAGAGATGCCAAACTCTCTGCATTCCTGTCTCAGCTCCTCACAAAGAGGTCTAAAACTGGGAGAGGTGAATCATCACCTTCTTCACCCTTAGGGCAAAGCTGGTCAGGAATTTTCTGTCACTGTAATTTTCCTAAAGGAAAATCCACTTGTGCCCAGCCACACTTCTCAGTTCTGTGACCTTTAAGACTGTCTGCTGAGAAAGCAGGAAACAAACAGATTTGTTTGGATCAGTCTGATCCAACTCAAAATATTTTTGGTTGTGTTCCCGATCCAAAGTGTTTTATCTCAGATCAGTTCCATATTAATCTCTAATTCCCTGGCAGGCTCCAGTGCCAGCAGCACTGTGGCTGGGATGCTGCTCCCTCCTGAGGCCATGCTGCTCTGCCAGGGTGGATCTCTGTGGCTGTCCTGACCAGCCCTGGCCAGGTGTGTCATGAGGGTCTCAAAGAGCTCTGCAGGAGCATTTTGCAGGAGGTGCAGGTCCCCAGCTGTGGGTGCAGGTCTGTGACAGCCACCTCACAATGTCCCTGTGCAGTTCAGTGCCCACACCTGTGCACTGGCTGAGGACTCAGCCTATGGAGCATCAGGCTTCAGAGCTCAGCAGAAGGCTCCTCTGAAGCAGATCCTCACTGTCTTCTCTGTAACTTGCTTTGCTTCTCTCTGCTCTGGAACGATCCCATTTCTTCCTAGTATTTGCCCTGTACAGTGTCTTTTGACATTGTACCCCTGCCCTGCTCATAATGCTGTGTGTGAGCATGGAGGAACCTGAGCCCTGCGTGACCAGACAAAAAACCTTTGCTATCTCTTGCTGCCTGGCTGTCTCATTGGTGTAAGGTAGTCAATGTTTCACAACACAGGGCCACAGCAGGGGAAGAAAAGCAAGAGCACCATGTCAGGATCAACAGCAAACAGGGGCTGCAGACAACACCTGGCTGTGTGTGCTTGTCCCACACCAGCACCCCAGGCAGATGCACCCCCAGTGGGTGTTGATGGAGACACGGGCCAGGGTGGAGCCTGCTCACAGGCAGCTGCATCTGAGACAGTGCAGAGCTGCTGCGACCAAGGGAAACCTCTCCCTGCAGGTAGAGACTCCAGGCAGGGTCAGGTCCTGATGTAGTGTGAACTTGGGGTGCCATACGGCACAACGGTGCAGTCCTATTTCAATCCTGGGTGTCCTCAGTCACAAGCAGAAGGGGTTTGAAAAGCATAAGAATCCTGTCCTTCCCCTTGCTGAGATGCACCTTCAGGTGTGCGTTCTCAGAGAGTTGGCCTTGTTGGGGGTTAGATTTCTTTTTTCTTTTTCGTCTCACTTACAGGATTTTTCCCCATATGTTGCTGGAGAACTAATTACTGGGTACTTATGGGTACTCAGGCAGAACAAAGGGGGTAAGAGGAGGAGCTGGCTACACCTTTTGTCTCTCTGGGAGTGTCTCTCGAAGGGGGAGGCAACATCAGTTCTCTGGGGCAGATAAAAGACAGAGTGGGAGGCAGTTTCGCTACGTCTTGCTCTCTCTGGAGAGGACACAGCCAGGCTGGTTTTCTTTTGCTTGCTGTGGGAGAAGTTCCACTGTCACCAGAAAATGTCCAGTTCCTGAGAAAATCTACCATCTCTGCATGGTGTGACCTGCACGTCTCCACTGCCTGCCAGGGACATCCAGCCTCCTGCCTGCAGGGGCACCAAGACCAACCTGCCCTGGGTTTTTGGGAAGCAAGGCTTTTCAAGTTTCTTGGTACTGGTTTGTTATTAATGTTGTAGTTGTTGATTTTTTTTCTTTGTTTGCTTTGTTATACATACTAGTAAAGAGCTGCTATTTTCTATTCCCATAACTCTGCCTGAAAAAAGAAAAAGCCCTTTTAAATTTTTTTTTCTAAATTATAATAATTTGGAGGGAGAGGATTTGAATTGCCCAGATACCTGTCTTTCAAACCAAGACAGGCCTGTAGCAGGCTCAGCCCCAAAGGTGCCTGTGTTGGACAGGCACATTCTGCTGTGCCCTGAAATCACAAAGGAGGCCTCCAGCATGACCCACTTCACTGCCACTTGCTGCAGAAATTTGTCTATGCACAAAAACATCCCAGCCAGTCTCAGTGGCATTATCTGGACAGTGGGAAGGAGCAGTCCAATGAACATCTATGCCACTATTACAATGTAAGCACACAGTTTGTGGTGATAGGGAATAGAACTGCGGCTGAGCCTCATCCCTAATAGGCTACAACTGTGTAGGACAGGTGAACAGTACTGAAGGCAATGAAACATGGAGAGCTGAGGTGTACTGACCAATCACAAAAGGGTAGAGAGGGCACTCAAGTGTACTGCATGTAAGATCAATAGTATAAAAGGTTGCACTGAAGAACAATAAAGTGCTGATGCTTGAAGCTTTCTTTGGTATCAGTCATACCTCCTCCATCATCTGGTGATGCTGATGTGATATGCAATGTGATGCTGAGGTAATTTGTGTGAGGGGCTGTGGACTTAATAGCAGTGAGACAGTGGAGCCCAGCCAGATGAAGCTGGGTTGGCCAAAAGCCTGAAGATAAAGCCTAGTGGACCAAAAGTCTGAAAAAACACCACAATCCCAGGTGGGCAGCTGGGTACGTAGGAATGGGGGCTCAGATATCAGCAGAGGAGGAATCCACATTTGGATACATTTGTGAATTCTACAAAGGAAAGGTAGAAGGTGTGAGGAGCGGGTGTTACGCATTTTGTTTGTTTGGTGTGGACAAAATGGCATGAGTATGAACGCACAGGCTGCCTTCTTTGTCAAAATATGGGAAGAAGCAGGGCATGCCCCATGGAATGCAACTACACTGGGGGACGAGACAGCCGCCAGGTCGCTTACAAAATAGCATTTAGTTTGGGACTCTTTGTTACAAATACAAGCCAATAGAGAAGCAGCAGTTGCTGCTGTCACCACTGCTCCCTCAGTTCTGGTCATAGCAGCCTCTCCAGCAGCTGTGTCTCCTCTTCCTTCTGTCACTGGTCCTTCTGTGAAGGGTCCTATCATGATGGTATCACCCAAGAATTGCGCTCTTGCCCCGGATGGTAACGACAAAATTTTAAGGTCTCTGGAAGCGGCACCGGCCCAGCCCGTGCTGACCCTACTGCCCATGTGAGCATGGCAGGCCACAGAGATTTGGGGTGGTGGCCAGGAGCCTGTGCAGGTTGCTGAGAAAGGGCTTCCAGCTGCTGCAGGTTCCCTTGGCAAGCAGCCGCCTCTGCTGCTGCACAGGTGGCACAGAGCTAACCAGGAGCCACTTCCGAGTGCTGCTGCCACAGACAGAGCTGGGGCTGCCGAACCCCTGGGAGGATGGGTGGGGCTGTTCCAGCAACATCAAATGGGTCGTGTTTGTGCTCTGCAGCCAGCAGGATGTTGTGGCAGAGGCTGCAGACGACAGGCACACTCCCTGCAGGCAACAGCCAATGGTGCATCCCATCTGCAGCCAGAGTGTGTTTTGATCAATTCATTGGGGCCAGAAGAGTTAAATGAAGCAAAACATCCACCAACTGCGCCTCCACTGCAAGATATACGTACACCAGAACCAGTGGCTGTTCCGGTAAGAGAGGCAGACCCCAAAAGATTTTGAGCAAAATTTTATGAACAAACACAAGGCAGGAGAACTAGATATGGCAAGTCAGATTCTAGCATATCCCATGGTCCAAAATACTGGCAACAGCCTGGATGAGTGGGAGCCTTTTCACTGGAGGGTAATCAAAGACTTAAGAAACATGGTGATGCAGCATGGATTTACTTCACATTTTGCTCAGTCTGTGCTGCAAGGTATCTTTACTAATGATTTAACCCCCTTTGATTGTCTGCAGATAGCACAGATTTGCGTCTCCCCAACTCAGATGTTAATTTTTGAGTTGCAGTGGAGACAGTGAATGAGGTCACCTTGAGAAATTTAGAATGTTCTCAGGATGACCCTCACTTTGGAGCAGGTCCGCTCCA
The DNA here is from genome assembly GCA_013398615.1 of Brachypodius melanocephalos. Lineage (NCBI taxonomy): Eukaryota > Metazoa > Chordata > Aves > Passeriformes > Pycnonotidae > Brachypodius > Brachypodius melanocephalos. The sequence goes on along the minus strand of VZSR01002741.1, from coordinate 529,660 downwards.
GTGCATGGAGGACCCTCCAAATAACACCCCACAGCTCCAAGCCAGTCTGCACCCCTTAGTGCTACAGTAAGGAAAAAAGCTCGCATTTCTCACGAGGCAGCATGTACCAGATGTAGTGGCTCCCAGATGTCAGTCATGGACAATGATTAAGCAGAAGCCTAGTGAGCTGTATATCACATTTATACATCAGCTTAGAGAGGCGATTGAGAAACAAATTGATAATGTAGCAGCCCAAGAAAATCTGCCTTTGCAATTGGCTAAAGATAATGTGAATGCGGAGTGTAAACAAGTCTTATTGCTACTGCAGAATCCTAAGCTGGTAGATATGATTGAGGCTTGCAGAAAAGTTGGGACAACACAATATCAGGTGGAGCAGCTTACAGAACAGGTCACTGCAGCTGTGCAAATCTCCAAAAGTTGTTTTCAATGCAGTCAAAGATGACATTTCAGGAGAAATTGCCCTAATCAGTCTGGTGGATTTTCAGTGCTGAGGAACTGCAGGCAATGCCTTGTTGGGCTATGTGTATGCTGCAGCAGACCAGGACATTAGGACAAACAGTGCCATTCTAATTTTGACAGCAAGGGATGAGCACTGCCATCCAGAGGGCTGCTGGGAGCTGAGAATACATCCAGCTACCCTTCTAGGCTTATGTGGCACATTCAGTGCCAGAAACAAAGGAAGTGGATCACACCTCTCTCAGTCACCATAGGGAACACCAAGGTACATGAAATGCCATTAGATGCTTTTGAACCTTTGGAATATGGGTTAAGTGCATTACTGGTGGGATGTTCAATTGTTACTTTGCAAGGACTGTTTGTGTTACCTGAAGTTATTGATGCAAACTATCTCGGGCAAATTTGTGCTATGGTGTGAAAGCTGTCACCCTCAGTTGCCATACCTAAGCAAAGCTGTGTTGCTTAATTGATGTATATATATATATCTATATGGGTACATAATTTGGCAGTGAATAATATAAGGAAGGAAATGAGTCACAGGTTATTCCTATTTTCTTTCTCATTACATTATTTTTCTAAAATGTTTATTTATAAAATGTGGTTTGCATTCATGCACTGACATGAAGCATCTTGAATAAACTCTAGATCTCAGTTAAAAATGAGAGGAAATAGGAATTTCAGAGTCACTGTAATGAATTTGAAAAGATCTGGTGTTGGCAAAAGGTGCAGTTAGCTTAGTTGGTCTCTTAAAAATGGACAGACATAGGTCTTTGGAAGCGATAGGAAATCAGGGAAAGGTATGACGGATACTAGGAAAGCTGTGACGTCTCAATATGAAATCCCTCTTGCAGATACCTTTTGCGACGCAAGTACCTAGTGCAGAATCTGTTGAAAGAGAGGCTGTAAGGTTCAGATCTACAGGCACCCCCAAGGTCTTTGGACCCAAATGGGTACTGACTAGATCTAATAGACAGTGTTTAACACTGGTACGAGGTTCTCCCCTCGCCCCTGCAAGTGACTGTTGCTGGTGTGATCAACACTGGAGCTAATGTCACTATTGTTTCAAAGACACAGTGGCCTTTTTGGCCCACAGTAATTTCTGCAGCAGTGGTAGGAGTTGGAGGAACAGCTGACAGTTGCCAATGTCTGGTACCTGTGAGTCTTGTCAATCCTGATGGGCAGGTAGCTATTGTCTGTCCTTATGTAATCTCAGTACCTTTAGATTTGAAGAGATGTGATTGATTGACCCCATGGTACAGCAACATGCTTCCTTGAAGGATTTGGGAATGGAAATCTTAGATCAATCTGTTGAACCTCAGATGGTGACTATTCTGCAGTTTATACAAACACTGAATTGCAAAAATTATGAGGTACAATTAATTAGATCAAACATTGTTCAGATTATCAAATATGCAGTTGGCACCACTTTTTGATTCCTTGTCTTCCAGGAGCTCATCACCAGAAGCACTTGCTACATCAAGCCAAGTAGAATTAAGAATACAAAAGGGAAAAGCTTGGAGGGTGGTTACCACCATACCTCTCAGTATGTATTTACTGTCTCTGGACCATCATGTGGGCCTCGTAGCCTGATGCTGTGACAGTTAGCATGATCCTTTGTATTTCTTACAATGGGTATTTCTATCAGTGCAGAAAAAGTTACCACTCATGTTTCAGAGTTTAGTCGCCTTAAATATGTACATGTTTCTATTCTAAGGCCTGTTGAGCTTCTGTACATACAGGAGAGAAGGCAAAAAGATGTGATCTTGCATTGATATAGTGCTACTGCATCTTTAGGTGTAACATATTCTCAAGGCTAATAATGGACCTAGCTCAGTATACTCAACAATCCTTACAATCTTGGGGTGTTCAACATGTTACTAGTATTTCACATTCTTTACCTGGTCCAGCTATTATAGGAAATTTTCCTTCCATAATTAAAGCCTTTTTTCAAAAACAAAGTGGGGGGAATGATAAGTTGTAAGTAAAATTCCACAGGCAAAGAGTTTGGAAAGCAGTGTTTACATTGAATCATCTTACTATTCCTCATATACAATGCCTGTGATTCTAATGCGCTTTTGTTACCAAGTGATAGGACTTGTGGCCCTGCTCCAGTCTGGGTTCATAATTTGCAGACACGAGCCTGGGAGGGCCCATGAGATCTTGTTACCCAGGGATGTGGATATGCCTGTATCTCAACAGATCGTGGAGTTTGTGGGTGCCTGCTCATTGCATTCAACCTGTGTTGCACAATGCCCCTCAAAGCAACAAACCTGGCTGTGGCTCACCTGACTGCTTGGAATAAGCAGAGATGTGTGGGTGATGGGAACATACAGATTCTGTCTTATCCTTGCATGTTACTTTACGGAGCTGTATAGTTATTGATGTTGTTAAAGTTGTATTTTGTTAATATCCTAATATGTGGCCTTTAGATTATTCTTGTATGTTGCCTGATAAAGTTGTACAGCTATTGATGCAGTTAATATTCTGTAAGTGTAGATATAAGGACTTTGATGATATGTAATGTAAGTTTGGGGAATGAATCAGGGTCAGTACACGGATGCATTCCAGGAACCTACAAAAAAAGACACTTGTATCATGTTTTGCTATTCCTTCTACAAGGGCCCTGTAGAAGGATGGTAGACATGGCATTTATTTAAAAGACAGAAAAGGGGGAATTGTAGGCACACAGTTCGTGGTGATTGGGAATGGGGTTGTGGCTGAGTCTCATGACTAATGGACTATAACTGTGTAGGACAGGTGAACAGTACTGAAGGCAATGAAACATGGAGAGCTGAGGTGTACTGACCAATCACAAAAGGGTAGAGAGGGCACACAGGTGTACTGCATGTAAGATCAATAGTATAAAAGGTTGCACTGAAGAACAATAAAGTGCTGATGCTTGAAGCTTTCTTTGGTGTCAAGTTGTACTTCCTCTGTCATTACAATCTTCCCCCTTCCTATTTCAGAGCTACTGCTGGGGATGTAGGAGCAAGCTCCTGCATGTCCTCAGGAAAGGGAAGCAGAAGCTGAAGCTGAGGTCAAATTACAACAGGGGCCTTGGGTGGAGGCAAGGTTTGCAAGGATCCTGATGAATACCGTGAACCTCTGCAATCCAGCACAGCATGGAATCCTCAGCCAGGACAGTGCTTTCAGAGGGGGAAACTGCAACTTAGCTCAGCATCTCTTTCCAACTGTCCTGCAAAATGGTTTCATATATGGATAGTTTTTGCCTTGGTGGACTGGTTTAAACACAGTCTCCAAGAAAGACTTTCAGGTTCATCCTGCAGAAAAATCTTACAGTGTCTGGGTGCTTCAGCCTGCCTGACTGAAATAACAGAGACTCACTATCACCTCAGGTAGCCAAGGCTCCCAGGAGCAACATTAGGAAAGCAAACATTTGGTTGCTTGAGGTTGTGCTCCATGGACCCTAGGCATATCTTTGTTGTCTTGTTCCTAAAGTGCTCCTGGTCTCCGGGCCAGGTCCCACACAGGGTTACAGAACACACATCTACACACTTCAGCAACTTATCACTTGAGTACCCAGCTCCCTGAGCTCATTTCCTGGTAAAAGACTTGCTGCATTTCTCCTCTTTGAGTCTGAATACAAGACTACCTGCCCTGACACTGGAGCATCATCCCCCTGTACCCCTGTACCAGAACATCCTCCACTGCAGGGGGAAATTCTTACTGCATAGAATGCTTGAGAGTGGAAGGGGCATCCAGAGATCACCTTATGCAACCCACTCAGGGAGGAGGGACATGCATATGGAAGACACCTGGCTCTAGGGCCAGAGTATTCTGAAGTGTCCAGGGGCAACCAGCACAAGACTGTGCTAACATGTTCATGTGTTGTTGCTGCTGGGCACATTGCTGCCACGTGCCATCCATGACTCCACGGCTGCTACAATCAGTGGGAAATACATGGAATACTGCAGCCATGAGTTGGCTTCACAAACAGGTGCATGACCACAATGCATGGAGCTGACATGCAGAGACTCATACCAGGAGCTGCACAAGGAGCCAGGCAGCTCAACAGACAGCGTTGACATGGCAGGAACCATCTCCATCTACCACCGGCCGCATATCTGCTCTCATGGCATCACAGCACCAGAGAGTTTGCAGGAGGGAGATGAAGGATGGGGCAGAAGGGCAATGCATGGTTACAGAGGGGTGGAAAAATCAGAACCATAGAGTATCATGAGATGGAAAAGGACCCACAAGGGTCAAGTCCAGCTCTTAGCCCTGCACAGGACAACCTCAAGAATCTCACTTTGCAGTTCTTTGTCTAGAAACACCTTTGTTGCTCTCAGCAATTGTTCTTCCTAACTCAACAGTAACTCACTTTGTATTGTTCTGTTTATCTTTCCATGGATAGTTTGCCTGGTTCTCTTTACCTCTTCTGTTCCTCTTAAAGAGCCATGAATCACACCAGAGCAGCAACTCCACTTCCCACTTTTGTGGTTCAGAATATGTCGTCTGTGCTAAACCATCACTCACACCAGCTGTGGACTCTTTGACCTGCCCTCTCCCTTGCTGAGTTTTGTGGGAAGGAAAGCTGGATACAGAGCCTGGAAGGAAATTGTGACATGCTCTAATCCTGCTGATCAGGCATAATTTGTTGACACATGGTGAAGAACCAAAGCATGAAGCTTTGTCAGAGGAGATTTAGATCAAATATTAAGAAAATGTTCTTCACCCACAGGGTGGTTGCACACTGGAACAGGCTCCCCAGGCAGTGATCATGTCCACAGGTTTCTCAAAGTTCAAGAAACATTTGGACGAGGTTCTCAGGCACATGGTGGGATTCTTGAGGTTGTCCTGTGCAGGGTCAGGCACTGGACTCGATGATCCTTGTAGGTCCCTTCCAATTCAGGAGTTTGTAAGATTCTATGATTCTGCTGTGCTGCAGAGGGAGACTGGCTCCCAACTTTTACATTTGCACCACAAACAAAAGTCCCAAGCTGTGACTAAAATCAGACGAAAAACTACTGGGGTCACCTATCCCAGCACCTTCATCCTCCTGCTTGTTGAAGTGCAGTGGGAAGGACCTGTCCAGAGCAAGCCCATGGCTTTACAGGGCCAGCATACTCACTTCAAAAGGCCCCAGCACCTGAGAACATGACTGGTCTTACTTCTGTGTAAAAGAAGAAGACCCACTGTGTCAGCAGGTCTAGCTATCTGTGGGCAGAAGCCCAAGATCAAGCATTTCTTTACCCAGTTTTCTCCTCTTGTTGCCTGTTCCTTGAAAGCCTGGTGCAGCAGGATCTGCCATTTCAGGCCAACTGTTGCATATCAAGATCTGTCAGCTGGTTCCAAAGGCACAGAATGGGTTTACACCAACAAAAGATCCCATGCAGGTAAACAGAAGCATGACCTCTGCAATGTTTTTGGTCACAAGCAATGTCATAGGGAATAGCAGAACTGGCTTCCTCAGCTTGGTTTGCAATGAAAATAAAACTTAAACAATCATGCTGTTTGTGTTTGTTCATCCATCCCCAACAGCTCAGAACCCATCAGCAAATTTCACCCAAATCAGACTGAGCCATCAAAAAGCCAATGGTCTGACTCGACCCGTGACATGCAATTCCTTTCTTTACATAGGAGGAGCCTACACAGAAAGCCGCTGTGAGAGCTCAACTTCTATTAGACATGAGGAGAGAGTACACAGTTTCCCCAGACATCTCCTCATGCAGAAACTTTAGGCAGGACTCACACTTTCCAGGACACCAGAGGATCCACCAGAGAAAAGAGCCCTGGAAGGTGAGGTCTCCTTGAAAAGGCTGCCCAGGCTTGCTGCCTCTAGTTTTGCACTGAGGATGCTACCACCATAAAACAGCAAATTTAACACTGATAAACAGAATGATCAAGAACACCTGTACCTGATGGGCAAAAGCAGGCCCCCACCTTGTGAGACCAGCACCCCAAATTGTTAGGAAATATCAACCATGGCTAGGCCCTAGAACAGCATAAGGGTCATGATTTTCTCACCCTTCCAGATGAATTTCAAAGATAATGGTCTCACCAAACACTCAGAACAAATTCCAGGGGAAACAATTGATGTCAGTGACTGATGTGCCCATTACAATGCTTAAGCTGGTCAAAGAAAGAAGCACAAAAATAATACAATTTTGCCATTTATCTAACACCAGCGAAAGGCAAAATCAACAAACAGTCTTGGTATCTCTCACGAGACGCAAAGCTGACAGCCCCAGCCTACTCTCAACAGACACAGGACACATTGACTTTGGCAGCGCTGACTGCTGCATGCTGTCATGTCAATAAACAGACCTATACAAATATCCAGGGGAGGTGAAGAGTCGTGGAACATGTAGAGGAGCAGTATTTGCTATAAAAAGACAAGGGAGAGAAAAAATATCAGTCTTTTTAATAATAACACCTTGCTTTATGATATGCCTATGAATAAGGAAAAGTAAGAGTGCTTATGCGGGAGGCTGTCCCAGATACACTCCAGAAGACACAGTGTTGCCTATACTGATGTACAGCTGCACCCAGCTAAGGAGGTGGTGATGCTGCTGCTTTCCTGTGTGCTTCCAGAAACACCTTTACCTCACCAGAGAGGGTAAACCACTCGGGTTATTCCTCTCCAAGAATACTGTCCCCATGTTCCAGTTTGCATGGAGAGAGAAGCCGCTCTGTGCCAGCCTGTGGCTGGAGAGCTAACATGGAGCAGGATTCCTTCAAGCCCACATCTCCTCTCATATTCAGGTCCTTTCCCACCTCACTGTCCAGAGGCAAGCCCTTAGCAAAAGTGCATTAGGCTGATGCAGTAGCTTACATGTGAAAGTGCTGTGATTACATCCTGGTGCTACTGTTCCAGTGGGAAACCCACAAACATAAAATTATGGCTCATGGTACAAATTTAACTCGCTGAGGTGTGACAAGTCTAACGCTAGTCAGCTGCTTACTTAGAGAAAGAATGTTTGTTTCCACCATCTTCAAAGAAAGAGGGTCACCTGAAATGGAAGCAAGAAGCAAACAAACAATGCAGGCAGCAAAAAATGCCAGGCCATCAGCCCTGAAACGCACATCACAGCACGGGATAGAGGACAGCTTGTGAAGTGCCCTTTGACTACCAGCTGTGCCCTCAGGGGTATCAACTTTTTGTCCCTAATCTACCTGAGAGTGCACTCTAAGCTGTTAAAAAGGGCATTATATATTATGGGTCTCAGCATCAAAAAAGTGTTGAATATCTGCCTTTTTAATGCCCTTTGTTTCTAGGTCCTCTGGCCAAGTATACAGCAAGCCCACACTTTTCCATAGCCTTTATTTGCATCTGGCATAGTTGAAAGACACCCCTCTTGGTGTCTTTCATGTCTGTTAGCCCCAGCACTTCAGTTTTGCTTATTCCATTCCTGAAAGTTCAGGCAATGCCTCAATGCCCACTGCAGGTAACCTGTCCCTGTGTACTCTTGGATTCCCCACCAAACATTGCTCTTACATCAAGGAAGCTGGTCCTTGTACAAGATGCTGCAATTTTAGTGGACCCAGGGCAAAAAGGAAGGTAAAGTTTCAGTCCAGTCTATCCATGGGGAATCAAAAGTGAAATTCCACTCTTCCCAAAACATCTAAGCTGTGCATTCGGTATAGGACAATTTTAAGAGCAACAATGCCCCCTGCCTGTCTCCACTCCTGTGCTCTCTTCCCATTCTCTTGAATTTTCCACTTACAAAACAGTTGACTTAGGTCTGTTCCTTCTGTCATAACACAGCTACAACTGTGGTAAAACTCCAAGTTTGGGGGAAATGGATCTTTCTGGACTGAATTCTGTTACAACATGGTGTAGAGTAAGTGTGGCTTCACTGAAGTCTCTACTCTTCAGCCTGAACCAGTGCTTGGTCAAGGATGAGGCATCCTCAGGAGCACCCAGAAACTCAGCTCCTTCTATTTTCAGCTTCATATTCCATACTACTAACTTCATCCTGCCCTCTCTCCTTTCAACTCCATCACCTTTTCCAAATTCCCACTGTACCAGAAAGAAGATACTGCCAAGATCTCACCACTGACTTCACTAGAGTGCTCTGCATCTTCTTGCTTTCTAAGGGTAGAGCCATGTCTGGACTCTCTGCTTTCTCCAAGTGGGGAACAAAAGTGAAGATGGAGGAGAGGCAGGTCTTGGTGCTCAAGGAGACCTGCTGGGCTGGAAAGGGTTTGTGGAGTGAGGAGATACACTCTGAGCCATGACCTGGGTTCCCACAAGGAGCTGGATGGCTGAGTACCCTCAGAAGAGGACTAGGAGAGCCTGAACGTGGAGCAGATCATTGAAAGTCCATGGAGCACAGCAGAGGAGAGTTGCAAAAACTACTCTCTGGACAGACATGGGGCTGTGGTAGGATCACAGACATCCCTGACGCAGAGGAAACCAAGCACTGGGAACCTGGAACAAAGGATTGAGAAGCACAGCAAGGGAAGAGTTTGGGGTGATGAGTCAGAGGCTGAGCGCAAACACAGGAACCGGCTATCATGCGGTAACCGGTTACTGCGTGTCAGCGTTACAATCCATGTGCATTTGCTTAGTCCGTGCAAATAAGGTCACCTCAGCCAGCTTAGTGCGGTTCTGTCATGTTGGCTAAGCTGAACTGACTTGCATGTGCCACACAGCTGCCCCCCACCGCCAGTTAAGGTACAGCAGTGTGTACCTCTGTGACAACTTGTCCAGTCTCTCCACACCTCCAGCTTCAGAACAGCTCCATTGGTGGGACAGGAGAGGCTCAAGAAAAAGTACCTGGAATATGGTAAGATAGCTAAGAAGGTCACACAAACAAGGTGGCAAGTGGGGGTATGCTGAAGCACAGTGAAGACACATCCCATGCCATTTCAGCCTTCCATCTTGGGTATGCCTTCTCCAGGACCACAGCCTCCCATGTTCCTCTCCTAGGCTGGAGCCTACTGGGCTTGGATGGCTGCTTGACAGAACAGCCTCGTTAGGAGGTTTCGCAATCAGCTCCCTGTGACTGTATTAAGCAGCATGCATCATCTGTTTTGACTTTGCTGGATTTGTCTGTGTTCAATATATTTCTCGCAAGGGTCCCAATTCAGCCCTCATTGACGTCAATGGGAGTCAGTCCATTCCCTTCAATGAGAGCGAGAGCTGTCCCTTGGTGCTTGTATCTCAGTTGTTCCATTTCAGTGCCCAGCTCCACATATCCTCCTACCTTTCCCATCCCTTCCACATGGCTGGCAGCTCTACCCTCTCATTTCTGGCTGAACAACAGATCCTGTCCAAACCCTCTCCTGCTCCCTGAAACCGTTTTCCATCACAAATCTTGATTTTCTGAGCACCTTCAGGATCGTATTTCCTCAGCTGGACCTTCAGCAATGTTTCCATTTCCTAATCCTTGACAAAGCAGGTTTTGTTGGTTGGCCTCTCCACCTGGCGATGTCCTCCTTCTACAGTACAGTCATCCAGCTGGACAGTAAGGAAGGCTTTCCTTTCAGTTAGGTTATTTTCTGCATTAGCTCGAGGGTAAGTTTCAGTCTTAACTTAGATCTCTGTGTGGGTGATTATCAAAGAGGAAAGCTGAACAGGAGTCTGAGAATCGGGTTTCAACACCACACTCTTAAGGATTTCCACTGAAATTTTGGATAAGTCATTTAAATTCTTCACTCCCTCCTGTAAAACTGGGATCATGCTCCCCCCTCTACAGTGTTTTTTGATGCTGAGATGTCCTCACAGTACTTTTGAGACCACTACTAAAGCTCATGCAGAGAACTTTACATCCCCAAGATTTTCTGACTTCAAAAATGGACACTTCAAAAATGGACAAACAAAGATACAAAATATTTGCTGATCACCCACTAGATAAACCTTTCACCACATCCATGGACCGTCAGAGAAGAGGCAAGACAACACATGCCATGCATGCATTGTTTCCAGCCCTTTCCTACAGCACTCACTCCAGTGATGCTGTGGAGAAGATCTTGTACTCGACAGCTCCATGGTGTGACCCAATCCAGTCTTGCTTACGTTTGCACATTCATCCTGCAGCCAAACTGTCTGTCTGATTTATGTTATCCCAAGGAAGATCTTGAGTTAATGGCAATAAATTTCTTTAGAGAAGACCCATCTCATGGCAGAGGGAAAAACACAAGGAAAGAGGGAACCACGGGAATTCTTCTCCTTTCACATCCCAGCTGGGCTTGGCTGGAGCTGACTCCAATTATGATGATGGAGCCCAGCACAGCGTGCGCTTGTGAGGTTGCCACAACGACTCCCAGTACCAGAGATGTGCTCTCAGGCAAAGTGGGAAGCAGATGGACCAAACACAGCACTCCCAGCTTATGTGGCAGGCACGGTTTGAGAGAAGGGAATTGTTTTTATCAAGAGATTCTGCTGGAAGGGGAAGGCTTCCCGTGGACTTCAACAGCAAGGAAGGAATGGCAAAGCGCTCACAGAGCAGTCAGCCACCGTTCCAGGGAAACACTTTCAATATGTGGTCTGTCACACTGATATGCAATCCCAGAGAATTCAGCCTCAGGGGCAACCGTATATCCCACCAGATATAGAGATGAGAAGGAGGAGAGAAAACTCTTCAAGGCTGATGGTGGCCAGGGTAATTATGGAACATAATATCCCTGAGGATCTGCTGAGGCCTGTCAACTCTGTCACAGGGAAAGCCACTCAGACTGAGGTGGTCACTCCCAGCTCCCATCTCACAGGCAAATCCTGGGAAATGAACTGCCAAAGACAAGACCATCTAGCTCTGCATTCCCTCAGAACCTCACCTGCACAGCACCTGTACCAGAAAACAGGCAGGAAATGGGGACATGCAGTGACATTGCTGTCAGACTAAGAAGGGACCAGGGATGTGAGGAAGGTGAAGGAGAAGGGATGGAAAAGGTGAACATGAGCTGACAGAGCTTCACTCAGGTGGGAGCTGGGCAGAAATGGCAGTGAATCCGCTATTTATGAGGAGTAAAGTGCTATGGAGCACATCTGGGCCTGGACTACCTTCACCAACACCACAGCCTGCCAAGCTCCTAATAAAACCCAACACAGGTTGACTTGGGTTCTCATGCTGCTCCAGAGCAGCAGCTTCCCCCTCCCCACCTGGGGCCCACGTGCACTGTGAAGCAAGTGCTTCCCAAGCATCTCACCACATCCAGGGTCTCCAGGGCTTCCCCACACACCTCTACAGCCAGGCAAAGCAGCCCAGGAGCAGTGAGTCCATGCCCTCACTGCTTAACTTGCCCTCTTCAGCTGCACCTTGCCATACAAACCTCCCCACTCCAAGCAGGGATGGAGTACGCCCACAGTCTGTTGTTGTTGGTTTTGGCTCGGCAGTAGCAGGCTGCTTCCAGCAAGAGTGGTATGAATAATTGCCCAATTAACTGGAGGAACTTCCAGATGTGTGTTTGCTTTCATACCCATCCAGCCCCTCTGAATCCCACGTGCCTAACACCATGAAGAGTGGTGGGGGTGGAAGAGCCATGGCTCTGCTAACTCGTGCAGCAGTATGGGCAGGGCTCGCCTGCTGCCTGGCTCGGCTCTCCTTTCCATCCCCACCTCCCTCTCACTCTTTAAATGGGGAAATGGTCTTTTTTAATGACCCCAGGGAGAAGGATATTTGCCCTGCCTGCCAGGGCTTGGTAACACTTGCCAAAAGCCAAGAAAGCAGAGAAGAAAGCCAATCCCATGTTATGATTTTTATCAGGTGCACATACAGCGAACTCTCTTAAGACAGGCTGCTATTTTTTGCCATTTCCCCACACCTTTTTCCATTGAATAATCTCGCACCTAGCAGAGGTTTTATTATCAGCTAAACTGCTTTCACCCTGCAGGACACTGGAAAACTTTTCAAGATTATGGTCCTTCCCTGTTTTCAGCAGGATCCAGCACCACCCATCTGCTTCTTACCATCTGATAAAGTGGGGCTCTTTCTGGGATCCAGGCAGAGATTTGACCTGGGCATGGAGTGTCTGGAACCCAGTTAACAGAACAAGGCTTAAAGGTGGCTCAGACCCCACAAATGATGTGAGCTTCCCATCAGCCCTCTCTCACACAAAAAGTGAAAGGGGGGTTTCATCTCTGATTTTAGCACCCACTTTGCCACCCAAATATCTAAGCTCCAGTGAGAAGAAGCAGAAGAATCAGCTCCAAAGCAACCTGCTCCACCCAACAGTGTTGAAGACAAAATGAGCTGATTCCCTCACGGAAGGCTTCAGTCTCTCCCCACTGCACAGGACAGATGGAGTTCAGAGGACAAAATGACACCAGATGGCAAACTTCTACATAGCTGTTGTTTGGGGAAATAAATGTCATCCAAAACACAAATTCTGTCCAACCACAGCAGGAATGAAGCAACTCCAGCTCAAGGCATTCTCCAAGACCAAACCATCAACCTTGATACCCTTTGGACAAGATGTCCAGAAATAACAGCAGCTAGAGATGATGACTCTGGAAGCAGCATTAGCTTGGCACTGTGGGCTTCACACATCTCCTTATGTCATCCAGTTCCCAAGGCTTTATCTTGCAAATCTTCAGATAGCAAATAGCAGAGAGCATCCAGGACTCAACCCCAGCCAGAACATCTCCTTTAGCTCCAGCACATGGATGCACACATGGCACTGTTGAAGTAGAAGGCTGCAGAGACCTGCTTCTCATTCAACAGCTGGGAAAGCCTGAACCAAGGAAAGAGGACAAACTGCCACGTGATCCTTCCCCACGGTGTACAGAGAGCCTGCCTCATTGCAGGCCAAGCAAATGCTCCTTCTAACTGAGCAGCTTCAGGGAGTGTGCTCCTGAAGCTGGGAAATGGTTTGGATGATCCCTGCTCCCATCCTTTGAATCACAATAAGTGGACAGGGCAGACAGCCAAGCTCCAAATACCTCTGAAAGATGAATGATGGTGTTTTCCTGAGAGGAGCTCAGCTGTCAACATTAATTTTTCAGTAATCAGCAAATAGCCCAGTGTAAAAAACTCTTTCCCATGCCAAATTTTCCATACCACTCATCTCAAGACTGGGATATGAAGTCCCATTTCTCACAAATCTCTCTTCAATCACTCAAAAAGTCACTGCTGCCAGGACTTTCCTTTGCCTCTTTGATTGCTATTCAAATCTAGCCCACCTACAGCAATGACAATTCATTTGCCTCCTTCTCTCCACAGCACATTTTCAGGTCAAATCCAGACATGGAGAAAAAAATGATCAAGTTGTTTCTTTCAGACAGAGGTGAACCTAGTTGCTGAAGGGCAGCTGTCCTGCTGTAATGCCTGCCTTTCACAGCTCCTGTGCTTGACCTGCTGCACATGGGGCAGCTGATGTAGACCCTCCTCCCATTAGAGAACAGAGACTTGAAGCGAGGGGAAGAAAGAGGAGGTGACATTTGTATGAGGAACACAAGGAAGGCAGGTTCTGAGATCCTGCCTGAGGGGTAAGATTGTAGAGGATTAAAGTAATAAAGATAGGGAATTCAATAAATTTCCACAGGGAGAATCTGTGTGCTCCCTAAGGACAGAAAAACTTTGCATCTGTTCTGGGCACTGGTGTCTCAACCCACTCTGCAATCAGCAGAGCAGAGCGCTGAGACCACTGCCCACAGCACTGCTGTCAGAAGGCAGAGGAAGCCTTTGGACTGTGCTGTATTTTGCAAGGGTGGAACAACTGGCTTCCCCTCCACAGCCATTGATCTCCCCATCACCCAACAGGATTCGAAGAGGGCCGTAAATGTTTTCAGCATGGCACTTTACCAAGCATATGTCATAAATTACAGTCCCGTGCCAATAGTAAGTCAGGTAATAGCAACACTTTTTTGTCCTGCCAACTGCAGAAAAGGTGGTAAAGGGGAGGGAGGAAGGTGGTGGGAGACGCCTATTAGCACCAAGCTGGATTTTACACACGATGGAAAGTGTTTGCTCAGCTGGAAGTGAGAAGGGTCCTTAACCAAAAAGCACACTAATGAAAACAGAGTGTGCAAAGAGGTGAGGGGCACCAGCACAGAGTAGCAATTCATGCTTCAGCACAGGTGTGATGGCTGCAAGGACCAGGCCTGGGCCAGAGCACCACTGAGCCTGCTTTTGCTCCAGCTCCATTTCACACCTTCTGGAAACACTAATTGCAGGTTCTGCTTTGCCTTAGAGGAGAACATAGATGGGCCTGAGAGGACCCAGTGCAATGGATTTTGGTGTAAAGCCTTCTTGAGAGCTAAGCCTGCCCTGGCTGTTTGGCTGGGACAGATAGGATCCCTCTCCAGGCAGAGGCTGTCTCTGCACTGTACCCTCTTATCCTTCACCCAGGGATGTTCAGCTTATTCTCAGGTGTATAGAAAGCAGATCCATGGGATCACATCCTGGTTTTGAACTTTCTTGTCTAGCCACCTTTGTTGTGAACTCTGCAGGTCCCTCACTGCTCCCACTCAATCACACTATGAGGTAAATGCACCTGAGACCCTGAAGACCCAGAGCCAGCCGTCCAGACAGGGACATAATATAATGAGGGACCTCAATTCCCAAAAAAAGAGTTCCTGCTTTACCTGATGAAAGCCAATGAGCCTCCTGAGAAAAGGCAGTGCTGTGTTTGAGCTGGTGCAGTGGAGTGCAGGGGGAAGAAAAGGATCAAGATAACATCAGATAGTGCAGGGCATAAATTGAGCAACATTCAGTTATCTATCCATGTCTGTAGCATGTGACTGACCAATAGTCCCTGGAGCTTATAGGATACACCTGCACTTGGAATAAACCAAACTCTTTCAGAATCACCTCAGGAAAAGCCCTTGGATTACGAGTCATTCCCCAAGATCCCACAGGTCATCAGACAGGCACCCCAAAGGGGGCGGCAAACTGTCATGTGCAAAATCCTTCTGCAATGAACTCTCCCTCCTCCAGAGTCAGGAGTCGGTAAGAGTGCTCCAAAGATGCCCAATAGCCAGAGGAATCTCTGTGGACTGGACCCAACCAAGTATGGAACCACAGCAGGACCTGCAACCAAAGCTGGATCCTAACAAGCAACATCACACTCTGGAATACCTGGTGTGATATGCTAGGAATGTACCACACCACTACAGTCTCCTCACAAAGGAGGAGCATTAAAGTCATCCTGAAGGGAAACTGCTAATTTCCTTCTCACAAATCCCCTCTCCACACCAAGAGGATCACCCAGTACCAGAAGACAACCTTTCACATTCATGGTACAATGTGACTACTCACCCTTAAAAGGCAGGAGCTGCCATAGCTGGGGCAAGAGAAGGGATAAAGAAACAGGAAAAGTTGGCTGCAACCCATCCAACCAAATGGAAAACACAATGTCCACAAAGCAGTCACAGAGAAATGCTTGGCTGACTTCATGACCAAACTCCTTTTGTGTCATTAAAACATCCACCAGCACTCTCCAAGTTTTGGGACCATCAGCCTCACCCTCATTACCAGGAGTAACATCAGCAGCTCATCTAGAGGGGCAGAGCCACATCTGGCTGCTGCAAGTGAAAGAGAAGTGATCCACACCACTGAACAAACTTCTTATTAAGATGCTGGCACATGATAGGAAAAAGATTTGCTTAATTATTCCGTAGTAATTCTCAGTTTTACCCACAGGAGGTCAGACTTTACCGAGGCTCATCAGCTTTCCATGCAAGCAGCCCAGGGCAAATCCCATTGCTGTGGGACCAGCAAAGCCACTGTTTTACTAGCCTAGCTTAAGCTTTGGCCTAAGACCCTTCTGTGCTTCCTGGCATTCTCTGATGACCCTCCAGCTGCTCTTCTGCCCACCTTACCAGTGCAAATCTCCTCTCCAAGGCTGTGGGACACACATGAGAACAGGTCTGATGAGATGGATCCTTCCATCCACTTAGCCATTCCTCACTTGCTTTTTTTTTCCTTGCTTTTATGTGGTTCCCCAATCCAGCTTTCCAGTCCCTCCACTGCACCTGTCAAAAAGCCCCCATTACATCCAGTGCCTAGTCCATAACTCCAGCCTAGTTTCATAAGAAAATGTGAGCTATACAACTGTACACACCAGAGAAATGTCTGTTCCTGTAGGTTCTGGAAAATATGTGGTCAGGGGGAATAGCATTCCCACACAGAGGAGTGGTTCAATATGAGCTCACTTGTTCTTCAGAGAACAGAGAGAGAAGCCACCATCAAGGCACAAACCCAAAGGTCACAGGCTTCACCCAACACTGCACTTGCAGAACTACTTTATTTCAGGCTACATGAAAGTGTTTCAAAACTCTGGGAACTAATTAGATACAAACAAAGATACTTCTTTCATCCCTAGAAAGCCTCTGTAGACTCACTGCCCTCCATGCCCAGGGACTCACTGGGTCTTGCTCTTTATTTGAATCACTGCAGGGTTTAAGGACTTAGAGAGCCTTGGCAATCTCTGGCTCCATAAAGCTGTCAGCAATGTACATCTTTTTCCAGGAAGAGGAGTAGATGCATTCAAACATGTTTTCCACCAGCCATCAGCCACGTATTCAAGCAAGGTCTTCACCTTCTCACAGTCACAGTCAGTCTGACAGCCTGAACACAGGTTGGTGGAGATTACTCATATGGCCATGCAGGCTCCGGAGTTTTACAGCACAGAGCATCCACTCTGCCTGTATCATCTGCCATTTTCGCCACCCATACATGTCCACACACTGCTGTCTTCTTTTATCCTGCATTCACACATGCCCCTCTCCTGAAAGATTTCCCCACACTTGTGGCAGTGTCCCTCACAGAGCACTGCCTCTGTCCACCCTGGCTAGCCTACACCACAGACATGCTCCAGATCAACAAAACCAGATGGGCAGCTAAGGGATCCTTCCCTTGTTGCAAGAGAGGCCTGCAACAACAGCGGAGGAAGGAGTCTGACTCGACTGGAGGATGAAGTCCAAGAACTCTATTCAGTCACATGCACCACCACCAACCGTCAGTGGAACTGCTCCAACTGAGCGGTGAAACAAGAGGAGACACCAACTTATAAACAGGGGAGGTACAGAGGGAGGGATCAAACCTTCAACCAATAGGAAGCAGAGTAGGAGGGGATTAGGGTTGGAGGGACTGCCAGGGGATCCAATGAGGAAACAAGGGTAGGAACTTCCTCTGTTCCTGTCCTATCACTCGATGCCCTTCCATGAACTTTCTAGAAGCAAGGGGGGGCTGACCGAGTGACAGACAGGACTCAGGGGAGGAGGCTGGGAAGGATACATTGGGATTGACAGCACAAGGGATAGGGATAAATTTGGGACATAACATTTGTCAGAAGAGGAGGGAGAAAGGAGCGAACCATTATAACATAATGCAACACAACATGTTGGAAATGGTGAGACAGAGAGACCTTATAGATACGATTGCTTGGCAGGAGATTCTGAAGATATAAAGCCTGTGAGTGAAGTGGAAATGGTGGTGACCTTTGGGATGTGAGCAAGCCACCCAAAAGACAAGAAAATTGGGTAACATCCCTAGCAAACAAAGGAATGCCAAAGATTCGAGGGGCAAGGGGCTTTTGCCACACTGGCAGGAACAGGATAGCTTAGATATTATCTCTTAAGGTCTAGAATGTAGCACCCTATGGTAATGTGATAGTTCCTATAGGCTGTATTCAAATGTATTAGGATGTGTGTCTGTCAGCGGCCCAGATGGGTTTTCCTCTGTGGTGCCAGTTGGCCTTTTTCCAGCGATTCAGCCATCCCCACAGAGCATTAGCTACCATCCATGAGTCAGTGTAGAGATAGAGCCTCAGCCACTTCTTTCGTTTGGCAATATCCAAAGCCAGCTGGCCGGCTTTAAGCTCTGCAACCTGACTCAATCCACCTTGTCCCTCGGTAGCTTGTGCAACTCGCCATGTGGGGCTCCATCCCGCAGTTTTCTATTTCCAGTTAGCAACTACAATTCGGCAGGAGCCATCAGTGAAGAGAGCATAAGGCCTTTTAGTCTCCTGTAGCTCATTATATGTTGGGGCTTCCTCAGCATGTGTTACTTGCTTTTCTTCTTCTTCAGAGGATAATTTAAAAGTCTTACCTTTCGGTCAGTTTGTTATAACTTCCAGAATCCCAGGGCGATTTGGGTTT
>VZSR01002741.1:457614-479338 GCA_013398615.1 Brachypodius melanocephalos | reverse complement strand
ACATGGTGGAAGCTTCCAGCAGCTTCTCACAGAAGCCACCTCAGTGGCCCCCTCACTACCAAGAGCCAGCCAGTGCAAAACCGACACAGATGGTCTCTCTACCTTCCCTGGGCAGCCTCTGCCAGTGCCTGGCAACCATTTCAGTGCAGAAATTTTCACAATATCCGATCTAAACCTTCCCAGGCACAACTTGAGGCCATTTCCTCTTGTCTCTCTCTTGTTAACTGGGAGCAGAGCCTTACCTGAACTGGCTCCACCCTCCTTTTATGCAGTTGTAGAGAAATATGATCTAGAGATGAGAGATGTAATAAGGTAACTCAGAAGTTATTGTATCATTTCTTCAACCACTTAAAAAGCAAAGGAATAAAGGATAACATCTGGCCTCAAAGAAGTGTTGATCCAAGCTTTACTGCTGACTGTGCGGGTAGAGATTGAGGGGCTGGAATGTTCTTTTCTGAGCAGAGCTCTCTGTAGTGTATGTACACTAATGTCAGCTCTGCCCTTCTCTGCCTCTCTGCAGCTGCAGCCAGAAGTGGAACGCTACGAGTGGGTGATCATAAAACACCCAGAACTTGCCTCAACTGGATCAGAGACAGAAAACCATGCCCAACCAGCTTCCAGCACCCTTTCCTCCAGCAGCATCCCCTCTGATCGCCTTTCTCCCTTCTTAGCAGCTAGGCACTTCAACTTGCCTTCCAAAACAGCCTCCATGTTCATGGCTGGCAGCAGCGAGTGCATCATTGTAGGTGAGTCAGTGTGAAAATTCGAACACAGATCCTACCCCAGCTCTTCTGTCCACCTTAGGTACATAGTAAATACCTTTATCTATTTCAGTATCACTACAGGTAGAGATAAAATTGCCCAAAATGTCATTTTCCAGCCAAAATTTTCTGTGGGAATACTTGCATACAAGCATTTTAGAGAAGAGAATAACTCATGACTTTTAATACAGCTATTCCTTCATACTGCCTAATTCACATTGAGAAGTAGTTCTCAAAAAGGAGCTTACTTTGCATCAAGGCTTTTGAAACAGAGTAAACTATAAAACATGTTAATTCTCCAGGAACTTTCTTGGATCTGTGGTGCTGCTGACTTTGGCAAAAGTCTGTTTAGTAAAGTTGTCACTTAAATGGGATTTACAAGAAACAGATCTAAAATCATAGCTGTCATTTTCCCAAAAGTCTTTACTTGACACTTGCTAGGAGAGCAACTGGCCTGTAATTTCCTCTGTAATGTCAAGTGTTGGCTGGTTTCCCACTTAGCAGCATGTGCTCTAATCGTAAAATCATGGAATTGTTTATTTTGGAAAAGCCCTCTAAGACCATTGAGTCCAACCACTACCCCAGTACTACCAAGGCCACCACTAACCCATGTCCCCAGATGCCACATCTGCATGGTTTTTGAACACTTCCAGGGATGGTGACTCCACCACTGCCCTGGGTTGCCTGTTCCAATGCCTGGCCACCATTTCAGTGCAGAAATTTTCCCAATATCCAAGCTAAATCTTCCCTGGTGGTTCAGGCATTTTCCTCTTCTCCTGTCACTTGTTCCCTGGGAGCAGAGCCTGACCCCCACCAGGTTCCACCCTCCTTTCAGGGAGGTCGTAGAGTGTGGTGTGTCCCACCAGCTCTTCCTATCAGCCTTAGTAAGGGAGTCGCTTATATTTACCGTGTACTACACTATGGGTGGTAATTAGAGAGATACAAGCTTGGGTAGTAGATACATAGAAGTGAATGTTGTACACGGTTCCAGCTGTGGACCAGAATTCCCATCCTTTTGATTCTTCAGATGGCTTTAGTAGCTGTTCTTTGATGGTTGCCCAATAAGCAATAGGAAATCTTCCTTTTTCTTTTTCTAACACATTTCTGTCTAACTTTATTTTACTTCTCTGCGTTTTCTGACTGAAAGCTCTGTGAACCTTGACATAGACTCATAGACAACCAAAATGCTTTCAACTCACATGTTTTATAGTGATTTAGAAGACCAAGCCAGTGCTGTTACTGATCTTGTTATTCTCCCAGCTTTGATTTTTGACTGCTAACAGAATTATTTGGTTTTCCTTTACTGTAGAAAAATTTGTAGTTGTAGCTTCCAACATCCTCCAGCACTGAGCTGAAATACAAATCTTAAATGCAGGTAGTTTTTGTTCTTACTGAGTTGCATTAGTTTTGTATATTATTATTAAATTATCCAATTCTGATATTGTCATTCAAAACCTGTACAGCTGATCATATACCTGTACAGCTGATCATGTTGCACCTGAAGATAGCAAGCAGACATGGCTGAGGACTTCCAGTTGTTCCCTGTGGGAAAAGCACTAAAGTCTTTGTACAGCTGTTTCCCATGCCAAGAAATGCAGAGACATCCTCACCCTGTCTTTGTCTGTTTCCAGGAGGTGGCGATGGCCAGGCTCTGTATCTTGATGCAGATCTGAACCACGGGAGGACCAGCCACTGCAACACTTTCAATAACCAGCCACTGTGCTCTGAGAACTTCCAGATCTTAATCCTGGAGGTCTGGGGCTTCAGGGACACCATGAATGGTTGATGTGACTGTCATTAATCAGCTAGTTTTTCAGTTGTCTAAGGTAAATTCTGTTACAGGAGCTAAATTACAACATCCTTTCGGCTGGGCTCAGTGCCGTGAGACATTCCTAAGTGGTACATTTGGATGCAGGCCTAGTTGTTTACTCTTATTTTATTTAAGATAGGTCAAGGTGAAGTAATGTATCTGGTTAACTGCTTGTCCCTTTACCTCTAGAGATCTGTATTCAGGGACTGTTGGTGAAAATGAAAATGTGATGTGTTCAGAGCCATGCTAGATGGATACAGGTCCAAATCATGGGATATGTTTTTGAGTCTGCAGTTCCTTGGAGGCACAGCCCTGGCTGAGCTGTGCTGCAGAGCTCTCTGCACCAGTACCTGGCCTGAGCCAGGAATATCAAATGTCTCCTCACAGGGAACACTTGGTGACCTCAGATTTGACATAGAACAGCAGTTCATAAAATCATTGCCTTCCTATGAGCAGACATTGTGAAGACAAATCAATACCATTAAGAAGTTATGAAGTTCTTCATTCACACCAGAACCATGATTGCTGATCCTCTTGTACCAAAACCTTTGATATGTTCAGTTGCATATGTTTGAGCAGTCTGCCTCTGAGAAAGGCATCCAGGCTGGATGGTGATATCTCCAAGTCTTGATTTTGTTTACATTCCTATTCCATATCAGTATAATGACTTCAGAGTGACTCCCTGTGTCAAGCAGCTGAAAGCCAGAGAGAATCTGCAGTGCTCAGAAATGTTCCTTTCCTCATCTTTCCTGGGAGCTGAAATGAAGCTTTAAATCTGAAAATAACCATGTTGGTATCTGTGTGTGTTTGGGGAATTAGACGTGGTGATAACAGGAGCTTAATCCTCTCTCCACAAGTAAAGAAAGGAAAGCAGGAGGCAAATCTGGAGTGAATGCGTTTCCTAGGAGAACTGGAGGCAACACTGTTTCTCCAGATGTCTTCCCAGTGATGAGATCCCTCCTGAGAAGGTAACAGTTTTCTTCTGTATATTCTGGTAAGGTTTGGGTGATGTAATGAGGCTTCATTCTTGAGCATTCCTGCATTCTCTGTAGGCATGCCCTGAGGCATGTGATGTCTGGAGGCAATTCCCCAGAGTCTTTATCCAAAAACTGAATTATCTGTTGTGGGACTTCTCCCACATGAAGCACAAATACACAAACATCAATGAGTAGTCCAGAGCATACAACAGGATGCTCTGAGCTTCAGTGAGTAATCACTGGTAAGATTTATCACAACAGGGAAAGAGAAATTGCTGATTTTTCTAAACAGTTCAATCTAAAAAATAGCTGTAATGTGGGTTTGCTACTTAATGTTATTGCTACTTAAGCTTGAAGTTCATTAAATGGAAAAATTTAAATAAATAATGTTAAAAGCTAGGCTGGACAGGGTCACATTCATATTCAGAGGTCAGAGGTGAGTTTTGGGTCATGTTGGCTTGTCCAGCTTGCCAGCCATGACAGTACCTCATGGCTTGGTAAAGAGTTGCTTCTTGCAGAGTATGTGAATAAACTTGGCAAAAATAAGCTTTGCTTTTTAAGGTGCCATTTTGAATTTTTGTCAAAATAACACTGAAAAATTAGCATGTGTGCAGGACAGTTTAAGATGTCTTTTGCACCATTTGTATTTGCAATTGGATTCTCTCACCCTGTCTGAGAGTCAGCATTGGGCCTCTCTTTCTCCTTCTCACACAGTGAGTTCTGCCCAGTTGTCTTTTCACAGGTTTACCATAAGCTTGATTGAGCTGCAAGAGGGAATTCAATTATACTGATATATTTTGATGTGGAAGAACACAGTCATATCTGGCTTTTTGCAAACACTGGCTGATGCTGCCTTCTATTTTTCCAAGCCACACATGTCACTTTGCACTTGCAGGTATCCTGCAAGCTTCCTCAGACAAAAGAAATCACTCAAAAAATATAGGTTCTCCTTAGTGTAGGTAGGATTTCCATTTGGTTTACATGTCTTCTTTTGAGCTTGTCTGAGGAGGTATCCTTGGGAACAAAAAACAACTCAAAACCACAATAGTATTAATTTCCAACTTGTCAGAAATTCCCTGGAGCTGTGTGTTGGTAGGATTTGTGGCAGTGTAATGTTATACTCCAAATGAATAAATTTTATCTGCAAAAACTTGGCTGCATCTGGCAATGTGATGGGATTTCCTCGCTTCCATCCCTGCCAGCTGCAACTATGTCAATACCTTGTCTTAAACTATATCTAAGAAACATTCCTCAGAAACATATTCGTTTCCTTGCTCTGTTCTTGGTGCACAGTGATTTGGGTGTTTGGAATCTGAAATAACTCCTGGTTGCTCAGAAACTCATCATAGGATATCAGTGTGAGAATCCAAGGAGCAGTACTGGATGCCAGTTTGGCTTGATTAAGCACTGCTCTGCCACAGCCACCCTGTGGGACTGGTCTGTATGGTTTGAACTGGAATAGCCTGGATAAGCAAGAAGCTGCAATAATCCAGGGACAGCAGTTCTACAGTGCTGCAGCAACTTCACACAATCATTGTGTTCAGTAAAAATGGATATTCCTTGTCATGTGCAAATCCTCATCCATCATTCCTGTTGTGGTTGTGAGACACCTTAGAAGAACAACGTTTTGACTTGGTCATCTTTCCAGTAGCAAAGAGGTAGTTTTCCTGTCTGTGTAGTTAATGGTTATTGCTGAGCAACTGTATATCAAACCCTTTTTTTCATGCAAAGTTCTTGAGATGGAGGCCACAGGCTGTTTTTGAAGACAATGACTACAATGGACACCTTATCAGAAAGTGAAGTTATCTCAAGTACTCCAGCCACGGAGTGCTTTAGTCAGTTGTTACTTGCCCCTACTCCATTTTGACAGCTCTGAACAACTGTTGAAGTAGGCTGTAATCCGTCTTTGTGATCCTGCTGGCAGCAGTAAGAGTGCCAGAGTCCTGGGATGGGCTTGGGCTGGGAGCTGCAGGCTGGGCATTGGTCACCTCAGTTCTGCAAGAATGTCTGTGCTTTCCTGAGAAGCTGCTTTTTGCTTTGTCATATTCCTTGAAGGCAGAAAAGATTAGAAACTCCTCACATCAGAAACCTGACTTGACTGTAAATGGTAACCAAGCTATTTGCAGGCCACAGAAACTGCATCCAGCTGCAGCCAGGCTGGACAGACTTCACTGCACCTGAGTTGTCTTTCCTGCAGCTCCTGCACTTTGGCACACTCCTTTTTCTGATGCAGCACATAGAGGCAGTTAATAGAGGCAAATTAGCAAAGGGAAGGGAAAAATTCTCATTTCCTCTCTTGTGATGTATCTGAAGTCAAAATGGAGTGGGGGCCAGTACTGTTCTTTGAAAAGTTAAACCATGCCAATAGAGATCTGTGGTGACCCACAGAGGGGTGACACGTATAGATCCATCAACTGCTCTTCATGTCTGTGTATTGAAATTGTGTACTTTGTCCTTGGAAATTCATCCTCATTTTTTGGTGGGGCGTGATCTCCGCTGCCCATGGGGACACTGATGCCACAGCCAGGAGCTAACCAACAACTGTGGCACTGCAAGAGCTCAGCTCCTGCCAGTGACACTGAGTCAGGCTGTTGGGTACAGCCAAGGCATGGGCACCTGGCTGTTCTGCAGCTCTGTTACGAATTTCAGACTATTCATAGTCAGGTTGAGTGTGTGTAGTATTTGGGGTGATGTTTTCTTCAGATGAGTGGTGATGTGCTGCTGAACTGGTTTTCTACCCTATCTTGGAATCATTGCCCTATGTCAATGGTATTTTTGTCATTGTGCAGAATATTGGAATATATTAAAGGTATTTGACTGTGGAGGCTGCTGGCTTTGTCCTTTGTTCTGGTCTTTTCCTTCCCATGGGGCTCATAGCAAAAGGCACCCTGAAATGGAAAGAAACCCTGGAGCATGTGTTGTCTGACAGAACTCTCTCTGTGGTGAGGTGGTTACACGGTTCCTGGTCATTGCAGATCTCACAAGACTTCCCCTGAGATCAGGTGTCAAACTGACGGTGAAGTCTCTAGATAGCAAACTCTGACATGAGCTGTCTTTCATTTGCAGGGCCAGGGAGCATGGTTTGCCCCAGCCCAGCCTAGGTTTAAAATGGAGGTTAGGGGTGTCTTCTGGCCACCAGTACCTGTAAGTTGCAATCAGACCATGCAGTGACCAAAGATGTAAATGAAAAAAGTGGAATTCCATGAAATTTGAGGGTTTAGACAAACTGCTGTCAAGCCAAAGAGATTTGGATATTTCCCTTCAAAGAACTCCCACCCCTCTATAATCCACCTCATACACAAATCTGGCCTTCCCGTGCTGTACATTTCTAAAAGCAGGGCTGTGGTTTAAGGCAATGCAATGTGGAAAAGAGTTTGCTGAGCTGGCAGAAACAATTCCCAGATGACTGATTCTCCAGCCAGCTCTGCACTGCCAGGAGGTTTGCTGCACAGTAAGCCCGTGGCCACTAGAGGTTCCTCTCAGCCTGGTCTTGTGTTCCCATCACCATTAAATCAATCCTTGCAATCCAAAAGGACTTTCTTCGCACGGCTTCCAAAGGTGACCTGAGCCTTAAATACCGTAATCAGAATTTTACAACTCCGTTAAAGGCTGTAAACTTAATCTGAAGGTGCCTAGTAGCAGGAAGCTGCAAGTGAGGGAACGTGAGGAGCTGAGCAGTGCAGGCAGCTGTTTTAGGACCTCGCAGCTAGCTGCTGTAAACCTGGTGACTGAGACCTGAGAGCAGAATGTGCTTGATTGCGTCAGGCAGCAGAAGCGTGGTGTCCTGCCTAGAAAGCGAGGTGGTGGGGAGGTCCTGGATGATGTCTCAGGACAGGCAGCAGCAGCAGGAGCCTGAACTGGAAAAGGAAGGCTGTGCTGTGTCCTGCTGTGCTGTTGCAGTTGAGAAGAGCCTGATGTTTGCCAGTTGTGTTTTTTTTGTCTTGGATTTTCTGCACAGGCTTTTATGTAATGTAAATGTCTTAGAGACATCTGCTTCTTTGGGAGATGTTTTATAACCAGCTGTGGCACAACGTTACAACATGGCAGCAAATTTAAAGGGTTTTCTGCCTTTTCAAGCCCCTCTCTGGGTGTTTCCAGCTCTGCCCTGCTATTGCCCTTCCCAAGCACTGCTTTGGACTGCAGAGTCTGTGCCTGAGCCTCTGTGAGGGTCATGACTCCACTCCTTGGCTGTATTCTGGTGACATAGGCTGCTTCTGACTGATTTCAGACCACACAAACAGCTCTTGGGTGGAGCTGGGTACAGACTTCAGCTGGGGAAAAGTGTTTGTTCCTGCTTTGCAAACCTGCAGCTGGCTGCTGCTGGGCAAGGGTAGATAAGGCACCAGGACTGTTGGCACTGTCCTGAACCCAGGGATGCACCTCCCATTGCTGACACAGCTTCAGTCATTGGCCTGCATGATTAGTCACCTCCCTTTCCGTGTTAAATGTCCTCCAGAGTTATGGCTATGCCCTCCACATGTCATTGACTGAAGGGTTTCTGACAGGGCTCATCCTCCTGATCCTTCAGCCTTGAGATGAAGGAGGCAGGTCTGGAATCCCATGAGGAAAAGTGCAATCCCAGCAAGCCAGTGATCAGTACCTTATCCTCCCAGCCTGCGTGATGCTGGATCCTCTGTCCCATAAATGACTGGGAGTACACATTTTTGATCCGTGAGGATTCCAGAGCAGCACTGGTGTTGGCTGCACCAGCTCAGCAGCCCAGCTGGCTGCAGCCAGAACTCTCCCACTGGCAGTGGCTTGGGCACAGTCTGTTCTTCTTCCTTAAATGTCCTCCTTATGCTGAAATCCTCCTCCTTAAACTTCTATGGGTTTATGTGAAGACCCACTTTTGCTCCCTCATTCTGTGAAGCTCTTGGCTGTACTGCAGGGATCCAATCCCTCTCCTAGAACAGTTTTTTTGTCCTTTTGCATCCTTACCTGCTGCAGGAGTCTGCATACGCTGTGCTTGGCACACTGAGCTTGATGATGCTCTGAATTCAAGCCCAAGAAAGACCACAACTCAAACAAGGTTGGCTGCTCACTGTGAATCCTGCAGAGCAACAACTTGACCAGTTTTGTCCAAGGGAGATTTAGGGCTGAAACTCCACAAACTATCACTGCTGAGCTGGATCCAGGTGTACATCCAGGCCGGTATCTTATCCATGAACTTCCTGCACGGCAAATCACACCTGCCTGAGGATAACCCTGCCAGCCCCAGCAGCACAAAACCAGTGGCTGTGGGGCTCCTGCTGAGCTGTGGTGCCCTGCAGTCCGTGTTCTGGCAGCCAGCTGGCACAAGGGGTACATCTGCATCA
The DNA here is from genome assembly GCA_013398615.1 of Brachypodius melanocephalos. Classification (NCBI taxonomy): domain Eukaryota; kingdom Metazoa; phylum Chordata; class Aves; order Passeriformes; family Pycnonotidae; genus Brachypodius; species Brachypodius melanocephalos. The sequence continues at coordinate 470,475 of VZSR01002741.1, read as the reverse complement.
GTCCATGGCATCTCCAGAGTTTTGCCACAAGCAGCTGTGTCCCTGTAGTGCAGCTCTCTGCAGCCACCCACTCACCTCAGCTGGACAACAGGATAACCCTTGGGCACTGTGCAACAGTGGAACTGGGTTTCCTTGCTGCCCCCACAACCAAAATGTTGCAGGACTTCCCCATGACCACACTCAAACCAAGTTATTGGGGAAAGAGGCAGCAATGTCTCAGAGTTCTGAATTTCCCCAGGTTTGGCTGCCTGTTTCACAGAACCAGGCAGTGAACTCCAGCACTTCTTCCCACAGGGAAGGGCTGTGGTGAGGCTGGAACCATGCTGGGGAGCAGAACCCTGCCCCACCCCCCCCCTGCCCCCCGCCATTACCCACCCTTCACACACAGCCAAAAGAAAATGGATTTCAGCAGTTCCACAGCTCACAGAAATACTTGTGGATGCTCCTGTAAGGATCTGCCTAACAAAGAGTCATAACCTCTCTCTCAAGTTGATTAGGCTTGCACTTCAGAACACCAGCCACAGCTCCTGCAGGATACTGTGCTCTTGTGGGGCAAAGTATTTTCCAGAGTCATGGCTTTCCTTGCAGCCCCCCATGGGTTGTGCCCCAGGGTTGACTCCAGCTCAGAAACTGAACTTAGCAGTTCAGTTGAGTTCAGCTTAGGGACTGCAGAGCCCTAGCTCCCAGAATTCCTCAGAGTGTGGGTCTCCTCAGGATGGCTTTTCTTCCCTAATGAGCAATGACAGACTCATGAACAGATTTTTGAAATTGCAGAAATGGAAACCACAGGAGGAGTAACTGACTCACTGAGGAAATCTTATTAATGTGTTTGAACAGAGCTTTGGGGTGGAGGCAGGGGCAAGTTAGGGCTTTCAAAGGAAGTGTTGGGAGCACCTCTCCAGACCAGCTGCCTGCCTTGTGCTCAGCCCTCTGACAGTGTTGGAGCCTCCTGCTCAGACCAGTCTTTTGGGGAGCATTTCCAGCCCATATTTAGGAGGAAAATGTGCTACTCCTCTGGCTGGTGGGACCAGAGATTTGCTCCAGCCTATTCTCTGGGTCAGAGCAACCTCCAGCTGGGTCAGATCCAGTCCTAGTTCCTGGGCTGTGCTGTTTGCAAAGAAGAGGGTCCAGAGCTGCCCATCAGAGGAAGTGGAAGGGCAGGCTCTTGTCCCATAAACCAGCACAAACACACACAAGGCAGAAGCTTTTGGCCTGATTTGCTCATGACCTTTGCCGTGGTCCGTCCCTCAGGCAGCCAGAGCCTGCTTGCCAGGGCTGGATCTATGTTTCCTTGTACACACAACAAGGGTGCACTCCAGTCAGCTCCTGCCCTGCCTTCATACTGGTTTTCTCAAGCAGGGGATGTTTTTAGGGGTTTAATATTTAATCTGCACCCTGCTGAAGAGGAGAACTTGTAAAGGTTACAAGAGCCTGGGAGATGGCTACTCAAGGTCCTCATCCTTCCCAGGCTGTGTGTGCCTCCAGCCTGGGAGGTTTTCAGAAAGGCAGTGATGTGAAATCCAGGGATGTGAATATGTGTGAAAAGCCACTTGCCGGGGATGATGAAAGGCACATGATGAACATACCCCTCCAGATAGGAGAGCTGCACTGCAAGCACAGGGAAGAGGGAAAATGGGGAAGTTTTTAATTTCTGGGCAGTTTTCTGCAGAAACACATTGCTCTGGGCAGGAGCAGCCACGCCCAACAGTGAGCCCTTGTGGCACCAGGCACTGCCACAGCAATGCTGGTCCCCATGGTCACACCAAGGCTGTGGGACCAGCTCTGTTCCTCCTTATGCATGGGATCAGGGTCTCCCTTCTCCCAAGGCTGCAGAAATGCAGAGTATCCAACAGCTACCACTTGATGCCTGGAGCCAGCCACTGTCCCCTGTGGAGCAGCCCTGCCCTGACCCCAAACAATCCTGGTGTTCTCCAAAGGACCTTGCCCTGAGCCCATCCTCCCTGCTGCTGGTCCATCACCATCACCAAAACAACCACGGATGGATCTGTCCTGAAAGCTCTTGCGGCCAAGAATCCCAACCCAACCCCAGATGCTCCTTGCTGCCCTTCCTGCAGGCTGTGCCATCCCAAGGGCTACCTGGTGAGATCTAGCACATCAAGCTGCTGCCTCCCACCCAGCAGCCCCAGCCGGGAGCTCTGAGCCCCCAGCTCCCAGTGAGATCTCCATCCAAGGGCTGCTGCAGCACTTGGAAGTTTTTCTGCAAGCATGGAAATGGAGAGGGAGGGGCTGGACCACGAGGATGAGAAAGTGCCCAGGGAACAAGCAGTAGCTGGAGTGAGCCAGTGCCTCAGCAGATATTACTAATACACATGTACAGGCATTCTGAAATAACAAGCTATTCCTGAACTCAGCTTTCCCATGTGATCCTGACTGTGTCAGCTGATAGGAAGAAATCTCTGTGTGGAAGAAACGGCTGTTCCTTGGAAAGGCCTGGGACTGTGCAGGCCATCCCTTGCCTCGGGGCTCAGCCAGTCTGGAGCCAGCTGTGTGTGAGGGATGGGTGAGGACAGAGCTTTGTATATCCTAGAGGGAAGATGGAGGAGAGACCAAACTGAGATTTGGATGAGGTGTTTGGCTGGGTGGGTGGGTGGGTGTCCTGACCTTAGATATGGGACTGCAATCTAATCAGAGTTCCCCTGTGTTGAAGAGAGGTGTCCTCCCTTTCCCAGCATACACCAAGAGTGTCCAGCCACTTTCTCACTCCAGAGAGAGGAGAATGTTTGGAAGAGAGTCCAGTGCAGGACTAGGCTGTGAGGACATTGTGCAGCTGCACCCATCCCAGTTGTCACGAGTTTCTGTCAGGGACTAAAGGTGCTGGTGTTACCCCCTTTCCCAAAAGGAATCACAAAGCTAGTTTTACACCCACTGTAAAACCTCTCAGTTTTTTAAACTCTCAAAGCAGTGCTGGAAAACACAGTGCTTGATTGTCACTTTTATTGTTCCCTGGGCTTCATGCCATGTCTGTCCTTCTGGCTTTTTGAACAATGCTTAAACTTTCTAACTAATAAATAAGACATATAAAATCAGCTTCTTTTAATCTGTTCAACATACGCTGCTCTTTAATTTCTGTGGTGTACTTAGGGGTTACAGTAGAAAGAGGAACCAATTGTTTTCATATCTCCCCCACATCTTTCCACTGAGTCTCCTCTCCCTCTTCCCTTTTTCTGAGCCAACATCCCTGTATGATCTTTTGTCATCTGCAAACACTCTTGCCCTTTTCATCTGCAGCCACTGAACTTTGCCATCTTGGCTGTGTCTTCTCCAAAACTCAGCGATTAATCCAGCCATGGCTCTGCCCCGACAAGAAGCCCAAACTGAAGCTGTCTCTGCAGTAGGCGATGCCTGCAGAGCCCATGACAGCTGCCTGTGATCAACAGTGGCCAGTGACACCTGGTCTGTACCAGCCAGGGTGTGGCCACAGACCCAGGGCAGTGCCCATCCCCTGTGCTGGGCATGGTGAGGCACCTCCAGTCCTGGGGTCAGTTCTGGGGTCCTCACAACAAGAAAGACATTGAGGGGCTGGAGCGTGTCCAGGGAAGGGAGCAGAGCTGGGGAAGGAGCTGGAGCACCGGGAGCGGCTGAGGGAGCTGGGAAAGGGGCCCAGCCTGGAGAAAAGGAGGCTCAGGGGGGCCCTTCTGGCTCTGCACAACTCCCTGACAGGAGGGGACAGCCAGGTGGGGTAAGGCTGTGTTCCCAGGGAACAGGGACAGGACAAGGGGAAATGGCCTCAAGCTGTGCCAGGGGAGGTTCAGATTGGATATCAGGGAAAATTTCTCCCTGGAAAGGGTGGTTGGGCACTGGCATGGGCTGCCCAGGTAGTGATGGAATCACTTTTCCTGAAAGCGTTTAAGGCTTAGGGTATTTGGGGACATGGTTTAGTGGTGGCCTTGGCCAAGCTAGGGTAATGCTTGGATTCAATTATCTCAGCTATCTTTTCCAACCTAAACAATTTAATGATGGATGGGCAGCCTAAAAAGCACTAGAAAACAGAGGACTGGGCTTTGAAAATCCTGAGATCGTGATGCAGATCTGTTGCTTTGGGGGCATTGAGGTGAGCAGGTCCATGGCACGCAGTAATATCTCCTATCAAATATCATCTTTCTTGGGCATTTCAGCCCCGAGGACAGCACATCTCCTGCCAGCAGTGGTGATCATGGGCTGAGGCCTGGGATGCACTTATAACACAAATGTAAGCGGCCAGCAGGAACCTGCAGGTAACCAGCTGGCCCCTACTCTACTGAAAACTTGAACTGGAGTCTTTGGGGGTCTCTGAATTTCCCTGTGGTGTGTTCTCTTTGCTAGGACAGGTCTGAATAAAGTCATCTTTGACCAGATATGATAGAGCTTCCTTCAAAGGAGGTGTTGGATGATGATGAGCATGGGCAGAGGAAATCCCAATCAGCCTCTGGCACACAGGAGAGAGGTGAAACAGCCCCATACTGGGGTCCCACATGCGTCTGACCTCCACTTTTCCTAGCTGCAGCAGCCAGAGACATTCAGGGCTCAGTCCCATTTACAGTGTGACAAATCCCAGCCTTGTGGCTGGGCTAGTGGCAAAATATGCAGGTTTTTCTTCCCTGTCCTGCAAAGGCAGCTCTAAAATACCATCTCGTGAGGCTGGGTGTGTCCCTGGCTGCAGGCGCCCGCACTTTGGTCTCCAGAGCCTTAGAGGAGAGGGCAGCACGTGAAGCCAGAGATAGGGCAGACCATGAGAGCTGAGACCAGTATGCCCAGTCTCAGGATATGAATTTTGGGTTTGGGTGAGCATTTCTTCCAGCCCAAGAGGAACAGAAATTCCCTCCCACCGCCACAGCTTTTTCTGCATTCTTGCAGTCTTGCTCCTTCACAGTTTGCTCGTTCCAGAGGAGGTGTCCATGCTTTTGGAAAACAGGCTCTGGGCCCCACAGCCGCCAGTGGGAACCGCGGGCTGCCTGCCCCGGGCGGGGCTCATATAAGCAAATGTCACCTCGTCCCCATGATAAGCCGACTGTCCTCTCCTCACTGGCGGGACATTTCACAGCGGGGGTTGGAGGAGAGGAGCTGCTGCAAGGGAGATACCAAACCCACGAATTACGAAAATTACGTTTAAAAGTCTCGTGTCTTTTTGCTCGGCAGCAGCTTCAGGGGCAGCCAGGGCTCGGCTTTCCCCTGCAAACCAAGGAAGGAAACAACAGCCTGAGAATTCCATAAAAAAGGAAACACATTCCTTCTGCCTTTCAGTTTGTCTTTCTTCAAACAAAGCTATAACCGAGTGCTGGTTAAGTTGGCTCACCCACAACATTTTAGGTTGAGTGGTCCTGGGCAGCAGGGAAATGGCCAGGAAAGGCACCGGCTGCCACATCCTTTTCCTGACAGTGGAGCAGAGAGGTAAGGCCATGGGATGTCCTGCCCTACTATGAACTAATGGGGACTGCCAGGGGTCACAGCACAGCTCCCATGGTCCCCACAGCCAGGCAGAGTGAGACTGGGGCACTGCCAGCACTCACATCCAGAAATACATCTGCAGAAAAACTAGTCGCCCCAACCCATACACAGAACAACTGTTGGGGACAATCTGACCCTGTTTTGGCAAATTTCTTCACCCAGTCAAAAATATCCTTCTCTAAGTGTATTAGTCAAGCCCAACAGAGAATGTGTGCAGGAGAGGAGTGGGAGGTGGGGGTAACACTGCATCCATGAGCTGCAGAGCTTCAGGGGCTTTCAGCTGCCACTGAGCTGCCACTGGCACCAACACCATCTAAGCCTCATCTCTAGTTCTAGGGGCATCCATAGGCATGGGACCTCTGGAGGAGAGGCCGACAGGCACGGCATGGCAGCATACCAGAGGTGATGCTCTGTCAGAGTGCAGGAGCCAAGGCAGGAGGAGCGCAAGCACAGGAGCTGTGTTGTGTAGGAATACCTGGGAAGTGCCAGAGGGATTTGATTTAATTTGCTCATTGGTAGTCAGGACTCTGATAGGAGATGAGCCAGGCAGGGAGGGAGGCAGGGAGGGGAGAAGAAACTCCTGCCCTGGTGCATCTCACAGCAGTGGTTCTTCACCACGTTGTGCTCAGCAGCTCTGCAGGAAGGTGGTGTTCTGCCAGCCAGCCAGGGATTCATCTCCCTCCATACCTGCCAGGGCCATGGGCCAAGGGTGAGCTGGCAGCACAGAAAAGAGGCAGGTTGTACTTCTGGCACTGTCCCAGCTCAGTGACAAAGGACACATTGGAAGCAGCCCAGCACACGGTTCTGAAGCAGCTCCCACCCAGGCAGCATAAAGTTTCTGCCCTCACCAACCCGGATTTTCTCCCCAAAACTGAGTGTAATGATTTTTTTCCCCAAAACTGAGTGCAATGATTTTCTCCCTCAAATCATCCTTCTCTTCCTTGGTGCCCTGTGGCTGCCTATTCTGAGCATCTGTCAGCAGCTCCAGTCTCGAAAAGATTGTGGCACCCTGGGCCTGGATTTGTCCTGCCACATCCTGTCCGCAGTACGCTCCTCTCCCCGTGTCCCCAGGGCAGCTCTCAGTGGTGGAAAACATACCAGTTAAAAAAATATTTTTATGCAACTTTAGCCAGCTTTGTTCACCTTTGCCCCGGCGGAAGGGAACTGAAGTTTCTTTCCAGGACGTTTTTTTCTCTAGGTGAGGCTTGATGGGCTTAACATACCAACAGACTGGGAGTAGCCCATAGACACCCAGGAAGATAAAAGGCCATCAACGGGACATCAACGGAACATCAGCGGCCATCTACGAACATCTACCCCAGACTCTGCCTGTGGCAGAGTTGGAGACATCTCGTCCAGAAAGGACTTACAAAAAAATCGGAGAATGAAGATCCAATTAACATGGGAGGTGAGGAGATTCGGATCCAATGGGAAACTGAATACTGGGGGTTACTCAACTCTGGACCAATGAACTTTGAAACAGTGCACGTCTATGGGTTTTGACTGTATAAAGTTTGGGGAAATCCTGTAAAAGCATGTGCCTTGGAATGGTTCTCTGCACACCCGGGTTGTATGTGGGTGAGATAATTTCTCTGGTACATCCTGGCCAAAACAACATCCTGGCCAGAAAATAAAGTACTGCCTTGACTCTCTAACATAAAAAATGTTGTTGGAGGGTTTTTGTCTTTCCTGCAGTTTCGGTGACACCAGCACAGCAGGAGAATATCCACAGGCAAGAGAGTCCCAGTGGCATCCCAGGCTGGCTCCAGGCTCTCTTTGTAGGGTGGTGTATGCCATGGCTGTGGGAAGATAACAAATACTGCCTGCACCCACAAGCCTCTGGCAGGAAAAATCCAGGGCTGGAAGGCTCCAGTGCCAGACTAACCGGAGCACTGGGTTTGTACTTCTCTGGGTGTCCCTGCAGGGAGCCCTGGAGCACAGCCCACACAGCTCCCAGCCACCAAGGATCCTTCCCACGCTGCATCCTCATCTCACCCAGCATCATGTCTCCAAAATTGCCTCTCCAGGATATATCAGCTGTTCCAGGCCCCCACTTGCAGACCAGCTTCCCAAAAACCAGGGGTGGGCTATGGTGGGAGGTTGGTGTGCTGGCTCTCAATGTCTGCTTCCAAGAGCTCCAAGATGCAGTGCAGGGGCAGGCTCCGTGCTGGGAAAACCACATTGGCTCCTCCTAGAAATACAGACCCTGTGACTGGGGACTGAAAATCCACAACAGCACTGCAGGTGCAGCCAGTGGGTTGCTGAAGGGTGCCGGGGAGAAGGGGGCACCCCATGCAGACCCCACCCAATGCCCAAGAAATTCCTGCCTTTGGCATGGGAGAAGGTAGAACCAGACAGTGATGCCACAGTAGAGAGAATCTTCCAATGCAGCAGCAGGAGCCACATGACTTCCACCAGTAACTATGGTAACCCAGAGCAAATAAATGCTATTTTCAAACCACGGGCAGAACCTCCTCGTGGGAAGCCCTGGCTGATCCCCACTGCCAGCTGAGTGCTGGGAGCCGGCATGGATGCCCTGTGGAAGGAAGGATGAAGACCAGCCCCACACAGTGTGTGGTCCTGGAGAGCCCCCTGACAGGGCATTTCAGGAAAAGTATGGTAGAAAAAACTCAGCTTGTCTCCACATCATTCCTAGAAGCTGAAGAAACTGTAGGAACACAGATGTTTTCCCAGCTGTATTCACACAGAAGCATGGTGTGGAAAAGGGGAAGATCAGAGGGGTTTTATAGGATAGGAAAGTCCCGAACAGAGAGATGATAAGGGAAAAGACTCGATCAGGGTAGATGGGGATAGGCTAGGCTAGGCTAGGCTAGGATAGGATAGATTGCCTCATCAGAAAGTCCAGCACTGGGAAAATCCCAGGTAAGGGCTAACAGCTCAGGGTGGGCATCAGTTAATTAAGACCCAAACAGAGCAAGAGAAACCCCATTTGCAAATGGCCCAAAGTCTTGGCTCAGGAAGGGAGGAGGAGCGGGAGATGGGCCCCCAAGGCCCATGACTCCTGCCCGGTGATTTCCCTGAGACACCGCAGGAGACACTGAATGACAAAATGCTCCACAGGGTTTGCTCCATGGCTGGCCAGCGCTTGCTGCCGTGGCTGAGGGCAATACATGCACTGCCAGACCTGCATTTCTCGTTCCCAATCCCAGCACCAGCTCAGCTCCACTGAGTCTATCAGACCCCTAGACTGAAAGCCCACCTGGGCTTGTCCTGAGCTGAGCTGCATTTTTAACACCTTAACATAAATTCCCACGTGGCACCCAGGAGGCCAGGGCATTCCCTGCCAAAGCACCTCTGTCCTGCAACAGTGGAACTCCATGCTGGCACCTCTGTACCCAGACCTGTCCTAGAGGGGCAAGGTGCTCCCAGCTGGCTTTCCAGACCCCTTCCACCTTGCTTCATAACATGGGCAAAACCACCAGCATTGCTGTGGGTTTTAGGAACAGATCCCCTGACAAACAGCCTCCAGCTTGCCAAAAACCATCTGGGTCAGGGCAGCTCAGCAGCCCTGGAGCCCCATACGTCAGCATGGAGCAGCCAGTGTCCAGCTCCTGCTCACTGGAAGCAGCTGACAGAAGCTGGAGCCCTCTGAAATTGCTCTCTGGGATGCTGGTCCAGCACAGACAAGGCCCAGGGTGGCAGGAGAGTCATCTGCCATGAGGCCACTCAGAAAATACCCCCCAAAAGGTAGTGGCATGCATTGCCTGCATGTATTGCCTGGAAAGCTCACCTCATCCCTCTGCTCCTTTCTTGGCACGGGAACAGGCAACTCAAAATCCCTCTTAGGCTAGGTTTGGTTTGGAGTGGTGCCATGCCATGCTGTATGGTGAATCCAGCTCTAAAGGAAAAGGCAGTACTGGAGGTGCCACCCTCACAGCCCCCTGGCGAATGTGGGCGCGTTGGTGTCAGCCTGGCGAGCGCCTGGCGCCAGGGCAAGGGGGTGAGTGCTGGTTGCTGTGGGAACAGGAATTCGGGTTGTTTCGCATCCAGGCTCTGGCTCTTTGCCTTTGATGTTGTGTTCACCTCACAGTTTGGATTGAATTTTGTTCCCTCCTTCCGTTGCCGTTTCCCTGAGGAAGAAATACCCCTGCACCTCCAGAAGGCAGAAGCTGAACTGGCATGAGAACCTTGGTGTCTCCGCTGAGGGGTGGCAGGGGGACGTGACATCCTGGGGAGGGCTGGGTGTGTGCACCAACCATGGGCCCAGAACAGAGCCAGGTCTGACTCAAAGCGCTCAGCCAAGGATGCCCTTGCTCCCGGGTCTGCAGGGGCCAGGAGGCACAGCCACAGCGGCAGTGCTGCTGCTGCTGGGAATGCCACGGTGCTTTCAAACAGCAGTATTGTGGAAAGGACTTAAATCACTCTTGGGTACCTGCTGTAACTTACCAGGCATGACATGGAGCCGGGTGAGGTCACACGTGCTGTCACTAGTATCCAAATAGTCCTTCCCCTCCTCTGGCCCACTTGGGCTTTTTGCATCCTTGTGTCCACTCACTCCACCAGACCTGGGCCAGACCTGGGCCACCCGTGTGGCTCCATGGGCATCTCAGGAGGATGCTTGGCACACGGTCCCTCTATTGGCCTAGTCAGCCCAGCGTGGTGTGGTGAATACATGACACAGGGAAAATGTAAAATGTAATGTTTTGAAAGGAAATTTTGCTGCCAAATCAGCAATTTTAGGTGAACCCCAAACATTTTATTGGACCTTTAGTGCTGGAGAACTGAGACCCAGAGACATTGAGTGAGTCTCAAATGAAGAGCATAGGAGGAGGAGAAGGAAGGAGAAGAGGGCTTGGCTCAAGGTGCTTGACCACAATGCGGGAGCAAGGAGACTCCCAGTGTCCCGCAGTTCCAAAGGGTGGAGGGAGGGAAGCTCGGCCCTCAGAGCCCCACTGCTCAGCCTCTCCAGAGACACGGCAACCCGAAAGCTTACCACCGCCACAACTCGTGAGCTCACAGCTACAAGGAAGCTCTTTGTTCGTCGGGATGGGTGCTCGCCGGCAGATGGAGCGACGGGCAGGGATGGGGCAGGATGGGCAGTGGGAAGCCACCAGGCAGCGAGGGGCAGTGGGGCTGGGGCTCTGGCTGGCACGGAGCTGGCACAAGACGAGGAGGCAGCAGCATCCTCTAGTGGCCCCTAAAATCCACCTGGGCCCTAGGTCCCTGCTCTTAATATTGGTTCTGGTGTTGCTCCATTCTGTTGGTATCCTTGGGGCTTCAAAGCTCTTGCCCAACGAAATGACAGCACCCATCACCCATGGATAAATTCCATGGGGCAGATATCTGGGCTTATCTCTGCCAGGCAGGATGCTCATACCACTCTCTGGACTCTGCACCCTGCAGGGTCCCCTCACTGCAGCCAGGCACCGTGTTGGGAGAGATGCCCACTCCAGGTGAGGGCTTGTGGCAGCATGGCCAAACCCAGCCCACATGAGCACCAGCAGGGCACAGACATGAGCACCAGGGTGGGATGAGGCACCACAGGCCAGGCCCCATCTCCCCTCAGCAGCCCAAATCTGGTAAACAAACTGCAGATGCTGCCAGTGGCCTGAGGAGTGAGAAATTCACCCAGTGACCAATTGCTCTGGACCCTAGAGGCAGAGATTGTCCCTGTGGTAGTGAAAAGTTCATTTGAGCTGCTGGAAACAGTGCTAGCAATGACAGCCACCACCACAGAGCGATGACGACGATGACCACACTGACAAAGAACCTGCCCCAGGGTGGAAAAGTAGCGGTGGGGGGAATGATGATGGTGGTGGCAGCAATGATGTTTGTGGTGCTGGTGGCAGTTTTGATGGTGGCAGTGGGGATGCTGGTGTCAGGGGTGGCATTGATGCTGGTGGTGGCAGTGATGGCAGTTGTGCTACTGCTGGTGACAGTGCTGGTGGTGACAGCGGCAGTGTGCTCCACACATGAGACACAAAGCCCCTGCACCTACCTCTGCCAGGGCCCAGGACTGGGTCCCTCTCTGCAGCTCTGACCCTCAGCCCACCCCTCCTCTCTGACTCCAGCCAGCCCCTGCCATGGACCACGTGCTGGATGTCCCCGTAAAGACCTGGTGGCAGTCTGCCACAAAACAGTCTCCCTCTCAGAACCAGCATGCCTTGATGCCAGTCCCCAGCACATGCCAGCTACCTCTGCCTGCTGCAGTGCCAGGGCCATTCATGCTCAAGCAGCAGCAAGGAATTTGCCAAAGTAAATCTTGTCCTCAACTTCCCTGTGGGCTCTAACAAGGCTGAGGTGTCCAAAAAAGTGTCAACATGGGGGAAAACACAGGTGACCCTTAAGTAATTAAGAGATCTGGTGTTTTGGGACATGGAAAACTCATGTGAGCAGCAGGAACTGTTAATAAATCCCCAAATCCTGGGTAACAGAATGGCATCAGTCACCCTTCCAGGATGGGCTGTAGGAGCATCCCGCTGGGATGTTTTGGGATGGGGTTGGCTGCAGGGGAGTGCCTGCAGGAGAGAGCAGGTGGCGGAGCCTATGAAGGGATGACACCATGGTTCAGACCCAGCCCATCCTCCGGCTCGTGGGAAAGGATGGGCCAGAGGCTGGTTGTCAAATCCAAGGGAGCAGGATGAATGGATGTGAGTGGAATTCGAACAGATGCTACTGGTACTGGACCCCGGGAGGATGTGGAGTGCAGGGGCTGGAAGCCCCTAGAGCCAAGGCCCCATGGGTGCACCTGATGCCTCGTGGGAAGCCCACGACAGGTCACAGCTCAGGCGACAGGGTCCTGACAGGGAACAGCATGCGGGCAAGGTACAGGGCACGTGAAATATGGCACACGGATGTGCTGTGGAGGACATGGCACTGGGGTCATGGAACATAGGACACAGGGCATGGCACATGTGATGCATCCTGAGGGATGCGGCACCGGAACACGGCACACGGACACGCAGCCTCCTGGGGCCAGGTAACGGGGACACAGCCGGGCGGTGCTGCAGGGACGGGACACATGGACACGACAGAGGGACACGACAGAAGGACACGACAGAGGGACATGACAGAGGGACACGACAGAGGGAGAGGACACACAGAGGACATGACACACACAGAGGACACAGGCACAACACACACGAACACGACACGACCACCCCCGGCCCGCGGTAGACCCCCGCCACGTGGGCGGGGCCGTGACGGGACACGCCCATTATGCTAACGAGAGCTGAATCACGCTCAGCGGACCGCGGCCGCCGGGCAGGACGGGCTCACCCGGGCGGCGCGGAGGGGGAAGGGAAGGCAGGGGATGAGAGCCGGATGCCAGCGCAGCAAAGCTCTGTCGCCGCGACCCGGGACGCGCGGGGCAGTCTGAACGCGGCTGAGCCTCACCGGCGGCCGCGCTCCGGGAACAGGGCCGGGGCGCGGGGGGAACGTGCGGAGCGTGCGGGC